>JAVSCE010009704.1:0-199232 GCA_032199065.1 Smutsia gigantea
GTTCCCTACACCAAAGATGCCTCCTCTTTACCCTCTGAGATATTCTCCACCCTACAGGATGATCTCAAACCCCATCTCCTCCAAGAAGCCCTCCCTGCTGCTTGCTGCTGACTGAGATTGCTGCCTCGCAATGGCCCACCATCTGTGGCTTGCTGGAGTGCCTGGTCTGATGGTCATTTCTGTACTTGTCTGTCTTCCCAGCCAGCATGGACTCCCTGGAGAGCAGAGTCGGAGCCTCCACATTTCAGAGTCCAGCACAGCTGTGGGGTGCAGCTGGCATTCACCAAACATGGAGATGAATCAAAAAAGAGGCTCTTGGGATGGGAAGGTCAGGCAGTGACCAGCACTCTGCTCTAGCATGGAGGGAAAGTGACTGCTGAGAAGAGCCAAGCAGGCCCACATGAAACCAGGTCATACAGACCTGGGTTTGAATCTTGCCTCTGTCACTTACTTACTGTGTGACCTAGGGCAGGTTAGATGACCTGCCCAGGCCTCAGTTTCCTCATCCACAATATGGGGGTGGGCTGTGGGACCCCCGTAAGAGTCTTTGTGAACATTAACTGGGGTAGTGGCGTCTGCTTGGTAAGTTAACTCTTTGGAGAATGTGTGAACTCCCCAGGTCACTTTTGGAATAATTATAAAAGTTTTTATTTTTCTAATTATTTATTATTTATAAATATTTCTAATTATAAAGTATTTATAAATATATATATGATATATATTTAGTATAAATATTTACAAATATTTATACAAATTATAGAAGTACACTTAAAAGTTAACTCCATAGTGGACATCTGTTATCACCTTAGAAGCAGAGATTCTTGCTATCCCTATTTTACAAATGAGGAAATTGGACTTTCTCACCCCAGGGTGTTCAGCAAGGGTGGGGGGATGTCTCTGGGCTTTGGGGGAATAGCAGTGGGAGGGAAGGGGCAGCCACCTCCCTGTCAGCTGCCACCCAGGGACCTGAAGCCAGGGCTCTGGGTCATCTTTGTCATCTTTGATCAGCATTCTGCCCCGGGAGTCAGGTTTCAGCTGACGCGGGGCAGACTCTGATTCTGCCTGGCCAGGCTTGGAGTCACATGAGTAGCCAATCCCAGGGCTTGGCCCAGAGCTGCTGTCAAGCTTGATGCATGTTTTTCTCCCATCTGACCTGTCCCTCCTGCCTGCAACAGAGCAGGGTCAGCGATGACAAAAAGGGTTGGGTGGGGAGGGCTGGGAGCAGGTGATACAGTAGCAGCCCCCTGGCATGAGAGAGATGCGAGGCTTCCAGCGCAGCAAGTTCACATGACAGGCTGCTCCAGGCTCCTATGCTTTCTTTATATGAATTAGAAAAAAATGCCTTATCTGAGGGAACAAAGCCCCATACCAAAACTTGGAGAGTAGAGTCTGCATTGGATTTCGTGCCTGCCACCTCATTGTGCAGTGAACAACATACACAGCCAGCCAGGCAGCCCAGCTTACAAGCACCACTGTGGACCTAGTTCTGAGCTGGGCACTGGGATATAACTCAGACATAGCACCAATTTCTGAGAAGCAGACAGGGAAACCAAGTTGCTAGGAGAACACCAGGAGGGAGAACCTAACTCTCGGGGGAGGCTTAGAGGTCTAATGGCAGACTGAAGGAGAAGGCAGTGATATGCTGGCTGCTGACTTTCCAAAAAAAAAAAAAAGGTTGGATTTATAGTGTTTGCCCACTTCATAATGTAAATATTCCCACTGGGAGTGACTTCAAGGTACCACCGTGCCACCACTGAAGTGGAGTTGTGTAGAAATGAGTACAGTCGGCTCTGGCAAGCTGGTTCAGGCTGACTAGAACACCACTGGGAGAAAAGAGAGGCTTCAACTAAATACAAAAGAAGGAAAGATTTTTCCAGGCAGAGAAGAAGTAGGAGCAGGGGAGGACATTCCAGGTGGGGAGAAAAGTGACAGCAAAGACATGGAGGCGTGAAAGTAAGTAGGGGGCAAATTGTGAAGAATTTTGAAGGGCTGGCTTATGATTGGGAAGGACCGTCAAAGTCTCCTGGAGGCTAGTAATGTTTCAGCTCTTGACCTAGACAGACAGGGGTTACTTGCCTATTACGATTCATTAAGCTATACATTTAAGTTTTATGCACTTCTCTGTATGTTTATAATATTTTACAATAAGGATAAAAAGATAAAAAGTATGGATAATCTCATTCAGGGAGAACCACTGTTGACAATTTCATTATATTTCCTTATTAAGTTGCTTATTTTAGCCTCTTTGAGTTGTTTTCCCTTCTGAAAACTGAGACAGAGAATACACACATCCTGTTGGGAACATCTAAGGTGCAAAGCAGAGCCTGGCCCACAGTAGACCCTCAACACATGCAATGTACAATATATTTTACATGTGAGATATTGTTATTAGCATCATCTTAAAAAGTCAAAACTGAAAGAGTTGCCCTGAAAATAAATAACTGAACTACAGAAGTTATAGAGAAATGATAACCTCATAAGGATAAAGACAAACTAGAATATGCCCAGAGAGTAACCTCAGTGGTAAAGAGACTCAAAAGTTCATTGAGTGGGTGTGATTGAAGAACAGAGAGATATTTAGCCCACTGAGGAAGACTCCAGTGGTTTATGAGATCTGTGCACCAGATGGGTCCTCTGTGCAGCAGAGAACTGAATAAGCCCAACCAACAAAACTTACAGGAAGCCAATTTCTACTGGCTATACAGGAGGATAATCTCACTATGAATGGAAGGGGTGATCTTGGTAAGGAGTAAGCACCCCACCACCAGGGGTGTACAAGCAGAAGCTGGAAGAGCACTTGATGGGAATGATGAAGAAGGACTGTAAGCATGGTGGAGGGTGTGGAGACCTTTGAGATGCCTTAAAGCTGGGCTCTGGGGCTTTTACCTTCAGCGGTATCTACTGCATCCAGCAACATGTGGCGAAGTGCAGAATGGCGAGTGCCACAGGGTGAAGGATACGAGGAGACCCTTGCCCACCTTACCTGGTTGTCAATTTTCAGTTCCACTAGAGAAGTGTTGTGTGGAAGAGCTTCCACCAGGCGCAGGATACCAGCTCCAGAAATGAAGTTGGACTCCACATTCAGTGTCTTCAATGCCTTGTTCTCCTTGAGCATCTCAGCAAGGGCCTTGAACCACCAGAGTAAAGAAAGGGTACCAATGAGTCACCCTGGGCAAAGCTGGAGGCCATCTAGGCTAGCACCTAAAATACTGGGGGAGCCTTGCAGGGAGCAAGAGTCCAGTGCACACTTATGCTGGGGACCAGGGACCAGGCAAGACAATTTCCATAACTGTACCAAGCACAGCTCTGTCTCTCCTCGCCCTCAATTGCCCTGGCTCTCAAACCCACGACAGGGGCTTCCATGCCCCATAGCCAGCATTCAGCCTCTGCTTCCTGGCCCTGACCCCCTGGGGGCCTCAGTGCTCACTGCTCCCCTGCAGCGGGGCTACTCTCACTCACTGTGCAGGCCTGGTGCGCTCCCGCTGCTTGGTACTCATCTGTCCCTGCCACCTGGGATGCCCCTTTCTTTCCGCTTCACTTGCCCAAACCCTGCCTGTCTTTCAAGGCCATTCCTGATGCTTCTTTCTCTAAGAGCCTTTACTGATACCTCCAGCTAGCTGTGCCCTGCCCTCCTGCACATCATAGAATTTATCCATAACCTCTGTCACGGAACTTGTGTTCCTCTGTTCAGAGGTGTTTTTATACTGCTGTGTTCTCTGCCATTGGATCACATACCCTCAGTGGGATGAAAATGCACCTGTTCATTCCATGGTGTCCACAGTGCACAGAACATTGTAGGTCCTTGATCACTGATCACTGAGGGACTAGTGGGGTCCCAGTCTCTTTATACACTCTCTGCTTGCTGCTTCTATTTCCCTGCTGGAACTCCGCGGAGTCATTGTTCTCTGACTGAACAGCAGAGAACAGAGGGGAAGCCTGGGAAGCCACCGCACAGGGCAAGCGACTGGGGCAAATGGGAGGGGACGAGATCAGGGGGCATGTTTCAGAGGAATCCAGCCAGGGAGTGTAGATGACAATGAGAGCCTCTGAAAGAAATGAGGTAATTAGCACTGGTGGAAACGATCTGTCATGGAGGACAGCAACACCAGCAGCTGAGAGCCCAAGATGTATGACTGGTGGGCCCTGGTTGTCTCAAATGATGCACAGAGCCAGGAAGGCCCTTCTCACTGCCCCTGTTTGCTGAAAGCCTACACGAGGCTTAACCCGCAAGACCCTTCCCTGTTAGGACCAGCACTCCCTTAGTTTCCCTCCACTTCTGTGTACCCCTACGATGGCACATCAGCTTTCTCTGTGACCTGCGTAGGCTGAGAGGAGCGACCCGCTCAGTGTTTTCTCCACAGCATCTTTCTCGCTCCCCAGGAAAGGCCTGCCTAGGCCTTAAAATCAAAATATTTAACAACCAGTCAGCAAATGCACCAGGCTGATCCAAGTGGACATGCTGCTGTCTGAGGGGGTCTTGGAGGTTCTTTCATGCTGGGAGAATGGGATGCCAGGAGAGGATCTGGGGCAGATGGTGGGGGCACATACAGAGCTCTGGCAGCCTATTTACCAACTAGCCCAGAAGCATTTCAGTATTCCACAATGGGTGTACTGGTGTGAATGGGTGATATCAGCCGTTAGCCTGACACAGAGGCAAGTTCCCATAAACATACATGGAGCTAAGCTGGGTGCCAGTGCGGATGTGCTGGGTTCTGATCCATGTGGCTTTGTCAGCGATCTCCTGAGGTCAGAAGTCATCTATCCAGAGGTTCTCCACTAGCAGCAATGAGAGACTGTGAGCTAGTTCTATCATTTCAAAAATAATGAAGGACATTGTCCTATTTATTTATTTTTTGGTATCATTAATGTACAATCACTTGAACATTATGGTTACTAGACCCCCTATTATCAAGTCCCCCCCACATACCCCATTACAGTCACTGTCCATCAGCGTAGTAAGATGCTATAGAGTCATTACTTGTCTTCTCTGTAAATACTGCCTTTCCTGTGTCCCACCCGGCTATATTATGTGTGCTAATCATAATACCCCTTTTCTCCCCTTATCCCTCCCTTCCCACCCATGAACTGTTAGTCCATTCTTGGGTTCTTTGAGTCTGCTGCTGTTTTGTTCCTTCAGTTTTACTTTGTTCTTATACTCCACAGATGAGGGAAATCATTTGATACTTGTCTTTGTCCACCTGGCTTATGTCACTGAGCATAATACCCTCTAGCTCCATCCATGTTGTTGCAAATGGTAGGATTTGTTTTCTTCTTATGACTGAATAATATTCCATTGTGTATATGTACCACCTCTTCTTTATCCATTCATCAACTGATGGACACTTAGGTTGCTTCCATTTCTTGGCTATTGTAAATAGTGCTGCGATAAACATAGGGGTGCATATGTCTTTTTCAAATGGGGCTGCTGCCTTCTTAGGGTAAATTCCTAGGAGTGGAATTCCTGGGTCAAATGGTATTTCTATTTGAGTTTTTTGAGGAACCTCCATACTGTTTTCCACAATGGTTGAACTAATTTACATTCCCAACAGCAGTGTAGGAAGGTTCCCCTTTCTCCACATCCTTGCCAAAATTTTTGTTGTTTGTCTTTTGGATGGCAGCCATCCTAACTGGTGTGAGGTGTTATCTCATTGTGGTTTTAATTTTCATTTCTCTGATGACTAGTGATGTGGAGCATCTTTTCATGTGCCTGTTGGCCATCTGAATTTCTTCTTTGGAGAAGTGTCTGTTCAGATACTCTGCCCATTTTTCAATTGGCTTATTTGCTTTTTGTTTGTTGAGGCGTGTGAGCTCTTTATATAATTTGGATGTCAACCCCTTATTGGATATGTCATTTATGAATATATTCTCCCATACTGTAGGATGTCTTTTTGTTCTACTGATGGTGTCCTTTGCTGTACAGAAGCTTTTCAGCTTGTTATAGTCCCACTTGTTCATTTTTGCTTTTGTTTCCCTTGCCCGGGGAGATATGTTCATGAAGAAGTTGCTCATGTTTACATCCAAGAGATTTTTGCCTTTGTATTTTTCTAAGAGTTTTATGGTTTCATGACTTACATTCAGGTCTTTGATCCATTCTGAGTTTACTTTTGTGTATGGGGCTAGACAGTAGTCCAGTTTCGTTCTCTTACATGTAGCTGTGCAGTTTTGCCAACACCAGCTGCTGAAGAGGCTGTCATTTCCCCATTGTATATCCATGGCTCCTTTATCATATATTAATTGATCATATATGCTTGGGTTAAAATCAGGACTCTCTATTCTGTTCCACTGGTCTATGGGTCTGTTCCTGTGCCACTACCAACTCTCTTGATTACTGTGACTTTGTAGTAGAGCTTGAAGTAAGGGAGCATAATTCCCCCTGCTTTATTCTTCCTTCTCAGGATTGCTTTGGCTATTCAGGGTATTTTGTCGTTCCATATGAAATTTAGAACTATTTGCTCTAGTTCATTGAAGAATACTGTTGGTATTTTGATAGGGATTGCATTGAATCTGTAGATTGCTTTAGGCAGGATGGCTATTTTGACATTATTAATTCTTCCTAGCCAAGAGCATGGGATGAATTTCCATTTACTAGTGTCCTCTTTAATTTCTCTTAAGAGTATCTTGTAGTTTTCAGGGTATAGGTCTTTCACTTCCTTGGTTAGGTTTATTCCTAGGTATTTTATTCTTTTTGATGCTATCATGAATGGAATTGTTTTCCTGATTTCTCTTTCTGCTAGTTCACTGTTAGTGTATAGGAATGCCACAGATTTCTGCACATTAGTTTTGTATCCCGCAACTTTGCTGAATTCAGATATTAGATCTAGTAGTTTTGGAGTGGATTCTTTAGGGTTTTTTATGTACAATATCATGTCATCTGCAAACAGGGACAGTTTGACTTCTTCCTGGACTATAGATGCCTTTTATTTCTTTGTGTTGTCTGATTGCCATGGCTAGGGCCTCCAGAACTATGCTGAATAAAAGTGGGGAGAGTGGGCATCCTTGTCTTGTTCCTGATCTTAAAGGAAAAGCTTTCAGCTTCTCGCTGTTAAGTATAATGTTGGCTATGGGTTTATCATATATGGCCTTAATGATGTTGGGGTAGTTGCCCTCTATACGCATTTTGCTGAGAGTTTTTATCATGAATGGATGTTGAATTTTATCAAATGCTTTTTCAGCATCTATGGAGATGATCATGTGGTTTTTGTTCTTTTTGTTGATGTAGTGAATGATGTTGATGGATTTTCAAATGTTGTACCATCCTTGCATCCCTGGGATGAATCCCACTTGATCATGATGGATGATCTTTTTGATGTATTTTTGAATTCGGTTTGCTAATATTTTGTTGAGTATTTTTGCATATGTGTTCATCAGGGATACTGGTCTTTAATTTTCTTTTTTTGTGATGTCTTTGCCTGGTTTTGGTTTTAGAGTGATTTTGGCCTTGTAGAATGAGTTGGGAGTATTCCCTCTTCTTCTACTTTTTGGAAAACTTTAAGGGGGATGGGTATTAGGTCTTCACTAAATAAAATTCAGCAGTGAAACTGTCTGGTACAGGGGTTTGTTCTTAGGTAGTTTTTTTATTACCAATTCAATTTCTTTGCTGGTAATTGATCTATTCAGATTTTCTGTTCCTTTCTGCGTGAGCCTTGGAAGGTTGTATTTTTCTAGAAAGTTTTCCATTTCTTCTAGGTTATCCAGTTTGTTACCATATAATTTTTCATAGCATTCTCTCATAATTCTTTGTATTTCTGTGCTGTCTGTAGTGATTTTTCCTTTCTCATTTCTGATCCTTTTTATGTGTTCTCTTTTTTTCTTCATAAGTCTGGCTAAGGGTTTATCTATTTTGTTTATTTTCTCTAAGAACCAGCTCCTGCTTTCATTGATTCTTTCTATTGTTTTATTCTTCTCAATTTTATTTATTTATGCTTTAATCTTCTTTATGTCCCTCCTTCTACTGACTTTGGGCCTCATTTGTTCTTCCTTTTCTAGTTTCATTCATTGTGAGTTTAGACTGTTCATTTGGGATTGTTCTTCTTTCCTGAGGTAGGCCTGTATTGCAATATATTTCCCTCTTAGCATCGCCTTTGCTGCATCTCACAGATTTTGTGGTGTTGAATTTTTGTTGTCATTTGTCTCCATATATTGCTTGCTCTCTGTTATTTGGTCATTAATTCATTGATTATTTAGGAGCATGTTATTAAGCCTCCATGTGTTTGTGGGCTTTTTCATTTTCTTTGTGTAATTTATTTCTAGTTTCATACCTTTGTGTTCTGAGAAGCTGGTTGGTACAATTTCAATCTTTTTGAATTTACTGAGGTTCTTTTTGTAGCCTAGTATATGATCTATTCTTAAAAATGTTCCATGTGCACTTGAGAAGAATGTGTATCCTGTTGCTTTTGGATGGAGTGTTCTGTAGATGTCCATTAGGTCCATCTGTTCTATTGTGTTGTTCAGTGCCTCTGTCTATTTATTTTCTGTCTGGTTGATCTGTCCTTTGGAGTGAGTGGTGTGTTGAAGTCTCCTAAAATGAATGCATTGCATTCTATTTCCCCCTTTAATTCTGTTAGTATTTGTTTCACATATGTAGGTGGTCCTATGTTGGATGCATAGATATTTATAATAGTTATATCCTCTTGTTGGAGTGACCCTTTTATCATTATGTAATGTCCTCTTTGTGTTTTGTGACTTTCTGTGTTTTGAAGTCTATTTTGTATGATACAAGTAGTGTAACTCCTGCTTTTTCCTCCCTATTAGTTGCATGAAATATCTTTTTCCATCCCTTTACGTTCAGTCTGCGTATGTCTTTGGGTTTGAAGTGAGTCTCTTGTAGGCAGCATATAGATGGGTCTTGTTTTTTTATCCATTCAGTAACTCTATGTCTTTGATTGGTGCATTCAGACCATTTACATTTAGGGTGATTATCGATAGGTATGTACTTATTGCCATTGCAGCTTCAGATTTGTGGTTACCAAAGGTTCAAGGGTAATTCCCTTACTATCTAACAGTCTAATTTAACTCACTTCGTATGCTATTACAAACACAACCTAAAGGTTCTTTTTTTTTTTCTCCTTTTTCTTCCTCCTCTATTGTTTGTATGTTATGAATCATATTCTGTACTCTTTGTCTATCCCTTGGTTGACATCCATTTAGCCTTAGGAATACTTTCATTTGTAGGAGTCCCTTCAAAATGCACTGTAGAGGTGGTTTGTGGTATGCAAATTCTCTCATCTTTTGCTTATCTGAAAATTGTCCTTTTTATTTTAAAAGTCAGAAAGACTTGATTGCTATTAAGTAGACTTCAGAGCAAGGAAAACTATCTGGTATATAGAAGGCATTACATAATGATAAAGCGGTCAATTCTTTATTTATGTCTTCAACAAGAAGACATAACAACCCCTAATGTATATGCACCTAACAACAGGGTGCTAAACTATGTGAGGCAAAAACTGACAGAATTGCCAGGAGAAACAGATTAATCCACTGCTAGAGTTGAATACTTTAACAGTCTTCTCTCCAAAATGGACAGATCCAGGAGGTCGAAAATCAGTAAGGACGTAAGTGAATTCAACAACACCATCAATCAACTGGATATAAGTGACATCCATAGACTACTTCATCCAACAATAGCAGAATACACATCCTTCTCAAATTTACATGGAAAATTCACCAAGATAGAACATATTCTGAGCCATGAAACACACTTTAACAAACACGTTAGACCACATTCTGAGCCATGAAATATAAGAAGCCAGACAAGAACGAAAATGACCATCAAACCAGGCGCTCCAGCAAGCCACAGAGTGTGCGCCATTGCAGGGGAACAATCTCAGCAACAACCAGCAGGGAGGGCTTCTTGGAGAAGGTGAGGTTTGAGATAATCCCATAGGGTGGAGAGTATCTCAGAGGGTAAAATGGAGGCATCTTTAGGTATAGGGAACCACATGAACAAAATTTTTAAAAAACAGAAATAAAATTTTTGCTCTCAGACCACAGTGGAATTAAACTAGAAATCACTAGAATAAAGATAACTGGAAAATCCCCAAATATGTAGAGATCGGACAACAGATTTCTAAGTAACACATGGGTCAAAGAAGAAATCTTGAGAGGAATTAAAAAGTGTTTTGAACTAACTGAAAAAGAGAACACAAGTTATCAAAATTTGTGAGATACAGTGAAAGCAGTGCTTAGAAGGAAATTTATAGCATTGAATGCCTACAGTTTAAAAAAGATCTAAAATTAATAATCTAAGTTTCTATCTTAAGAAACTAGAAAAAGAAGAGCAAATTAAATCCAAAGTAAGCAGAAGAAAATAAATAATAAGAATTAGAGCAGAAGTCAATGAAATTGAAAATAAAATCAATAAAGTTAAAAGCTGGTTCTTTGAAAAGATAAATATGCCTCTAGCCAGGCTAACAAAAAAAGAGAGAACACAAATTACTAATATCAGAAATGAAAGAGGGGACATAACTACAGATCCCATGACAATTAAAAGGATAATAATGTAATACTATGAACAACTCTAAGACCACAGATTTGATAACCTAGATGAAATGGACCAGTTTCTTGAAAGATGCAATTTGACATAGATCATTCACATAAGAAGAAATAGACAATTTGAACAGGTCTTTACCTCTTAAAGAAATTGAATCAATAATTAATTAATCTTCCAAAACAGAAAGCACCAGTCTCAGATGGGTTCACTTGTGAATTCTACCAAATATTTAAGGAAGAAATTATACCAGTTCTCTACAGTCTCTTTCAGAGGACACAAGCAGAGGAAATATTTCCTAACTCATTCTATGAGGCATTACCAAATAATGGTAATACCAAATCCTAATACCAAACTAGACAAAGAGATTTCAAGAAAACTATAGATCAATATCTTTCATGACACAGATGCAAAAATCCTCAAAGAAATAGCAGGTTTAATCCAACAAAGTATAAAAATAATTATATACCATGACCCAACAGGATTTATCCCAGGTATGCAAGACTGGTTCAACATTTGAAAAATCAAATAATGTAATCCATCACATCCACAGATTAAAAAAACCCCACATGATCATATCAGGGAGATGCAGAAAAAGCAACTGACAAAAATCAACACCCATTCATAATAACAACTAACAGTAAACTAGGAAAAGAGGGGAACTTCCTCAACTTGGCCAAAAATATTCATACAAAACCTATAGTTAAGATCATACTTAATGGGGAGAAACCTTAACCTTAACTAGTCAGATTAGGTCCAAGGCAAGGATGTCCCTTCTCATTATTCTTTTTCAACATCAGATTATAAATTCTAGCTAAGGCAATAAAGCAAGAAAAGGAAATAAAAGGCATACACATTGGGAAGGAAGAAATAAAACTGTCTTTTTCTGCAGTTGACATGATTGTCTATGTAGAAAATCTGAAAGAATTGACCAAAAACCTCCTGGAATTAATAAATGATTATAGCATGGTTGCAGGATACAAGATTAATATACAAAAGTCAATCACTTTCCCATATATCAGCAATGAGTAAGTGGAATATGAAATTAAAAACACAATACTGTTTATATTAGTACCCCCAAAGGTGAAATACTTATGTATAAAATTAACAAAATATGTAGAAGATTTGCATGAGGAAAACTGCAAAACTCTGATGTGTGAAATCAAAGAACAAATAGAGAGATAGTCCACATTCATGGATAAGATTCAATTTGTCAAGATGTCAGTTCTTCCCAACTTCATCTATACATTCAGTGCAGTCCCAGTTGAAATCCCATTTAATTATTTTGTAGATATCAACAATCTGCTACCAAATGGTTAATTACCATCCTGGGTAAGCTAATTCTTACACTTTTTTACCTGCTGTTAGCATTGTAGTAATCACACTGTACTATTATCCTTTAGTTGTCTACCTGGCCAAATGGACCATTTTTATATTCATGAAAGTGGGAGCTGTGACTGTCTTGGTCACAGTTTTATTACCACAGTCTAATACAGTACCGGACACAGACAGACTCTCAATAAATATGTTTTGACTGTTAAAAAAAATTGATGGCTGATGGCTACTTCATAATAAGTATAATTTAATTTGGTCAGCAATATCTTTAAGCTTTGGGTAAAAACAAAAAGAGGAAGTTGATCATCAAGACCCACTGATGAAGACAATGACTTTAGAGAAACTGAAGCCTAGGGAAGAGCAGGCCTGTCCAAAGGTGACATGCTGAGTGAAGAGAGATCGGCTTTAGGGTCAATATGACTTACATTTAAATTTCAGCTCCACCTCTTTCTTGCTGTGCAACTTTGGACATAGCAAGTTGCCTGAACTCCCTGCACCTAGTTTCTTCATCTGCAAAGTGGGGATCAGGGGTGGTTGTGGAGATTAAGTAGGATAATGTATAGATGTGGCCAGGTAATAGCTGCTCCGTCCATGTCTTCTCCTAGCTCCTAGCCCAGTTCCTTTTACCATACCACATGGGGCTTCTCAGTGCGATATAGCCAGTCCTGAGGCCACAAGCGTCAACCCTCTGTTTCTATGCGCCCCCGCTCTCAGTGTAGCAGAACAGAAAGGTACATACATACGCCACAGGGTCATTGCTCCGTGTGCCCACAATGCTGAACTTCTTCACATACGGGTTGCTCTTCAGGGCTTCTGCATATGCCTTGAGGGTAGGTATGGGGATATTCTGCAGGGAGAGAGGCAGGTGGTGAGCAGCAGCCCCACGAAGAGTGGGGTGCGGGGCGGGGCAGGGCAGCCAGATGGGCAGTAACCCTCTCACACATGCAGTCAGATGCCTACTGAGTCTGACCAAAGAGCGGAGTGGGCAAAGGGCCCTGGCTTTGCTCCAATGGCTGAGACTTGGGGAGAATTTTCTGGTATGTAGATTGAGAAAACCCTCCCTGAAAATTTCAGAAAGGAACCACAATTCTCTTTGTGTTTGCAGAAACCAGAGGAGAAGGAAAAATCACGGCAGAGGGTGCAGAGGTGTTGTGCCAAGAGCTTAGGACTGGGGTTGGAGGAGGAAGCAGGGGCTTGGCCTCCACCCCGGCAACTGGAAATGTTTCTGACTTGCTCTGTAACTCTGGGGAAGTCTCTTTCCCTCTCTGGGCCTCTCTAGAAACCCAAGGTCTGGGGAGCAGGTGGGTTTGCACTAGATGATCTCTAGGAGGTTATCTGTCTCAGCTCCACGGCAAATCAGAAGCTCTTGGGGAACCTGTACAAATTGCTGATGCCTGGGCCTTCCCCAGACCAATAAAATCACAGTCTTGGTATTGGGGGTAGGGGGAGGAGGGGAAAGGAGTGGGAAGGGGCTGGGGGTGGACACTGGCATACACTTTTTCATCTTTACAGGTGAAACCACAGATGTCCAACTGTCTTCCATGCAGAGGGGAAACTGAGACCTGGAGAGGGCCCAGCCCTTGCCTGAGGTCCCATGGTGAAGAGTGGAGCCCTGGCCAGTTCCACACCACATGCCGCTCCAAGCTGCTTCCCTGCCTGGGGGGCACACTGGCACAGGGCACTGCGCACAGAGCAGACAAGGGAGGCACCTGAGAGAAAACCTGGCTGTGTTTCTACCGGTCTCTCATTTCAGTGTCACTTGAGCTCCTCGTGGGAGCAGAGCATGGGGAGGCCAGGTGGAGCGGAACACTGTGAGAGCAGGTTTCCAATCTGATTGTGCCAGGGGGCTGGCAGCCACTTAAAAGAAAGCAGAGAAGAAAGGAAAGAGGAGCCGGGGAGTGAGGGGCCCACTTCTTGTCTTACCCCTACCCCCTCCCTGAACTAATCCCACTGGCCTCCTGGCTGAGCAGGTGGGCAGGCAGCTGGGCCTCCTCTGAATTCCTCCTACGGCCTGTCCAGGGTGGGACTGCCTATCCATCTGTCCCTCCTCTGCCCTTGGGGCTCATGTGGGAAACATCTGGAGAGATGTGGGCCAGAGCTCGGGATATGTGTTTGGACATCTGGGCCGACAGCTCCCTTCCAGGGCCGTAGCATCGCCTGACTATGCCCATGACACAGCAGCAGGGGTGGCTGAGGAGCAGGCCCCTCCCAGGGCTTGGGCTGCCCCAGGAGCCTGGCAGGCACTGGGCTTTTCCACCCTTGAGAGCCTGCCTGTCTTTTATCTTGGAGAATAACATGGCAGGTTTCCAGAGTCACAGCCAGGTTGGCCCGTGGTCACCATCTGGGCCTGATGTCAGTTTTCTGAAAGCAACCAGGACTAAGGCACGTTCTTATTTACACGGTCCACCCCTCTTCAAGGTTTTGCTCCTATTCCTGAGCTAGAAGCACCCAGAGCCCAAAATGGACCCTGTTCTCTCTGCACAGCCAAGCTCAGACTGTCGGCATTAGGGTGACAGGGGCGTAGCTTTCCCCCACCCACAGGAGAAGTGAGATAAAGGGCTTTACCCGGATGTTGTTGAGGTTGACCTCTTCAAGTTTCGGGTCGTTGTTCTTTACCCGCTCCAGTGTTTCCTCTACATCTGTGGAATTTGGTTCTTCATCAGGCACAGGCTTGTATTGTGTAGGTTTGATAACACCTATAGTGATGGACAAAAGAGAAGTGGCTCACAGAAATGGGGGGACCACTTGGCCCCGACACAAGGACACTCTGGGAGGAAGCAGCGGCCGGGTTCAGGGCCTGAGGCTGCGCCTCCCAGGGGTCTGCCGGGAGGGATGGCGCATTGGGAGAAGCCCTGAGGTTTGGGCCCTACTTGGACTCTGCTTTTGATGCTCTGAAAAAACAGGGTAAATTATTTAACCTCTCAAACCTTGTCCTTGTTTGTAGAGCATGAACAGTCATTCTGACCCTGTGAGCTTTTGTGAGGATAACATGAAGCCTGCATGGTAAAGAAATGTGTAAGCCTTCCGGAAGGAGGAATCACTTTTCTTTTGGCATCCTCGTTTCTCTTTGGGGCCAAATGCCAGCTTGGGGTAATTGCAATATTGGCACAGGAAGGACAGGGGACTCATGAAACAGAAGAGGCACCCAGAGACAGACCCATGGGGACGTGTGGAAATTTATGATCAAGATGGAGTCCCAAGCCAGTGGTGAAAGGATGAATTTTGCTAAGAATGGTGTTGGAACAATGGGATAGCTATTTAAAAATGAAAGTTTGATCTCATCTCATGCCACACACAAACGTGAACCCCAGGTGGATTAAGAAGCTGAATATAAGAAGTAAACCTTTAAAACCTTTAGAAGTAAATATAGAAGAATATTTTAGGACATTGGTATAAACAAGACACAGATCCCAGGAGAGAAAAGGAAAAGGTGGATAGATTTGGCTGCCTAAAATTCTAACACTTCTGCAGTGAGCCAGAGTATGAGCAGATGAAGGAAGCAAGAATGGGAGAATGCCTTCACCTCCAAGCCATCCTTGCTTGGGGCGGCAGGGGAGGGGTGCTGAAGCCGGGCAGTCAGGGCCATGTACTCACTGTTGAGTCCCTCCTTGTTCACGATGGAGCTGCTGCCCAAGGCCTGGTAGTACTGCTGGTTGCTCATGAGCGTGTGCATGCCCAGGATAGCTGCAGGGACAGGGGAAGGGCCATGTCTTGCCTCTCTCAGACAGAAGAGCCTCCTGAGCATGGACATGCCACACCCCAGGAATTTTTGCTCACAGAAATGGCAAGAAACACTTGCATGAAATTAAAATTTTTTTTTGATTTTTACTCTTGCCTCTATTTACATGACTCTCAAATCTCTATACCCAACCTAGGCTTCTTTGGTTCATGGCCTCAGATTCCCAGTGTCTCCCTGATGTCCCACTGGCATGACCAACCCAACTTGGCAGAAACAGAACTCCTCTTTCCTGGCAACAGCCTCTTCCTTTGGGGCACCTTCCATCTTGTCCGCCTGCCTGTCCCCTCAGGGTAGAACCTCAATCACATGGCACACCCCGTAAAAGTCCCCACCCTCCTAACACAGTGTCTCTCCTCCCCACCCCCAACTCCATCACCTCTGTCCTGACTGAAGCCCTATCATTTCCTGGCTATGATAGCTGTGTAACCACTGGTCTCAGTATCTTCCTACTCTACTCTGACCATTATTCAGTGCAGAGCAGCCAGAAAGGTGTTTCTGGAAATGCAATCTGACCACATGACTCCTGTGCTCAGTCATTCTTTCATCCATTCATATGTTCAACATTTTCTGAGTGCCCACGTGATGTGGGGGGCTCAGGACAGCAGGGAACAAGAAAGACAGGGTCCCTGCCCATGTAGCCTGCAGTTTGCTGGGGAGAGACAGACACTAAGCAGGTACCCACACAATTAGAAACATGAGCACAGAGTATGGTAAGTGTTGTGAAGGAAAAAGTTCAGTGTGTTCTAGGAGAATAGAACAGAGGGTCTTGGGATGGGAGGGACAAGTAAGTGTTGGCCAAGGTAGGAAGGGAGGTAGAACCTTCTGGGCAGAGGGGACGGCAGGTGGGAAAGCCCTGAGGCTCCAAGAGTGGAAGGCCATGGAGGGAGAGGGAAATGGAAGAGGGACAGGAATGAAATCGGTAGAGGCAATGACAGCCCCGCTCACTGAGCGCCTGCTCCAGAGAATACAGTGTACCCGAGGCACAGCCTGCCTGCACTTTGGAATCACTGGGGTATCTTTTAAAACTCCAGATGCCCAGGCCTATCCCAGACCAATTCTACAATTTCTGAGGGTGGGACCCAGGCACCTGCTTTTTTTAAAGCTCCCTAGGTGGGTTCAGGGGGCAGTGCAGGTTGAGAACTCTGCCTGACACTATCTCCCTGAATCCTCACAACAACCTTTTGGAGTAGATTTTACTTAAACAGACATGGTTGGTCGGATTCTGCTAGGTTGAGGTCCTCTAGGTTGAGGTAAAGTGTTGGGATGTCCTTGTCTAGGTGTGGCCTGGGAAGCCACTGAAGGCCTTAGCAGGGAGTGAGATGGTCTAACTCAAGTTCTGTGACTGTCGCTCTGGCTGTGTGTGGATAACTGCCCACAGATGGGAGGGAAGGATATGGGGAACGGGAAGGCAATTGCCACTGTCCTGGTGGGAGGATGGCGGCTTGTGACCCAGAGTCTGGCTTCTCCAGCCCTCCCTCGGCTGGCCCTGCTTCCACAGCCTTGTCCCTTGCCCACACCCTTTCTGCTCCCATGACCCAGACAGTCACAGCTCAGTGGATTCTCCTACTCCTGCCAACCCTGTCTCCTCTGGTGATTCTCTCTCCATTTGCACTGCTGAAATCCTCCCTGTAGGGTTGCTAGATTTAGGAAATAAAATTACAGGACACCCAGTTAAATTGGAATCTCAGATAAACAATGAATAATGTTTTAGTATAAGTATGTCCCATTCAATATTTGAGACCTACTTAGATTAAAATTTATTTGTTGTTTATCTGAAATTTAAATACAACTGAGCATCCTATTTTAGACCTAACAGCTCCACCTCCTAGTCCTTCAAGACTTGGAATAATGCTTCCCCCTTCAGGGAGTCCTCCTGGATTCTTCTCTCTCCCTCTCTGGAACCTGGTGTCCTTATCACAGCACATAGTCTACACAGTGTTAGAGATATCAGGGTACGTGTGCACTTCCCTAATTGGACTGTGGGCTTCCAAAGGTCAGGAAAGAACATTATCTCTCTTCTACCTCTTCCAGAATACAGTATTTCAAAAATGTTTGCTGATGGATTTTTTTTTTATTCCTCCAGCCATTTCATTAGACATGATTTTTAGTTAGAGGGACAATATGAGAGCCCTTAATGAAGAGTCAGGACACCAAACTTTCAGTCCTGACTATGCCCTGGATGCTGTGTGACCTGAGGTAAGTCCTCTCTCCTCTCTGGGCTTCAGCCTCCTCTGTGCAATGAGGGGTGACACAAGACCACTGGTTTTGTGTGTGTGTGTGTGTGTGTGTGTGTGTGTGTGTGTGTGTGCGCGCACTATTCCCAGAGGCACTTCAGTGACGGGTCGATGCATGGAGTGAACAGAGCAAGTTCTTATTCCACCTTCTTGCTCCAAAAATCCACTTAATATGTTGTCCTTGGATAGAGAATGTATCAGGTATTAAACTGATGAGAATAGATACTACACTTGATCTTAGCCCAAAGGGCAAGAAGCGATTGACCACTGGTTCTTGATCATGGCTGCGCATATAAATCACCCAGAAGCTTTAAGACAATATCAATGCTCCTCCTGAAACAGATGATCTGAATCTCTGGAGATATATTTTTCATCTCCTTGGATGATTCTGATGCTCAGTGGCAGCTGAGATCCACAGAGGAGCTGACCTCAAAGGCCCTCCTGTTTCGTACATTCTGTGAATCTTCCCTGCTAAAATTAGAATCGCCTGCTCATCACTAAGGAGACCTGCTAGGGAGAGAGGCATCTACATTTTTCTGAGCTCTCTGGGCTTTCATTTAAGCTATGTCTACGTGGGCAGTGGGAGCTGAGGCCTGAGTCCGTGGCAGGTGCATCAGATCCCTGCAGGTCACCTTCTGGACCTGCTCTTCCAGCTCCCACACAGGGAGAGGTGCTTCTGGGCTGCTGCTGGAATTCCAGGTTTGAAAAAAACAGTTTGGAAAGGTTGCTGGAAATCATGAAAGCCATAACCTCATATGGGCGGCTGGTCTAGCTTAGAGTATATAGAGAGGTGGAATATGGAAGATGCATTTTGTGCCCATGTCAGGTTCACAGAATGGTCCAGGAATAGTGGCAGAGGCAGGAAGGTTACAAGGAAGTGCCAGGGGACAGAAGAAGACCTGATCTCCAGTCTGGACCTTGGTACTAATTTGCTGGGTAACCTCATGCAGGTCACTTCCAGTTTGGGGGCCTCAGTTTTCTCACCTGTAAAATGGAGTGCATCTGAACACTGATCTCTTACCTTCATATAGGACTTAACCACAGGACATCTCATCTTTTTCTTCTGTCTGATTTTTTACAACATGCACCCAGGGCAATACCATTGGCCCCCAACTTTTCCAGCACTATCGACAGGGAAATGGTTTGCCAAAGACGGTTCAGCAAGGACTCTCCTGGCTTCTAAGTTAGTATCTCCACCCACTCTTCTACACACTAAGTTCTAACCAGCAGTTCTAAAGTTCTGAAATTTCTTCTTGATGTTGGAATTAGACAACATATATCGTAGGAGGTAATACAATCAATACAGGCATAAGAAAAAATAAAACCATTTTACAGTTCAGAGGAAATCAAGGTTCCAAGAAAGGAGGGAGGGAAAGAAGGAAGTGGGAGGCACCAAGCTAAATCTCCTCCGCTGGGCAGAATGCCTGGGGGCTCTCAAGCCAGTTATCACTTTGACCCACCTAGGCAATAAACCATGACTTTCCCCTGGCTTGGTTCTGCCCACCACATCACCAGGACTGAATGAAGGAGGAAAACAGCATCACAGCATTGCCTGCAGCTTCATTCTTTGCAGATACTGGCAAGGCTAATTTAGCACTAGGGAAAATGATTTTTTTTAAAGTCTAGATCTTCCTCAAAACTCAAAAAGGACTATTTTTGAACTCTGAAAAAGAACATCAAGTTCTCTTTCCTCTTCTGCCTTGGCAGGGTTCGCTCTGTAATTCCACTCAGGATGCAGAGAGATAGCTGCACACATCCTGGGCTTCTCCAGCTGCCAGCTGCTCGGGTTGGCTCTGGGCAGACAGCAGGAAGGTGTTGCCTGCATCCTAGGACCAGGTGGGAGAAGCTGGCTCCCTCCAGCCCAGAACTCAGGTGCAGTTGAACAGCTCCTGGATAAGCCATACCCTGACCCTCGGAGAACAGAACAGGTGTCTAAGGGCAAGAAATAATGCCAGGAGCCAGGTGTGGGCTGTTTAAGACTTACTCTTACAGTCACAGTGGCAAAGGGTGCAGGCTGCCCTCAGGGTGGCATGGGGGTTGGCCCTTCTGGATGGTGAGTCTCCTACCCCATTCCTTCCTGGGTCCTGCCCCACCTGAAGGATCACAGCCCTTGCTAGGGGAGGCACTGATGATGCCAGGTGCTCACAGCTGACTCCCAGTGGCCTCTGGGCTACATCCCAAGGTCACATGCCAAGAACCTAGCACTGTCAGGGGCCTGCTCATATGTTCTGCTCACCACCCTGTGCAATTGTAATTGGGTAATTGAAATTTATGTTTTTTGGTCTGTCATCTTCATTACATCCTGGGTTCTCCAAAGACAGGGACTCGATTTGATTCCTGCTAGCATATGGTAGGAGTTCAAAAATGCACACTGACTCCATGAGTGAATGGATGAGTGTGTGAGCGGTGTACACCAAGAAGGTAAACAAACAGAAGAGAGTTCACAGGCCTTGCCTGCGGAGCCACAGCTGAGTCGGTGACACACCTGCCGGGGGCCCTCCTGCATGTTCCTACCACCGCCAGTTACCAAGCCTGCTGCAAGCACGCCTGCAAACCCAGTGGCTGGGAGGAGGGCGGTCACACCACCTCTTCCCCAGCTCAGGGCCGTGCTCCCGCCACATCCTGGAGATGCCTCCCCTCCATCCCAGCCCCTATTCACCCCTACGCTTCTTCCTTCTGTCTCAGCTTCAGTCTCTACACTCATCTTCCCCAGCCTCACCACTTAACCTAGCTGCCCTCTCACACCCTCTCCTTTTGCTGCCATGACACTCAGCTCATGTGTTGTTTGTCATTTAATATTGTTTAATGTCAGCTCTGCAGGGCAGGAAGTGGGCTTTTTACCTACAATTCTTTCACCAGGGGTCCTCAGGAGCCTGGCACACAGGGAGGCCCTGGATACTGGCTGAGGAATGTGTGGTGAGTGAACAAAGGCTGAATTCATGGACATGCTCTGCCTCGGAGCCGTGATGACCCACAGACCTTGTGCCCTCCTTGCCCTACTTCCCTCTCACTAATGCGTCATCCGCGCTCCTGGCTCCACACCTCCCCCGCCGTGGGCTCGCCACACCCAGCACTCCAACAGGGTGTCCCACCTCATCTCCTGTGGCGCCTTTCCACGACTCCTGGCAGCTCTCCTTGCAGCCGCCCAGCTCTGCCTTCTGCTGCCTCCAGCCAGAATGCCTAGGGTCATCTCAGCCTCTGATCCAGCACTAGGAACAGCTGGTCTCTCAGGGGGGCCACACCCTCAGGAGCAGCTCCCCCATCCACCTCAGTCTTTGGCCTAACCTGGATTTGCCTTCTACAACCCCCGTGCTCTGAACGCCACGACCTCGCTCCCGAACCCCTGCCTTTGCCCAGCCTCTCCCAACACTCCCCTAGGCCCGGCTGCCACCCGCTCTTGCCTACGCTTTGTGTCCACCTCCCCACCCAGGGGCTTTATCGGGGCTGCACTGGATGGTGATGCTGCCTAGGTTCAAACCCTGGGGGCAAGGCATTTACCCTCACCCTGCCTACTTCCTCCATCCATACACGTGCACCAGTACACTCCCTTCTTCTGTTGGCTGTGGTCAATAAATGCAGTGAGCTATTGGAAGCAACTCCCACTGCACCTGGGACATAGTTGGTGGTCAACAGCCATTGAGTCCCTCCTTCCCCAGAAACACTGACACCTTTCAAATGGCTGATATGCAACGACAGGCACCCAAGGCTAGCCAGTTGACATTGGTGTCCACTTGCAGCTCCCTCCTCCCTTCTGGACAATGGATGGGTATGGTATCATGAACACATAATAATAATTAGTCACGTCAACAAAAATGGTAACAGTTTCAAGAAATCAACACAGAAACTTAGCACAATATTGCAATTCTATTTTGGTGCAGGAATGGCAGTTCTGACAGTGGAGCCATTTGATAATCCCTCTGAGCTGCTGAATGAGGGGAGTGATGTCATGGAGAGTGATAGGAGGAGAGGCACCAGAACAAAAACAGCTCCAGAGAGAGTCCATGGGAGATACTGGGCTAAGGTGCCCCCCACCTAACTCCCTGTTGCACCGTCAATGGAGACCCACCCCCTGCATCAGCAGAATAGTTCCACTGAAATACATGCACATAGTGTAGGATCTAGTACGACTTGTGTGGCTTTTCACAACAAATCTTGACTTGCATGTAAAGCAAACCAGTTAAGTTCCCTCGGTTGTGATCCGTGTCCATCTGGCTGAAATGCTCACTGCTTCCGTACCTCATAGTGAAAATGAAAACCTTCCCCTCTCAGCCCTGACACCCTTCAGGCCCCTGCTCTTTGACCTTTCCCAAATGTTCTGCCTCCTGAGGAAAGAGTTGTTTGCACTCAGAGTCTGTGTGTCGGCTCTCCCCACTCACTCCTTGGGTTCCTGCAACCTGGCTGTGGCGAGTGCCACCCATGGTCACACTTGTGCATACATGAGTCTTCTCACTGCCCATCCCCCATGATCCCACTGCAGATGAAAGCCATGTCCTTTCCTGTCCCCTGCATAAATGCCATCAGGACTCAGGCACCACACCCATGAGAGGCTGGAGGACGTGACAGCTGCAGCCAGCTGAGTCCCCTAGACTGGTGGCCTCGGCTGGCTTCTGGCCTCACCTACCTCCGAGTCTCCCAGCCAGCCCTGAACCCTCTTTCTGTCTCCCTACTTTTGTATCAGGTTCTGCACATCGTGATTTGGCCTTTGGTTCCCAGTGCATTTCTGGCTAAATGGCCCCTGCTGCGGCATCTTTGTCCCATTTCCACTCCTCATCTCTTAAAGGCTTCTACCCTGGCCAGGGCACTTGCCTAGAGCCCTAAGCCCCCACTCTTTTTTTTTTAATATAATTTATTTTATTATCATTAATCTACAATTACATGTGCAATATTACGATTATTAAACTACCCCTTCATCAGGTCCCCCCCACCAAACCCATTACAGTCACTGTCCATCAGCGTAGTGAGATGCTATAGAATCACTACTTGTCTTCTCTGAGTTGTACTGCCCTCCCCGTGCCTCCCCAACATTATATCTGCTAATCGTAATGCCCCTTTTTCCCTCTTATCCCTCCCTTCCCGCCCATTTCCCCAGTCCCTTTCCCTTTGGTAACTATTAGTCCGTTCTTGGGTTCTGTGAGTCTGCTGCTGTTTTGTTCCTTCAGTTTTTTTCTTTGTCCTTATACTCCTCATATGAGTGAAATCATTTGAATCTTGTCTTTTTCGGCTTGCTAAGCCCCCACTCTTGTCATGCCCTCTGCCCGGAGCTTGACAGTGCTAATGACACCCACATCGCTATGCTAATGATGCCACTGTGGACCCCTTGCAGAACTCAAGACTTTTGTGTACAAATGTCCCCATCTGGAGAGCTCCCTACCTGGGGAGCACATCAAACTCCAAAGGTTCCAAACTGAACTCGGTATTTCCCCTAAATCTGCTCCTCCCCCACTGTTATGGGTTGGATTTTGTACTTCTACAATTATCTGTTGAAGTCCTAATCCCTAGTATCTTAGGATTTATATCTGTGTTTGGAGATAAGAGCTTTAAAGAGGTGATTGAGTGACAGTGAGGCTGTGAGGGGGGGTTCCCATCCAATCCAACTGATGTGTCTATAAGAGATTAGAACACACAAAGGGACACCAGGGGACATGTGCACAGAGGGACACTATGAGAGGTGGCCATCTCAGAGGAAACTAAACCCACCAACACCTTGAACTTGGACTTCTAACCTCCAGAACTGTCAGAAAATAAATTTTGTTCTTTAAGCCACCCAGCCTGTGGTATTTTATTATGGCAGCCTGTGTAGAATAATACACCCACCTTTGTTAATGGCACCAACATCCTTTGAGTCTCTGGAGCTAAAAAACTGGAACCTTCCCTGACTCCTCCCCAGACCTCACTGTCACAGCCAGACAGTCGCAGCTGACTCCATCTTTCCCCTCCCACTCTCACTTGCCTTGAGTCTCTCTCCCCACCCCAGCCATCCTCCTGTCACTACCTGGGTGATGGTCAGTAGCCCCCAAGTCCGCAGCATAAAAAGGCCATCTACCCTGCTGGGCCTGGGAGCACAGTGGGACAGGGGCTTGCAGGGCGTGTGCAGTGGGCAGAGCCTGCTGGGGATGGGATGCAGGGCTGTGGGGTA
Organism: Smutsia gigantea; assembly: GCA_032199065.1. Lineage (NCBI taxonomy): Eukaryota > Metazoa > Chordata > Mammalia > Pholidota > Manidae > Smutsia > Smutsia gigantea. Next base: position 23,931 of record JAVSCE010009704.1, read on the forward strand.
GCAGCTGGACTGTAAGAAGGAGGCATGGGCAGATGGCAAAAGGCTCTGGATATCAAGCCACCTTCTGGAGTTTTAGGGGTTGTTTGTGAAGAAAACACGGCAACACACATGAAGATGGAGGGTGTTGTACAAAAGTAAGACTTGGGGCCAGTCACCTCGAAACGCTGCTCTCTGAGGTGTGAAATCACATGGCTTTGCTCCAGGCTTTGAGAACCTCTCAAACCTGAGCTGCCCCAGGCCCGTCTGACCCCCTCTATTCCCTCTTTCCAAGGGGCTTGAGCAGAGGCTGGTAAAGGGCTCATGTCGGCCCTCCCTGGGGTGCTTCCACATCTTTCATGGCAACAACAGATGGCTCTGTAGCATGACGGGTTTGGGTGGTTTATTTTCCTCATTTTGATTTTTTATAGATTTCTATTTTAATATTCTTGGTCTCCTTTATCCCTTATTAGAAGCAGTGAGGATACTTTCATGTTGAAACAAAGCATCCAAGACTCCCTCCAGATGTGGGTCAAACCCTTCTCAAGGGCATGGGGAGGCTTCTGGAAGGCCTCTTACCTGCTATGTCACAGAGTTCTGCATCTGAGGCATTTGCCAAGGCCTCCTCCAGCTCTGGCTCCAGTGTCACACTTTCCAGCACAGGATCCATTGGCTTCTGCTTGGGCACCCAAGCCTTTCCTGCAAACACGTGAGAGCTTCTGGCAATGGCCCTGGGTGGACCATCCCAGAATTCTGTGGACCACTGGATGCTGAGACTCCCTTGAGCTTTTCTCCCTCTGGGGACCCAGGGCCAAACTTCCCCAAAGAACAGGAATTGAAGATCTTCAACAAAGTGCCTTCCACATTCAAAAAGAATAACTTTATGACGTGGTCAAACTAGCCTGCTCACTCTTGAAAACATTGGTCATTAATTTAAACAACCTGTAAGTAGGGAAACGGTGCAAAAGAAAAATATAATAGAATGTTAGGGCCTGGGATTCCTTAACCAAAGGTTCTGATATGAGAAAAAAATGTAGACACATTTCTAAACAAAATAAATAAAGTACACTCAGAGTATTAAAAGAGGAATAGGGAGCAAAAACGTATCCTTGCCTCATGGAACACTGTATGTTTGAAGTATCAGATGCATAACTGAGCAAGGGAACAAAGAGGCATGCACAGGATGGTCGCTGCAGCAACGGCCAGCAAACAGTGGGGAAGCAGTTATGGGGCAGCCACACACTAGAGTTCCAGCTGCTTTTATAAAGGATGACAGAGATCTCCACAAGAAGGAAAACACCCAAGACAAGATGTTGTGTGAAAAATCAAGTTTACAAAATACATGAACAATTTAATTCTGTGTGTGGAAAATTACACACACACTATATATACACAGACACACACACACACAGATATATATATATACATACACACACACACACACACACATATACACACATACACATTCTCATGTAAATATTTACTGAGTGCTTTCTATGTGCCAGGCACCTTTCTAGGAGGTAGTAAAACAAGAGTGAACAATTTACAAATGGAAGGAGAGAAGATACTAAATAAGCATGTAAAGATATCAGATGGTATTAAGTGTTGTGGAGGAAAGTAAAGCAGAGCAAAGGCTGGGAAGTTCCAGGCTGGGGTGTGAATGAGGTGGGGAGGGTGGCCATGGAAGGCCTTGCTCAGACGATGGCCAAGGAGCTGGGATCTGACAGAGCAAATGAGCAAATAATCCCCTAAGATTGGCAACAAGACAAAAATGCCTGCTTTCACTATCGCCATTCAGCATTGCACTGGAAGTTCTAGGCAGAGTAAATGGACAAGAAAAAGAAATAAATGGAGTCCAGACTGGACAGGAAGAAATAAAATTATCTCTGATCACAGACGACATGATCTTATATATAGAAAACCCTAGTGATTCCACAAAATACCTCTTAGAACTAATAAGCAAATTCAGCAGTTATACAAGATCAACATACAAAATGAATGGTGCTTCCATACATCAGCAGTGAACAATTTTTAAGGGAAACTAGGGCAATCATTTCATCTATAATAGCACCCAAAAGAATAAAATATTTAGGAATAAACTGAACCAAGGAGATGAAGACTTGTGCATGGAATATTACAAAATTGCTGACAGAAAATAAAGAGGTCCTAAGTAAATAGAAGAATACCTTGACTTCATGTATTTGAAGACAATATTATGATGGCAATACAGCTCAAAGCAATCTACAGATTCAATGCAATTCTTATCAAATTCCAACAACCTTTTTCTCCATAAGTGGAAAAGCTAATTCTCAAATTCATATAGAATTACAAGGGGTCCCAGACAGCCGAAACAATCTTGATGAAGATCAAAGTTGGAGGACCAAGCCTTCCTGAGTTCAAAACCAACTACAAAGTTAAAGAGTGTGATACTGACATGAGGATAGACATACGAACAATGGGATAGAATTGGAAGTCCACAAATAAACCCATCCATCTATGGCAGATTGATTTTTGACAAGGGTGCCAAGTCTATTCAATAGGGAAGAATAATTTCTTCAAGAAGTGTTGCTGGGACACACTAGATATCTACATGCAAATGGATGAAGTTGGACCCCATCTCACATCATATAACAAAATGAACTGAAAATGGATCGATGACTTAAATAGACTAGCCAAAACTAAAAAACTCTTGGAAGAAAATATAGGTGTAAATCTTCATAATTTTAGAATTGACAGTGTATTCTTAGTATGACACCAAAAGAACAAGCAACAGAAGAAAAAGTAGATCCACTGGACTTTACCAGTGTAAAAGTTTTGTGCATCCAAGGACATTATCAAGAAAGGGAAAAGACAACATACAGAATGGGAGAAAAACACTCCCAAATCACATATCTGAATGCATCTTGTATTGACCATACAAAGAATTTTTGCAACTCAACAATAAAAAGAAAAACAATCCAATCTAAAAACAGGCAAAGGACTTCTAGATATCTGTCCAAAGAGGATATACAAATGGTCAACAAGCACATGGGAAGATGCTCAGCATGACTGGTTATTAGGAAAATGAGATGCCACTTCACACCCACGATGGCTGTAATAGAAACCAAAACCAAAATGGAAATGGGGTGGGTACATGAGGAAGTGGAAGCTAGCTGTCCACCCAGGTCTCCTGCTGACTCTCCACAGCCTTGGTTTCCCCATTTTTCAAACATGCAGGTGGGACAAAAGTTCTGAGGCCCCATGAAATCCAGAGATTCTCTTTATCAGCTACACAGAAATCATTCCTCATGTCACAAAGTCTTGCTTAAAAACATCTTGTGCCCACACGCTCAGCAGGCACACCCAGCCCATGTGGTCAAGGCCTCCTTCCCCTGACCCCCTCCAGGATGCCTCAGGACCACCGAATCCTCCCAAGTTCAGTAATCCAGATGCCCCTTGGGAGTCCCTGACCTTCCAAACTTTTGATAAAATCTGAACTGAGCCTCAATTCCGGGTTTGGGTTGGCTCACAGCTCCCCCCGTGATGTTTACTCCTGCTTGTTTTCTTGTGTGATTATTCATCAAGAAGCTACTCACTATGCAGGGCATTATGTTGCTACAACAGGGATACAGAGATTAAAGCCAGACATGGACTCTTAGCTCATCACACTTACAGTCTTGGGGGTGGAGCGTGGAAGAGACTAAAAACAAACTATTAATTACACAATTAATTGATTAGAACTAATGCTTTCATTCAACAAATATTTATTGATGTCTACTATATGCTAGGGTTATTAGGGGGAGGGAGGCAATGATGAACAAGATGGATGCAGTCCTGCTACTCATGGGGTTTTATTCTAAGAAAGTAGCCCACAAGATTCAAATACGTTTACTCAATTTTAACTCATTCATTCATTCAACAACTCTCTGTTGGGCTCCACTGTGCACCAGGCCCTGTGCAGGGTGTTGGGGGTACTGTGTGAGCAAAAACAGCCCAAGCCCCTGCCTTCCCCAAGCTTACAGCCAGTGAGAGAGACGCATGATGATGGTAAAATGGCAACTGCTGTGTAGGACACACACAGGCTCCTGAGATGGAGAATAACCAAGCAGGAAGCTGAAGGGGCTGTGTGTCCCAAACAGAGTAGACAGGAAAGCCTTCCCTGAAAGAAGAGACAGTACAGTTGAGACCCAAAGGGTAGTTAGTAACAGCTAACACGTACATAGCCAGGTGCTGTTCTGAGTGCTTTATATGTCTTAAGTCAGTGTTCCTAACAACTTCATGAGGTTGGTAATATTATTTTCCTCATCCCCACTCCACAGAGGAGGAGATGCAGGCACAGCACGTCTAAAAATACACTCAAGCTCACACATCTAGTGAGTGGGAGAGCCAAGATGGTAACCAGAGTACTCCTAGTGCCAGGCTGTGTGTCTAACCATCCCACACCTCACAGGGAAGGAGGAGCCAGGCATGAAGACAGTGTGGAGCTGGACAGCAGGATCAGCATTCCAGCAGAGGGAACATGTGCAAAGGTCCTGAGGTGGAAAAGAGCTCAGAATGTTTGCGGGACAGGAGGTTGCGGGGTGGCAGCGCAGTGAGTGAGGGCAAACACAGCACACAGTAGAATGGTTTGGAGTGTAGGAGGTTGGATAGTCAGGGAGTGCCTGTCTGTCCCTGAGCCTTCTAGATGGCCTGTCTTAGGCTGGGGTAGAGAGTCTTAGAGGATTGGCTGAAGGAAGGGATGATGCAGCTGCCAGAGAGAGGAATGTCTGGGAAAGAGTATGGCTGGTTAGTGTAGAGAGAGGATATCTTTTTCTCCTGGTTTGCATAGTACAGACCTTGTTTAGGTCTTATGTCCTGATATCATGATTAGTAGTTTCCTTGTTCACTTTCAAAAGCGTCAGGATTTATGTATGAAAATAATCAGGACACCTACTTAAAGGGACTTAGGGGAAAATTTTTTTGGTCTGAGGGATGTAATTCTTTCCTCAGTTTACCCCAAGGCTCTACTAAGTCTGTGTCATGTATTGAGATTTTTGGAGTTGGGTTTGTGGTTTTTGGCTAGGCAGGGATGAGGAGGGCAAGGAGGCCAAGACACATCTGGCCCAACACAGCCGGACATACAGGGGGTACTCAGCAGTGAATGGAGAGTGACGTGTTCACAAGAGCAACATTATTCAGTACCTCGCTTTTCCCCTGTGTAGGGGACAAGATCTTCTCGGTCTTTAAACTCCTTTGCTTGCTTTTCCAAGTGATCCAAGAGTTCCTCCCTTTTAAAGGGGCCCGTGGGTGCCTTGGTGGTCTGATCCTTCTGCCTCAGGCCTGCAGGCAGCAGTGCATTCTACAGGGGAGGTTGCGGGGCCGGGTGACCCAGAGGGAGAGAGAGAGAGAGAAAGCGGATCAGAGGCTGAAGACTTGCATTGTTCCAGAAAGTCATCATTGAACAACAGGGACCTCAGAGCTCATCAATCAATCCAAGTTTCTCATTTAGGTGGGAGGAGGAAACTGACCCCCAGGAGGGGCAGGGACTAGCCTGAGGTCACAGGGCAGACCAGGGGGGTAGCTAGGAGAGGACTCAGGTCTCTTAATCGTCCTGCTTTTCCCAGCCTCTAACATTTTGAAGGTGGGAGGGTGAGGAGTCTGCCCAGACAGGGCTGAGCACAGAGGGGTGCTCCAAAAGCCTCTGTTAAATGGTAAATATGATTAAGTTGGTGTTTGGATGCTGGAGGATATATACGGTGGTTGTGTATAAAGTGGCTGGAGAGAGAAGCAGCTGAAGGGGTGTAGTTAGGGCCCTGGGTGCAGAATCAGGCAGGAAGAGGTCGACTCCAAAAACAAGCAGGGAAAGACTCCGCAGAACCACGAGGGGGCAAGGCATGCTCTCCTAGGCTGCAGCCCGGGAAGGCCCTTACCAGCTGCTTCTACCCTCCAGATGGTCCCTGCTCGTGCCATTCTGGCTGTTAAATATTCTAACACCATCCCTGGAGATGAGTCTTTCAAGAAAGATAGCATCCACCAATCATTGCTCCCTACTTCAAACACGGGCAGGCTTCTGGGTGTGGGTTTACTACTCCAGCAAATTGCTGCTTATGCTGGATTGGAATCTCACACGCTTCACTTCAACTCAGCCCCCAGTACCTTAGGGGCTCCAAGACATTTGTAGTTGCAAGGATGCTTAGAAACTGTCTAGTGCACACAGCCTTCCTCAAGGGGAAATGGAGGCCCAGAGCAAGGGAAGATTTGCCCAAGGAATTTTAGGGGCAGATCTAGAACAAAGATCAAGGTCCCTCTTCAGATTTGGGGGTGGAGGGCAATCTCATTTCCAGCCATCACTCTCTGCCACCGCTTTCACTCGGAGACGTGGCGGAAGACACCTGGAAGGCAGGTGTGAGCAGTCTTACCTTACTCTTGCCCCAAACTGGCTAAACTGGAGAACCATCCCATTTCCAATTTTGTACCATGATAATGCATATCTTTAGTCACTCTCACACTCCAGATCCTTTCCTGAAAGCACCGTCTGAGGGAGATGATATCAGGTTTATGAAGACAGCTATGGGCTTGGAGCAGAGAGGGATAAGCTAGGGCAGGGGGGACACTACTGCTTATCTGCAGTTTGAATTCTTATAAGATGTTTACCACTGTTTACCACCACAGTGCTGTGCCAGTGAGACTGGTGGCTGTGAGGTCAGGAGCCTGGGTGTGACCTGAGTCTGGGAAAGGTGATGGCAAGAAGAACTTCGCATAGTGCATGGTATATATAAGGGCTGGGGGAAGGCGGGTGGTGTTCGTGCAAACGGATGTAGGCCGCAAGTCAGGAGAGATGTCTGGGAGTTGAAGCATCTTATGAGAGGCTGGCCAGCTGGCAGGCAAACAAGCCTTGACTGACTTGGGGGCGAGCATCAGGAAACTAAGTCATGACATGGACATCCTAGTGTTCCTTAGGCAGCAGTCCTCAGACACTGCCCACGGTGACCCACAGGCTGGATACCATGCTTCTGTGGGCATGGCCAGGTGAGGCGGGATTTCCTGTGGCTAGCTTTGTGTATCCCCTCTCGCCCATGACGGGGCACTTACTGTGACTCAACTGAGTGACAGAACACAACTGTCCTGCAAACATCTGTGATTACCCATAATGAGTAACCCAAATTCTTTGTGACATGCCTGCACCTCACAGTTGACCCCTCTTAAGCCCTGACTTGGAGTAGTGGTAACTCCAGATATGTGATTGTGGATACGTCACCTAATCTCATCGTGCCTCAGTTTCTACAGCTGTAAAATGTGAATAATGATAGTCATTCTCTCAGAATGGCTGAGAAAATTAAATAATACAGGAAACGTGCCTAGCACAGTACCAAGTACTCACAAATTCTTCCTTATTATTTTTGTGGTTCTATAATCAGACAAAATATATTTTAACAGGAGACTGATAACTCATATATGTTGAGCAGGGGATGGATGTATTATCCAAATATATCTCAAAATTCAAAAAATGAAAACAAATACAAAATGAATTAAACTCCAAAAGCAAGTGTTTTCCCAGTGACGCCCACAAGGGAAGACCCGATGGGTGTCTGTCACCATAAGGGGTTCTGAGGTGCTGAGGCACATTCTGGCCTCTGAAAGGCTGGGTATCAGATGGGGGAAATGCGCGAGGCTATGACTGAGAGAAAAGCGTTTGCAAATGCACATCTCTTCCAATGTATCTGATAGAGGCCACTGATTTAAAATACGGGTTTTCAACCTTGCACAGTTGATATTTAGGGCTGGATGATTCCTTGCCATGGGGACATTCTATGGATTCTAACTATCTGGCAACATCTCTGTCCTCTACCTAACGGGTGCCTGTAGTACCTCCCTCCACACTCTGCCAACCGAAAACATCTCCAAACATTGTCAGATGTCCCCTGGGGGACAAAGTCACCCTGATGTAGAATCACAGTGTTAAACAGAAGCCCGTGTCATTGTAATAGGGCAATAAAGATGCTTTTAATGTATTTAAAACATATTACTTATATAGCATGTTATAATATGGCTTCATTTATTCAAGTCTTTGCTGAAAGCAGTTGATTTTTAAACACAGAGATGACTAAGGCCTTTTCTAACAATTCTTAGTTTATCAGATTTTTAAAGTAAATACTGAGAGTATCAGCCTTGTTAGGAGTTAATTTTTTTCCATTAAATGGTACATTTAATGAAAGAGTACATGGTTTTCAATTAAAACCAAAAACAGTTGCATATTTTTTAAACTCCTGATTATTTATCATTTTAACTTATTTTGAAAAATGACATGAGTGTCACCTGATACACGAAAATCAATGCAATATGGGTCAAAGACCTAAATGTAAAAGCTAAGAGTATAAAACTTCTACAAGAAAAAGCATAAATCTCTGTGCCCTTGGATTAGGCAATGGTTTTTTAGATACACTACTAGAACGTTAAGTAGCAAAAGAAAAAGGCAAATTGGACTTCATCAAAATGAAAAATATTTGTACTTCAAAGGACACTACCAAGAAAGTGAAAAGACAGTCCACAGATTGAGAGAAAGTTTTTGCAAATCGTATATCTGACTAGGGGCCAGCATCCAGAATACCTAAAGATCTCTTAACACTCTAAATATAAGACAACACAATTTAAAAATGGACAGAGGATCTGAATAAACATTTCTTCAAGGAAGACATAAAAATGGCAGCTAGACCCATGGAAAGATGCTCACTACATTAGCCGTCAGGGAAATGCAGATCAAACTCAGAATGAGATCCACTTCACACCCACTAGGAGGGCTACAGTAAAAATCATAGTAACAAGTGTTGACAAGACTGGAGAAATTGGAACCTTCATAAACTGCTGATGGGAATGTAAAATGGTGCAGCCCCTTTGGAAAATAGTCTGGCAGTTTCTTAGCTGCTTAAACATAGAGCTATCATATGATGCAGCAATTCCACTCTTAAGTGTATAACCAAGAGACATGAAAGCACGTCTACACAAAAGCTTATACATGAATTTGTCGTAGTAGCATTATTCATAATAGCCCCAAAATGGGAACAACTAAAATATCCATCAAATGATGAGTGAATAAACAAAATGTGGTATATCCATACCACAGAATACTATTTGGCAATAAAAAGAAATGAAGTACTGATACATGCTATTATACAGATGAAACCTTGAAAACATCATGCTAAGTAAAAAGCCAGCCACAAAGGACCACAGTGTCTGATTTCATTAATATATGAAATTCCAGAATAGTCAGATCTACAGAGGCAGGAAGTAGCTTAGTGGTCGCCTAGGGCTGGAGAGTTTGGGGGGCAAGGGGATCGACAGCTAATCAGTTAGGGCATCTTTTTTGAAGGGATGAAAATGTTCTAAAATTGATCACGGTGATGGTTGTACAACTCTGTTAATGCACTGAAAAACACTGTATTGTACACTTTACATGGGTGAATTTTATGGTATGTGAATTATATCTTAAAAGAAGCTGTTATTAAACAATAGCACATTCTATCGAGGGAAAAATTATGAAAACAGCTAATACAATAATTAAAGGGTCATGGACTGCTGAGGACAGAGGGTCTTCATATGCCAATGGCTGACAGTGGTGCTGAGACTGGCCAGGGAGAGCTGGCCAAATTTAAAATGGTGTCTTGTTTTATGAGGTGATGTGCCTTTTATGTAAATTAGTCAGGGACAAGTTAAGTGGGTACGAAAATACTGCCTTGGATCTCTCCCGACTCTTGGAACCTAAAGCTGACTCTCAGACCCAGGCTGTCCCATAGCTGAGGAAAAGAGTTCTCACAACTCTTTTGGTGGGAAGTGGCAGAAGTAAAATGAGAGAAAAGTCTTAATTATAGCACATTTGGAAAACAATGTATTGTTTTAGCTTTTCAGGTTAATCAAGATCCTAAAGCGGGGGTCTACTTTGCTGAATAGCAAGGAATAGCATATGACTAGCTTCTTCATTGCCTGTAAAGCTTCTATACTTACTATGTCTCTGCGAAATGGGAACCGTCTAACCTTATTCTAATCTCAAGGGGGCACAGGGTAGATTTGTTGGGCAATGCTCTCTTCATAGTCAGTGCAAGGGAAACAGCAGCCTGGCTTCTCCAGGACAGTCATCAATTCTGCATTGGGGAAATACGTACTTATACACATGCATCAACATATGTTGTCACTCCAAAGACAGGCTGGTTATAGGTGAGATCTGCTTTGGAAGACAGCTTTGGTGCAGGGACTCCTAGCATGTCTTCATGTCCTTACTTACACTTGGAAATTTACATGTGAGGAGGGCCGTGACTAATGTCAGGGTGAGTACCTTCTCATCTCCTGACTGGAAAGTTAGTGTTGGTTTAAAAAAAGAGGAATTTCTAGACAGTCTCTGATCTTAGCCTAAAATTATATCTGCTAGATGCTGGAAGTGGTGGGGATGGTGGCACACTGGAGCTTTCTATGCCTCCTCAGTCCCCAGCTCTGTGAATGATTGGCGAATAAGGATGTGGGTGGTGTTACTTGACCTGCTCATCTTCATGTAAATCTTCATTGATTTTCAATATTGACACAAAATCCAAATACTTTAAATACAATGTTCAGGCCAAATGAAACACATCTGTAGGCCAGATTTAGCTCATGGACTGACATTCTGCCATGTCTGATCTCAAGTTCCTATCAGACTGAAATTTCATGTAAAGAAAGTCAAGATATTCATTCATTTATGGCACAAATATTTACTGAGTGTCTTGCCCATATCAGGCTCTGGGCTAGAGAAAGAAGCTTTAAAAAATTTAAAAACACACTAAAAGTTTAATATGTTCTTGGAAATAAACAGGGGGAAATATTTAGGTAGTCTTTTCTTGTGGTTCCCTACTGGTGGTTTTTTAATGGTGATTTCCTTTTAAAGGTGAAATTAAAGCTTGGATGTGCAGTTTGACTAGTTAATGCTTAGTCTCATTTTCACACCTGCACTCCGGAGTTCAACTGTCCAAAGGACCATGGAAACGTTGACAGATCCTTACCTGTGCTGTTCAGAGCACTACCACCCTGCAGACAGGGGACAGTAAGGCCAAATATTGAGTATCTGCACAATTATCATGGCTGGGGAGACTTAGGGCTACATGAGATGCCGTCCCAGCTAGAACTGGGGGTTTGTTCAGACATGCACACATCTACAACGTGTGCACACATAGGAACACACACATACACACATACAATGTGTTAAAAGGATCAAAGGCTCCTGGCAATTCTGAGCTGCAAAGCCCTAAGAGAGCCCCTGGGTTAATTTTTTCATTTTCATTTGCGGAAACTGAGGCATAGAAAACTGAAGTCACTTGCCCAAAGTCACACAGCCAGTTAGCCACACAGCCAGGAAGACAGAAGATATAATTAGCAGGTACAAGGATCAGTATGACTGTTTTAAACTAGTGACTAATTGTACATTTTTCACAGTAACAAAAAACAAGCAGTTTTATCACTTTTCTCAAAGCAATCAGCTGTGTCAGAGACTAAGGAAGTGTAAAATGTGCCCCCTTGGCATGGGCTCCAGGAGTCCTTGATTTCTGTGGCTGAACCTTGCACAACTTCTCAACAGAGGACAGGCCATGAAGTGCAGCCTCTGCATTGGATACTGGGGGCAGCCATGGGCCAGGGGCATGGGGAGGGGGCTTGCCCGAGGTCACACTCTGGACTGAGAGCCCAGGACTCTTGATTTCCTGGCCACAGAAAACTGTGACCCAGCCGACCACCTTCCTCTGGGAATAGGTCGTGGAAACCAGAAGTGGTGCCACATGGAGACCATGCTTCCTCTCCAAGTGTCAAAGGGCCAGAGCTCACCTCCTTATCAGACTCGCCTCAGTTTACAGAGGAGAAACTGATGCCCAGAGGCATGGAGATAGTGTCCTGGGGTAAGAGAGAAACCCAGAAGGCCTAATTTCTCACAACTCCCACTGACTTCTCTTGCCTCCTTTTTAAAGGACTTAAGTATCCCCCAGATGCCCTCCCTCCCTCCCCTCCTCCACACCAGCAAGGCCAAACATTTTACAGGCCTGTCAGTCACCCAATTAGCCTTTTCAAGGTATTTGACCAAAATTGTTTTTTTTTTTCAATTGACCCTGAAGCCTTTTATTTCCCAGTTATCGGCCAGGGGTCTGTTTCCCCTTGTATAAAATGAGGCTCTTTAGGCCCTCAGGGCCCTGTCCACATATAGAGCACTCTGCCTCTGCATCCCTGACCAGCAGCTTCCAGATCCTACCAGAAACCATGCAGTGGAGCTTCCATAGGGCTTTCTTGCGACCCTCGGGGAGACTTAAACTGGGAGTGTGGCGGGGCAGGGGGACAACACCACTCGTGTCCCAGTCACAGTGGGGACAAGTGGGGTCCAAACCACCAGGAGGCCCCTCTCCCCAAACACACAACCCACTCCAACACACACACTGGTCATCTTCCTATCTTCTCTTTCCAGAAATATCCAGGCCTTTGGCTCTGGAGCCCTGACCTTGCTAGAGGACTGGTGAAACCCAATAGCTGCTACTTCCCCCAACCAACTGTATAGGGCATTAGTGCTGACATCCACCCTGATACCCACAGGCACCCGTGCAGTCCCAGTCCTGTAATTGCTGGGGTTCTATTAGTCATAACAGCACACTTCGTTTCTCTCCGGCATTCATGGCACAAGGTGGGGCCAAACCTTCCCTTCCTGGTGTTCTAATCCTCCTTTGCCTCATGTACAAGGAAAACATTCCATGTGCCCTGCTGTGCCAGGCGCTGGGCATCCTGAGGCGATGAGCTGGGGCTCACAGCTAAACGGAGACACTTACTCAGCCCTGGGCTTCTTGGAGGAGGTGGTTCCCCAGCTGAGTGAGTCCCAGGGGCCAGGCAGGGGCCATCCAGGTAGGGAGGGCAGAGGACAGGATGTTAGAGGGGGTCACAAGCACAACACAAAGGCTGGAGTGAGGGGGCATGGCTTGCTGGGGGAAGGAGTTTGGGTGAGTCTGATGCTGCAGGGTGCAGAAATGTCTCCATCACATGGGTGCCATCTCTGTTCAAGCCGTCATGCCTCTAGCTGGGACCATCGGAGGAGCCTCTGGACTGGCCTTCCTGCCTGGAGCCTCTCCATCTCTACTTTTGCCCACTCCCACCAGCCAGACAGACCTCACGGACAAGTGCATGTGAACCTGTCACGTCCCAGCACATTCACAAACGCTTAGCGTCTCCACTGACCTACAGAACCACCACCAAGTTCATCAGCTGGGTGTGGAGTGCTCTTCACCATTTGAACCTCAGCCTACTCCAGCATCCTGACCCTCTTCCCATCTCCAGGTATCCCAGGTTCCAGTCACTCCAGGCTACCCCACATTCCACAGCTGTGCCCTGCACTCTCACGGTGCCATGCCTGTGCTCAGGTGTGCCCTCCGCCTAGAATTCCATCCCTCCTCTTCCCCTGCATTTACCTTTCAAAGCCTGTCCCTTGAGCATCCTGTTAAGCCTTTGCAGAGCTCTTTACACTGATCGGGCAATTCTCTTTCCAAACTCGCCTAGGCATCTTGCCAGCGCTTATATAATGCTCACCCTACTCTGCCTTAGAGCACGTGAATGTTGTGCCTCCCCCTGAGGAGACCAAGTGTCCCTCAAGGGCCAGCTGGGATGTATCTTAGTCTTCTCTGAATCCCTGGTACTGAATTGCTGCTCTGGCTGGGGAAAGGATGGTATTACTTGGACACTCGCCAGGTCAGTACCACACCTGCTGCCCCAAGCTGTCTGCTGAGCCGCCTAACTGCTGCTCCAAACAGGTCTGGGGGAGGAAACACATTATGAAAGGTGCCAGAGTGGGGATGCTCAGGATGGGACCAGGGTCCACCTATGAGGGTCTTGGGAAATGCCAAGCTAGAGAGTGAGGCCTTTGTAATGTCTTCTTTGAGAGCCTGCATTTGCTGAATCTCCTGCCAACTGCTCTTACTACGCCTCAGAGCTTTTGGCACAGCAGAATATGAGGCCATCAAGCTGGCTAACTCACAGTGACAGACTATAAATTGTCCCTGACAGCACATCTCCCTTTCTTTGGTAATAAAAGCACTCCACTCTTTTAGCTGAGCACATGGCCACTCAGATTAAAGACTACATTTCCCAGGCTCCCTTGCAGCTCAGTTGAGCCCAGTAACTGTGGTCTGGGCAACGATGTAGGAAGTGCCCCCTGCCAATTTCTGGTAACCTTCTTTAAAAGGCACTTGAATACTGGCTTTTTCCCTTTTCTTTTTCCCCTTTTCCTCTCTTGTGATGCCTGGAATGCAGCTATGATGGCCACTGACTTGGACAATAAGGATGAGGGCGAAAGCCTTGGGATGGCAGGAAGATGAGTTGGATGGCATCTGGGACTCAGGGAAGTTTGGGGGGCTGGGCTCCATGCCAGTCCTAGACTGCCCACCTCTGGGCTTTTACTTGAGGAATGAATAGCCACCTTAAGTCATGTTATTTTGAATGTTGTTACTTGCAGCCAAACTGCATTCTAACTGACAACCTGGATTCTCATCTCAGGGCTATGAGGCCACAAATAGGGCACTGGTGCCCTCTGACTTTGGATTCCCCCTCTGTAAAATGAAGTGCAGAAGCTCTATTAAGCTTGAAACCTCAGATTAAAGCTTTGAACTTCATATAGAAGCAGTTTATTGCCAATCAGTTTTATTACCATGAAGCATAATTATTCACTCCATTCCACTGAACAGATACTGCATTGTGGGGACAGTCCATCAGGGTGGCTGCATCTGGTCGTGCAAGTTATGTACTGCACAACTCCAAGGGCATTATTTGCTCTCTGGTTTATGTGAGCAGTGTCTTCTGGAATTGTGCATTACACAACTTGTAGTATACCTTGCTGCCCTATATCTGTAGTGGTACGATGTGACTCCAAAGCTCAAGAAGTCTAGATTCTAGTGGGCAAATCATATATTCAGGTGCAATAAACATTTATTAAGCATCTACTGTGTGATAGGCACTGAGCTAGGTGTTTTCATACATCTAACCATATTTACACATATATATGTATATGTGTGCATGTATATATGTGTGTGTGTGTATACATATATATGCAAAAGCAAAAAACTGCCATATCAAACAGAGCTAGAGTTGCAAACTGGGAAGCCTACAGTCCACTCAAATATCAAAACTTGGTTTGTTTGGTCTGTGTATTTGAATGAGGTGTCAACATTTTAAAATAGGGAAATGGCGCATAAAAATTTAGATTCTCAGGATATCTTGAAAAATAAGTAATCTGGCAATATTGGAGCTTTACTTTCACATTGGCAACAGTTGGTGGAGCTGAACAGCAAGTGTCCTTTAGTCAAACACAGACCTCCTGTTTGCCTCAGCCCCTAGTGTCTCTGATGCAGAAGTCTAGGGTCAGCCACCAGCTACCATTAGCAGTTGCTGCTTTTCTTCCTGGAAGGTTGAGTGGCAAGTGAAAGCTCTTCTGTCATCTCCTTCAAGAGTGGAAAAGTAAAAGATGAATCAAGATGGCTATGTGCCTCAAGAAAACTGGCCCACCTTCCTTTCTTCATTACATCACCCACCTGATGTTGGGGGGTGCTTCGTTTGCTGCCTGTCAGGTAGAAAGTGTCCAGTAGAGTGGGAGAGATGGGGCAGAAATAGAGGGGTGGGAAGAAGGCTCCAAGCTTTACTGGCAGTGATTTTTTCTCTTTTTAAGCTGAATCAAATAAGGCAAATTATTTACATTTATCAAATCTAGATAATGGGAATATAGGCATGGTATGTACTCTCCTATATATTTAGAATACTTCCTATTAGAAATGTCAAAATCAACAAGCCAACTGCTCAGTGTGTGGCACGTGCAGTCCTGGGGCCTTGAAGCGGGGTAGGAAGCTTCTCAAGGTAGGGGTGGGGAGACTGGGCCTTGAAAAATGGAAGGATTTCAACTTGAGTAAGAAACTGCAGGTCCAAGAGGTCCCCCAGCAAGAAGGGGCAGGGAGGAGGGAAACCCAGGGCAAAGGAGGTGATGTGGAGGGAGGTGGGGAGGATATGGGGAAGGTGGTCACGGGGCCGGAAGTCAGAGGGTCGGGGACACGCTGACACTAGCCTCGCTGCCCTCACCCCACCAGGCCCATCTTGGCTCCGTGCATGGCCGCCAGTGTTCCTAAGGATGTGTGCCTATTTTTAGAGCAAAGATTTATTTCTTTCCATATCAAGTGTTTACTTCTGTCCTGGTCTTGCGAATCTGCGGGTTTGTGTTACAAGGAAGAACCACGGCTGTATGGCCCAAACTTGGCTGATTTCCGCATGGCCAAGAGCGTCCTCTGGCTTACAGGATATGCTCTGGGGCAGGAGTGGGTTGGATTCTGTGACTCTGTGGAGTCTGATGGGGAGCAATGTGGTTTGACAGGAAGTCCCAGTTTTCAGCCTGGGTCTATGGCTCACTTGCTGTGTGACCTTGACTAAGCTCTTTCCCCTCTCTGGGCTTCAGGGGTTTTGTTGTTATTTTGCCTTTTCACCATTAAACTGGTAATAAGAATACTTACCTCATAGGGTTGGCATGAGGATTCACTTAAATACATAAAGCACTGAGTGAATGACGTGTCCAGGAGAGACTCTGTGGATCAGGGTTTCTTTACCTGTACTGGGTTAGTATATGCAGGGCCGGGGAGGGCGGGTTAGATGGTTTCCGAGTGTCCCTCTGACTGAGGTTCTCCAGTTCTAGGTTTTCTCTTCCATCATTTCTTCCTGTGGTGCACAGCCCCTTGTTCTCAGACCTCTTGAGACATTATGGGCTAAGGGAGGCCGTTCTGCCTGCACTCAGTCTGTCACCCACCAGCTGTGTGATTCTGGGCAGCCGTTTCCTTTTTCAGATTGGTATTAACCCCAACCTTTGAGGACCAATCTCACAGGATCCACTGGGCAATTGTAGGAGGCGATGCCCACAGAATGCTTAGCATAGCACCTGGCATGGAGGGAGGTCTCAGCAGAGAAGAATAGCGGTGGTGGTGGTGGTGATGATTTATTGTTATCATTACTGTTATTAATTCAGGCCTTGAAGGGGGCCTGCCGTCTTCCACGGTTGTTCTGGGGTTATGATATGTCAGAGATTCTCAGCGGCTCACTTCAGAATCAACTCGTGGGACCCAATTTCTTTATAAGGTTGAGCTTATCTCTACCATCTTCTCTCCTTTTTGGGCCTTTTACTGAGACACTTTAAAAATATTCTTCCTTTCTTCCCCCAAAGCCACATTATCAAGCAATATTTATATTTAAATTCTTTATCTTAATGGTTCCACTCTCCCTCCTTCCCTTCTTTCCTCCCTTCCATCTATCCATCCATCCATCCATGCATCCAGACTAGTATTTATGGTGGAAATAACAACTTCAAAGGAGCTCTAATTGGAAACAACAATTTGCTGGTAATTCCCCACCCTGTTCCTTTCTGGGCTGCATGCACACGTGCTTCCAGAAGGCGGTGATGAATAGCACCGGCTACTGGGTCAAGACTGTCTAGACCGGAATCCCAGCACCATCCACATGGCATCCCGGGAAGGTTACTTCATCTCTGTATACCTCAGTTTCCCCATCTTTAAAATGGGGCTGACAACCAAACCTCTCTGAGGACTGAGATAATCCTGCAAGGTTTTGCCCATGGCACACCCAGTAAACGGTAACTATCTACTGATCCCGTAAGAACTGTGCATTGCCCATTTTCTCCGCTGCCTGGTACAAAGGCAATCTGAACCGAGGAGTTGGCTCAGCTTCAGAGCAGCATCCACTTAACTCCAGAGAGACGAGAAAGGGCAGATCCTCTTGGGGAATCAGTCAACAGTGGATACTTTTAGCACATGAAGCATTCCTCTCCCTCGGGAGGCCAAGCGCAACAATCTCATGATAAGCTCGAGTTTTTCCAGGCAGTAGAGTGATAGAAAGTCTCAGGGACTTTTTTTTTTCTTCTGATGTGCAAAAGTTTGGAATCCTCTGCTGCAAACAAAGCTGCTTTCCAACTCTGAGTACTCTGTGCTGTCACATGATGCTAGGACTTAACAATTGCATCATTGTAAACATAACCCCCTGAAGTGGTAGCTGAATTCAGGTAGTAAGACCGCCAGGAACTGCTCACAATATCAAAGATGGTTAGAGCTGGAGGTTGTGTGCCAGAGAGCATCTAGACTGACTGTGCCCATTTTATAGATAGGGAAACTGAGCTCCAAAGAGGGAGAAAGAAATATATGCCTAAGTTGGAAGCAGAGGCAGATGTGAGTGCAGATCTACCATCTCAGGTTGTTTCTAGGGAGAAAGGAGGATGATTTTGCATACAGCACTGGCCCCAGTTACAAAACCAGATCACGTCTGTGGCTCACGCTGTCTTTCTGAAGACTCCTGTGAAACTACATTGTTGTAGCTAAGCCATGAACTCTTGGAACCACAGCCTGGCTCAGCCACTGCCTGTTCTGGGACCTGGGCAATTCACTTCACCTTTCAGTTTTCTCATCTGTAAGATGGGGGATGATAACAATGCCTGCATCATAGGATTGTGATGATGGTTGAATGGATAAATATTTTCCAAGCACTTAGAACACACACAGGGCTGTATAAGCATTTGTTGAACAAAAATTAAGACAGGAGTGTAGAGTGTAACAGAGAGGGCAGTGGACTTGGGGTCTGATCTGGTTCTGTTTGGATGTGTGACCTAAAGTGAGCTCCTTCTCCTCTCTGGGCTCAGTTCTTGCTCTGTGAGTTGAGGGGTTGGACTCTTCTGGTCCCTGAGCCCTTCCCAACCAGCTGGCTCCCAAGCCGCCTCTCTTGGTCTGCATACCTTTGGCCTCTCCCTGCACTATGATTTCAGAACATGGGCCAAGGGTGGGGGAAATGTGAGCTGGAATGTTTGTGCTCTCAGAAAGAAAGGAGGCCCACGAAATCTTTTCAAAACTCACATACTGACTTGCAAATCAGGTAATAGAGACATCTCAGTAAAGGGGCCAATTGTGTGGCTGGAACAAAAACCCACTGGCCTCTGTTATATCTTCTCCATCTCTGATTTCTGTATTCTTTTCCTTGAACTTAGAGAGAAAGGGGCTCTGAAATGTCCATTTTGAAACTACAATGGTATGAGAATCACAGGTGTCAGATTGCTCAAACCCATTCCCAAATCCAAATGGACAGTGACCTCCTCCTTGCCAGAGTGGGAGGCTTGGCACCTGGACCAGGTAGAGATCTGAGTCTCCATGCCCTGGTCCTGTGACGCTAGGCAAGTTAGCCAGCAGTCTGAGCCCTGGGTTCTCTATCCCTCCAGCACACACATGCCTTCCTACTGATCTTCCGGGAGGAGGGCTGGGGAGAGCTGGCTGCATGAGCAGTACAGACGCTTTGGGAATTTTCTATGAGTCCAGATATCTTGGTATGTGGGGTAGGGGCACTCTGGGAGCCCTCTGTTGAAGTGAAACAGAGCCCCCAGCTGGAGCTCAAGCAGTCCCTCCTCAATCTGCCCTCCCCCCAGTCTCAGGTCTCACACTCGGCTCTGACCCTTGCCATCACATCACCTGCCCAATTTGCACCACAGCCTAATCTAATTTCATCCCCATCCAGCAGTGCAGAGCAACTCCAAGAGCCAGAAGGCCAGGGGCAGCAGGCCCTGTGGGGTCCCCAGCAGTCCACCCTTCTTTGCCCCAGGGACAGCAAGGATTCTGCAATTTGGAAGAAGAGATGTGGAGGGGACAGGGGCCTTTTCTTATTTCAGAGAAGAACTCCCCCACCACCAGCCAGGCTCCCACCTCTCATCTCCTCCAGTCCATCTGTCCTCACTCCTGAAAACAGCCAGCCCATGGAGTCACTGTCTCCAAAAGGCTCCCTGGGCCAAACTCTTCAGTCGGCTGGGTAACCACATCACCTGTTATCTAGCCTAGACCCCCTTCCACGCTGATACAACTCCCCAGAAACACAGACACTCCCTGACCCCAGCTACCTTCTCTACATGAGCCTTTGCTCCTGGCCTTCACACTTGGCCTAGAATTCTTTGTTTTTATTCTTGACTTAGAAAAATCCCGAGGCCCAGGTCCAAAGTCACTTGCTCAGTGAAGCCTCCCACCAGCAAGAACTAATCCTCTCCCTGAGCGCCCTGCCAGCTCCTGCTTAGGATGCAGGTTATTATGCCCTCTCCCCGGGGGGCTGACACTGGAAGGGCAGGACCCCAGTGAGGCTACCCGGTCAGTGGCCAGCCCAGGGCCCGGCACCCAGCAGGTAGCTGGGCCATGTTCACTGAGTTGACTAGAAGTAGCTACGTCCCCCTTTCATTCTCACTTCTAAAAGCTGTTTGTTCTTGTAATTCTGTGTGACAGTGATCTAGAATTAGAACAAAATAATTTTATAATAGTAAAGCTGGAAGCTTGGTTGTTCCATGCTCACATCACTCTTTTTTCCTGAAGCCCAGGCTAATGGGGAGTGGTGGTGCCGGGGAAGGAGGATGAGACCCAAGGCTCTCCCGCGGATGCTGCCTTTAGACTCAAGCAGCCTCCTCAGGGGCACCAGCTCCTCGGGACTGTGCAGGGGGAAGTTGGAAACAGCAAGATAGGACACACCACAGGGGGATCTGTCATTCAGTGGGGCCTGGAACTCAGCCCCTAGACATGATTCTGGGTTATCTAGAGACAAGACATGTAATTGACTCCGGAGAGAAGACCTGGTTATGAGCTCATGGAAGCTTAGCCCTGAAGGGACCATCAACTCCATCATTTCATGGATGAGACTGCTGAGGCCTAGAAGGAAAGCAAATGGCCCAAGGTCACACAGAGAGTCAGAGACAGAGCCCAGGCTGGAACTGACACATCCACGCTCCAGTCCCGCATTTTCCTGCTAACCTGCATGCCTCTGCACAAGCTGTCATTACTTGAGTGTTAGTGAGATGGTACAGGAGGCTTTTCTTTATGGATCACTGTTGAACTACTGCTGAGCAATGACAGGTTTAAAAAAAAGCTGTGATATGTCCCACCTTTAATTAAAAATACATGAAATGGAAAATTTGCTTAATTCAATAACATTGATTATCTACCTTCTCTGAGCTGAGTACCTGGGATATAGAGATAGAAGGAAGGCCCCTGTCCAGTAGGCCACCTGGGAATCCCTCTCTCGGCCCTGTTCACAGCTCCACAGTAGCTGGCCAACCACAGATATGACTAGGGAGGCTCCTGCCTCTTGATGCTGTGATCCTGACTGCAGAGGCAAATTCTGAGCATTAAAAAAACTTCTTAAATGTGTCAACTATGAAGGGCAGTGATAAAACATTCAGGAAGTGGAAGGGATTCTTCTAGTCCTTATTGCTCAGCTAATGCATTCCATGACATAGAATGGTCCAACAGGCTTTAGCCAGCTCACTTACAGCACCACTAGCAGGAAATAAGTTGCAGGGCTGCAGCAAGGTTCTCCAGGAGGCTGTGCACGCTCTGAATCAGTGTACTACACATGGTGTTGTTTCTCCCACAGCCAGGATTTACAGGTCCAGGAGTCGAGGGTGAAAGGGGAGTGACACCATTCACTATTACCCCTAATGTCCCACTGGTAAAATTTTTGCTTCCTGTTCCTGGGACCTTATGCTCTTCTGGCCTAGAGGTCTAAGCTCCCAAGGGAGGACTGCTTCTACCAGGAGACACAACAATGATTCCCCTGGACTGGAAGACTGCCACCTGGCCACTTCGGGCTCCTTATTCCTCTGAATCAACAGGCAGAGAAGGGCTTTCTGTCCTGGCTGGGGAGACTGATCCTGACTATCAAGGGGAACTGGACTACTGCCCCATAACAGAGCGGAAGAAGCATATGTCTGCAGTATGGGATATTGCTTAGGGTTTTCTTAGTATTACCATGCCCTATGATTAAAGTCAATGGAAAACTACAAGTCCATCACAAACCAATCCAGGCAGGACTACTAATGGCCTAGACTCTTTAGGAATGAAGGTTTGGCTCATCTAACCCGAGCAAGTATGGGTAAAACTGTAACATTTCCAGAACATCTCACCTGGCTTTAATATATCTACATATCACAGGCATTCAGGGGTGGAGAGAGTATGGCTTTAGTGTATCTGCATATCAGTGGGTGTTCCTCAGGGGTGGATAATGGTTAATCTCCACATTAATGGGTAATTACCTGGGCAACTGAGGGTTTATCTGAACCTGAGAGGTGAGGAGGAGGACTGGTTTTGCCTTGTCTGCAGCAGGAAAGAGAGATGGCTCCAGACCACAGTTTGTAAGCAATAAATGGGTTTTAAACTTTATTTCTTCCTTTGACTGACTTTGGTTGTTAGAGGTATTTTGCCCTGGGATTTCCTCTCCCCAGATTTGCAGCAAGGAACCACGACCAGCTAAGTGCTTGCTAAAAGGCAAAGGGAATACAGAATGGGTAGTGGAAGAAGGTGGTTATAAGTACCAACTACCTCCATATGACCAGTTAGAGAAACAAGACTATGATTGCTGTGTTTTCTCTTTATTTTGTTGTGCACGTGTGTGTGCTAAGCAAATATCTTTGTGTTCTTCCCTCTTTTATTCTCTTCTGTGACATAAGATGCATAGATTTTACATCACAGTATTCAATGTTATTAATTTACATCATAGTACTTAATTTATGGGATACCACATAGAAGAGCAAACATTACTCAAGGACTTCACCTCAAGGTTGTATATGGGACACCTGTATCATGTTAGGCAGAATTATGACCTTGTTACTGTCTTTATATGGTGATAAGTATGATTTAAGGAGATGCGTATGGGTATCAAGTTGACAAGGAGTGGTCTTGTGATGTTTTTTTGTGTGTGTCAACTTGATGGGGTACCAGGGTGCCCAGACATTTGGTTAACCAATATTCTGGGTGTGTCTGTGAGGGTGTTGCTGGATGAGATTAACATCTGAATAGGTGAACTGAGTAAAGCAGAATGCCTTCCCTAATGTGGGTGGACGCTATCCAATCAGTTGAAGTTCTGAATAGAGCAAAAAGGCTGAACTCTGCCAGAGCAGGAGGGCATTTCCTCCGTCCTGCCTGACTGCCTTGAGCTGGGTAATTGTCTTTTCCCTGCCTTCAGACTCGAACTGAAACATCAACTCTTCCTGGGTATTGAGCCTGCCAGCCTTGGGCCTGAAACTACAACACCAGCTCTCCTGGGGCTCCAGCTTGCAGATGGCAGAGCTTGGGACTTGTTAGCCTCCATAATCATGTGAGAGGTATAATAAATCTCTTACTCTGTGCATATGTAGCCTAGTGGTTCTGTTCCTCTAGAGAACGCTGACACACATGCACACACACACACACCGCAAAGGCAATGCCATTCCAGTGGCACTGCCACTGGAGGAAAGAGGAAGTGGGGGCTGCAGGAAGCCTGGGCCTGTCTCTCCCCAGTTGGCAATGGTCGCTGTCCCTTCACCTGTGGCAACGTGCTCCCCTTTAGTGCTACTCACATCAGGGTCCAGCTCATCCAGCTCGTTTTCCAGGGTCCTGAGCTCTTCCTCCGTCAGGGCTCCAAGGATCTCATCTTCATCCAGGTCGCGGTATTTCTCTAGTTCTCGTCTGTACGACATCGCAGAGGAACTTCTGTTTTATCCTCTGAATTTCTGTGATCTACCAGAAAGAGAAAAACCTTAGAAAGACCCTTCTTGGATTTGCTCTTTCACAGCAAATGAAAACTTATCATTCATGTGGTGGCCTGGGCATGTTTCATAGTCAGGATAATAATTACTATAGTGGAATACTGCACCAAGTTGGACTAATTCTCTATTAAACTGTGCAAGGTAAAAGTTCTGATTGCATGTGATTTAATGAACTGTAATGGGTTGTACTGGCATGGCATGAATTACGAATAAATAGGTGATTTAAATGGCTTATGAGTACCTGAAAACTATTTTATTCTTGAGGCAGTTCAAATACTTTTCCACCCTTCACCCCACACCCCGATGGAAAATGTGAATGCTGGAAAAATGCATGAAGCTCAGCCAATCAGCAAAGCTGATTTTAAAGGAGGGGGAGTGTCAGTGGTTAACTGAGGCCCTGCTTCACGTGGGCCCTTCACCTACAACATCTCATTCAGCCCCCACAAAAAGCAGCTGACAGGAATAGCTAACTTTTACTACCAAGCTGTGTGTTAAGCACTTCAAAAGGATTTTCTAATTTAACCTCTGAGGCATCTGTTGCCATTCCCATTTTACAGAGGAGGACGTTGAGCCAAGAAAGGTTGAGTGACTTATGCAAATCACACTTCCGGGAAGTGGCGGACCCACCACTTGGACCCAGGCCCACCTTAAGCCCTACTGTCCTCCTGCTTGGCTGAAACTGGTGACATGACAAGCCCAGGCCACACATCGCCTCCTCTGTGAAGCCTCAGTCTCCTCATTAAGCAAAGGTGGCCGTAGCCCTGAAGTCTGGCTCCTGGGGCTTCCCCAAGGGCAGGGGCTGGGTTTGCTCCATCCCCTTCTCCCCAGGGCTGCACACACATTTACTGAAATGAACCCCATTCCAGCTTTCTACCTGCCAGTGCCGGTCCAGTCAGACAGCCTCGAGGAGATCTGGGCCCTTCTCCTCTTGGAAAATGTCAGCTTGCTGCGGAAGCTGCTAGCACCTCTGTGTTTGAGCCTGTTCCCACCTGTCCTTCAACCTATGTGAGCTGAGCCATCAGCCTTCCTTTCTGAAACCGACAGTCTAAAAGGTGAGGCGGCAGCTTAGGGCTTCCTTCAGTGCGGCCAGATGGAAGGCAGCTGTGCATACAGAGCTGGTGCTATGGGCTGAACTGCGTCGACCCGCGTGCCTCCCCAACACCCCAGCTCATGTGTTGAAGGAGGCCTAACCCCCAGTAGCCCAGTTCTGCATTGCAAATTAGAGTGTGACACAACCCACAAGCAGGATGGCTGCAGATATCAGTAGTTAAGTTTATATGTGGTCACATTGGAGCAGGGGGTGCTCGTAATCTGACATGACTGGTGTCCTTCTACAAAGGGGAATTTGGGCCAGACGGGTACACAGGCAGAACACCACGTGACAATGAAGGCAGAACTGGAGTGATGCTTCTACAAGCCAAGGAACCACTGAGATTGTCAGCAAGCCACCAGAAGCTGGGGGAGAGGCCCAGCACAGACCCACACAGCCCTTGAAGGAACCAGCCCTGCCGACACCTTCGCTTTGGTGACCTCGAGCCTCCAGAACTTCGAGACAATAAATTTCTCTTTAAGCTGCTTGGCGAGTCGTACTTGGTGATGCAGCCCTGGAAGCCCGGACAACCAGTACCACCTTCCTCACAGCAGTTTGTGGCCTTAGACCCCCATGTGAACAAACAGAACCTGTGGTTCATCTGTGAAATGACTGATGGAATTTTCCAGACTAGAGAGAAATGTAAAATAGGAAAAGACAACTAATCAATGAAAAAGTCCAAATTAGTTAACTAAAAACAAAGTAATGAAAAATAAAGTTCACTAAGTTCACCAAGCTAACAGAAAAAGCCTCCACTTTGGAGAACAGAGGTATGTGTTATTAATGTAACTCCATGTATGCGTAGGCATATTTGGAGGAGAAATCTGAGGGTGTGACAGCTGGCTTGGTAAGAAAGGACTTACTTCCCAAATACAGAAAACCCTAGTGTCATTCTTTTCTCTAAGAATGGCTCAGCTTGGTCTGACGTCTGCCTTTGACCAGACCCCAAGAATGCAATGTTCAGACCATAAATGGGCCCCCCTTGATTCATTTCTATTTATTTCCAAAGAAAGCACAGGCAGCTGACAATGCTCTGGTATATATGAAAAAAACTTCCTGGAGGTTCTCAGAGAATAACCTAATTTGGCTTTTCCTGAGGGAGGCAGGAGAGGATCTCTGTGGTCTCCATCCTAGGACCAAAAGGAACCCTTGTGAAAAGGCTCAGAAACTTCCAGAACCAACTCACAGAGACACCTCTGACTAGTGCCTTGTAGGTGGACTGCAAGACATGCTTTTGGTACTCAAAACAGATTTTGGGATTATACAGAGTTCCACAGGACCCTGGACAGCTGAACTTCTCAAAAATGTTGGTCTGCTTCCACATGTTGGATGCCTCCAACAGGGAGAGGTTACAAGAAGAATTTCCCAGTCCTTCTGTCCATGAAACCATGTCTCTGAGAAACTGCTCCTGCAATTGGAATTCCATGAAAGAGGGTTTAGAAAAAGCCTAGACTCACCTCTGGGTCACGTGATGGAACCACGCAGACTCACACAAGAAGGGACTTGAGAACACGACCAGCTGGGACAGGTTGGGGACCCGGGAAGCTTCTCATGCTTGTTGTCTTTGCTGGATGACTAATTTCCTAGATGATTTATGCTAAAACCCTTAGAAAAAGTCATGGATGGACCCTGAAGAAAGGGACAACGAGGAAACAGGGGAGAGAGGAATCCCTACCAAAGCCAGCCTAGGAAAAAGGAGCTGGAAAGAACCAGGAAGAGAGAATTAGGGGGCAACTATGGACTCACTGAAGGAGGATGGGGCTGGGGTGGCAGGCCACCTCCAGAGATGGCACCCTGCGGGGTGCAGTCATTGAATTTCCTGAAGCAGTCTCCCCCTTAGCACATAGGACAGTTAATGCTCCATTTACACACTCCAAGGTGCTGTTAAATTCAAAAACCTATTTCAGAGGATTTTAAAGCCCTTTTTAATGTCAAGTATCCTGTGAATATTATGGAGTGATGAGGCATTACATTAAATAAGCTGAGAGGAAGAGAGAACTCCTAAGGTAAACCACGAAGCTGTCAGCTTCAAGCCACACTCATCCACTTGGCTCCCAGGGATGGTTCTCGAAAGCAAAATTCTCCTCCTATGGTCAGTAATGGAAGGGGAACTAGAGGTGGGGAAGAGACAGGTTGGAGGAGAGGTGAAAAAAGCACGTTAATAGACCCCACTGCAAGCTTGGCCTTAAAATACAGCTTGGAAGAGATAGTATTTTATAGCTATTAATAAAAGGCCTCTGTTTCCTAACAAAAAGTTGTCATGGATAGACACAGGCCTCAGACGCATAAGGCTCTGGCTGGAATGCTTGTGGTTGGTGACACCTCCCTGGGTGACCCTCACTAAATTCCTCCCCTTCTCTGGGCCTCAGTTTGCTCATCTGTAAAATGAGCATAAATGGACTGGGAAATCCTGCTGGTAACCTGTTGCTCTTGGAGATGTCCAAGAAGGGGAGTACATGGATGGTTTTTAAACCCCCGATTTTGCCTGATTTATTTTTTGGTGTTCCATCTAAGATTTCCCTTGAAAAAGGATTCAGCTACTAAAATAAAAAGTCAAAAATCAGTGGACTGGGATTCTTCATCAATGTAGTGAGAGGGTCATAGTATTCACCCCACAGGGTGTTGTGCAGATTAAAGGGGAACAAGCAGATAAGGTGCAAAGCCTGGGGCTGGTGTACGGTTGCCACAGGCTCAACAATTACTGTGAAGCTACGGCTGCTGCGGCGGCCACCACCTCCCCCCCAGCCCGCTCCCCCACACTGTCATCAGACTGTACCTTCCCTTAGGTAAGAACCCACATCTCATTTGTCTTCACGCTCCCAGTGCCCAGCCTTGTATCTGGGGAATGTGCTGGCAGGGAATGACTACATGTGCGGCTTGCTCTAGTGTCCTTGGAACTTCAAGGAGGTCTTTCTCTTCTCAGATCCTCTGGAAAGATCACACCAGGTCTGGGACGGCTGGGAACCCAAGATGGGAGAGACAGGCAGGGCGCAGGTGGCGAAGCTGCCGGGTTCCCAGCATGGCCTGCCTGATACTGAACAGCACCTGCTACCTGATTTGTAAAGGGGGTCCTGATAAGAGCTGGTGAGAAAAACAAAAAGGGCAGCTCAATATATTTAAAACATTTAAAAACTTAAGTCTTCCAAATCTAGGGTGTCTTTTACACTAACCACATCTGGCCACCGTGCTTCTCATGGCAGAAGCCTAAAGTCGCTGCTAAATATGAAAAAAAAAAAAAAAAAGAGTTTACAAACTGTACCAGGAAGTAAAACTTGGCAGCTTGGACAGTAAAATTAGTGGCCCAGGGGCTGAGGCCATCCGTCAAGGAGTCTCGGGATGGAAGCTCTGCAGGGAAACTCCTGCGGTACCAAATGCGCTTTTAAGTCTTTCACAGGAAGTGGGTCCACTCACTTCTGCTAATGACTTCTCCCGCATCTGTCCCCTTGGGAACATGAGGGGAGGAGGGAGGGCTGCAGCGGCATCTTGATTTATGGACTGTACTTCCTGAGGTCAAGGGGAGCTGAGTCACAAAGTTCAAATGAATATTTTCCAGTTATATCATCTTCTTATTTCAGCCACAGTGAACCTCTTGACGGTGGGTGAAGAAAGGTTGATTTACAAAGTTGATTCTTCATACCCCATCTCCTCAAGTCTTCTGGAAGATGCTTTGATTAAAGGGATTTTTAGGCCATGATCCCTCATCACTGAAGCTTGCACCCCTCTCTTCCCTTGGCTTCAGGGACACATGGGTGTCGGAGATGTCCCCTCTTCCTCCGCGATAGCTCTCTGCCCCCTGCCCTCAGGCAAGGGGTGCCTCTGGAGGCAGCCATGTTTTATATCATGTGACCACCCCTGCTCCCTGCTGATTGGACAGAGTGGTGCCTGGCTCGAAGGCAGCCAATTGATTGGCTGGTCAATGACCTATGAGGTGGCTTGGGGCCAAAAAAAAAGGATGGATGAGCTTATTTCTTGACATTTGTATTAGTTTCCTGGGGCTGCCCTAACAAAGTACCACAAACTGCGTGGATTAAACAACAGAAATTTAGTGTCCCTCAGTTCTGGGGGCTGAAAGTCCAAACTCCAGGTGTCAGCAGAGTTGGCTCCCTCTGAGGGCTCTGCGGGACTGTTCCACGCCCCGCTCCTCGCTCTGGTAACCCCGGCATTCCCAACCTGGAGCCGGCAGTCTCCCTGTTCTATACAAGGTGGTGTCCAAAAGTCCCCTTTATGTAAGGACACCAGTCATATTGGATTAAGGCTTGCCCTTATGACCTTATCTTAATTTGGTCATCTGCAAAGACCCTATTTCCAAAGAAGGTAAGATTCACAGGTACATTTTTTGGCGGAATACAATTCAACCCATAACAAAATTGAACTGGGACCTAAGAAGAGAATGAGGCAAGTGGCAGAGGAAGCTGGGGGTGAAAGGGGGTGATCACTGTGAGCATGTGGAAGCTGAGGCCTTGGGGGAAGAGATGTTTGGGGGAGTGAGAATCCTCACAAGAGGGCAGATCCATGGGGCTGAGAGACAGAGAACGCCGGGTCCCCAGAAGCGCTCTGCTCCCTCAGGCCTGATTGCCATGGCTCACGTTGGATTCCCAGGAGGCCCTTGTCCTGCCCTGATCCTCACGGGCCTGCCCTCCACCTGCACACTCCCCTCACCACGCTCAGGTACCTTGACTGAGTCCTGCCCTTGGAGCCCAACAAGAGCGACAGCTCAGACTCCCTCGGGTCCTCTCCTTCTCTCTGCCCCTCTTCAGATTCCTGGATGGTGCATTCTCCTTCGCCCTCCTGCTCCCCTGGGCTCCGCCCTCCTCTCACTTCTCCTGCTCTCCTTTGGGGCCTTGTCTTCTCCCAGGTGGGGCCTGATGACTCTCGAACGGTCTCCCCTGGTCGGCACTTCCCCTGCAGTCCCTCAGGCTCCAGGGTCCAGCCTTGAGCTTGGCCCGCCTCACCACCACCTCCTCCTCACCTGGGTGACTGTCCCTCCAAAGCCTATCTGTCACCCAGGCCAGACACCTGGGGCCCACCTCAACACTCCCCTACCGCTCCCCCAGCTCTGCTCGGTCTCCACAACTGTCAATCCTCAATCCCTTTCTATTTTTTTGGAATGTTGTAGTTTTTCAAAACTGTCAAATGCACATAACATAAAATTTAACATTTTAACTTTTTAAAGTGTACAGTTCAGATGCATTAAGTACATTCACATTGTTGTGAAACCATCACCACCATTCATCTCCAGAACTTTTTCATCTTCCCAAACTGAAACTCTGTCCCCATTAAATACTACCTCCCCGCTGCCCCCACAGCAGCCCCTGGCAAGCGCCACTGCGTTTCTAGCTCTGTGAACTTGACTCCTCTGGTTCCTCATGGAAGTGGAATCCTGCAGTATTTGTCCTTTTGTGACAAAATCCCTTTGTCCCTGTCCCTACTCTTCCTGTTCATAGTGCTTGCCGTCTTAAACCTTATCACAACAGCCTCCCAACCTGTCTTCCTGCCTCAGTTCTTCCCTCCTGTCAACCTGGCCTCCAAACGATATCCATGAAAATCTGTTCTGATGCTGCTCCTCAGCTGGAACCACTTTCAACAGTTCCCACTGGGACAGAGAGACAGCAAACTCCCCAGCCCGGCGGACTCTGTGCCTCCCCAGCTTCTGATCCCAACACAGACCTTCCCCACCCAGCCGTACAAGGCCACTTGCCCCAAGCACCCCTGAAGTTTGCTTCCTCTGAGCTGTGCTTCCCCTGTTCGCTCGGCCTAGAGACCCTCTCCTGCCTCCATACCCTCTGAGGTCCTATCAGGTCCTCACAGCTCCCCACCCTCCTCACAGGAGCGTCATGGCCTCTTCCCCCACAGCCTTGTGCAGCCCTGGGAAAGGAGAGCCAGGACACCACGCCCGCACACCTGCAGTCCCCTGCCCCCAGCTGGGCTGGGCGGGCAGCCATCACACCTGGTGGCTCCCCTTCTCCATGCGGAGATGGCCTGGCTCAGAGGAAAGTGCCCTCAGTGCAGGTCAGGCAGGGAAAAAGACCCCCAGAACTCCAGACCCACAAGAGAAGAAAGTCAACTGGCCATCATTTGAGGACAGGGGAGGCAGGGTAGTGTGTGGACGGGGTAGACCCGTGGGTAATGGAAGTCTGGGGCACTCAGCTGCCTCAGTGTTTAAGTTTTAGGACAGGCTCACCAAATGTGACGCAACAATTATACCAACAACCTCTCCAGTGCAGAGACCTTCGCAGTTTATGAAACGACAACCATTCTCATGCCCATAGTTTCATGTCCCCAGCAGGACAAGAAGTGCGTGTGCCTTGGGGCCTGTTGTCACCTGTGATGAGATCCAGACAGACACAGAAGAGGAGAAACAGGCAGAGGGAGGGGGCAGGATGAGAGGGCTGAGCTCCCTGCCACCGAGGCCCAACCCACTGCCATCTTGCTTCCCCAGGGAGCCCCTGCAGGGGCCCAGCCTCCACCCTGCCCTGCTGAATGTTCCCCTATGGAAAGTTCCCCAAAGGACTAGCTCTGGGTTTTGCTGGGTCCAGTGCAAACTAACACTGTGGGGTCCTTTGTTTAAAAATGGGGGAAAAAGTGCCATTAAAGGTACCAAGATAGAAAGTTTTCCCTTTCTCTCATGGTCTCTCTCTTCTTCTGTTTTGGTGTTTTCTTATTATTTAATGTCGTGATCACACATCACACACAGGTGCCCTTGTGCTCCAAAGCATGCACACCAAGTCCTCTGGCTGCCAGTCACCCTCCCCTGCAGATGCAGGAAAGACATGCCCTCACTGGTGAGGTCTGGGCAGTCGAGCCAGGCATGCCCCTTCCCACGGTAGGTCACTGCCCCAACACACGGAGACAGGTGATCACACGGGTGTCACCACCTCTGCACCAGGATGATTGTGCCTGGATCGGGGCAGATGAGAGGCCTGCCCCGCAGAGTCGCCAGCTGGATGCAAAGGGAGCAGAGAGCCCCAGCGGTAGCTGGGCAGTGGTGCAAGGGGGAAGTTGGCATGGGACCCGGGGGTGCCAGGAAGTGAGGCAGCCAGAGGCTCAGAACCCATCCCCAGAAAGCAGACAGGCAGCAGGAGGTGGGACCAAGCCCCGGTTCCCTTGTCCATAGGACTTCACTTAGAAGTATAAATCCAAGATAAAATTAGAAATTTCAAGGAAGCACCTGCAGAGCATCTAGCTGAACACAGGGTCCCTCAGGAAGCAGGGCTCGGTGCAATTGCCCAACCTACAGCCCTCTTTCCAGGACACATCATGAAGTCCTCAGGGCCAAAGCCAGCCTTTTTCACCTGGGATAGTCCTTGCCCCTAGTCTCTTCCGACCCACTGGAATCTGCAGTCTCTGGGGTCAGTAGGAAGCTGGCCCCAGGGTGCAATGGCAGAAGGAGCACCGGGATGGGAGACAGCAGACCTGACTGTGGTCCTGACTTTGGTTGAAAACATTCTCGGTGATCTTGAGCAATTTGCTATACTTCTCTGGAGCTCAGTTTCCACAACTCAACTCAGCGGGTGAGTACTTACTGAGCACCCACTGTGTATAGGGCATTGTAGGCCTTTGTGAGACAGAAGTTAGTAAGACAGCACTTGGTCTTCAGGAAGCTTATAATTAAGCTGGGAGGGTAAAACTTACACAGAGATCCCTGGGGGAGTGTCACAAGCATCATCTGTTCATCCACCAACGGCGGGGGCGTGCTGGGCTAGTAGCCCTACTTTACAAATGAGGCCTCATCTCCGGTCAGCCTGGTGAAAGACAAAAGCTCGGCCTAGGGATCATGCAGGCCTAGGCTAAACCCCTGCCCTGGCTCTACCTAGCTGGGCAGCCCAGTCATGTCACTTAGTGCTTCTGAGATAAACGGATTCATTTGTAAAGAGAGGGCACACGTACCTCTCAAGGGGTGCTGTGAAGAGGAAATGAGATCGAGGATGAGTTCAGACTGCTGGCTTCCTTCCCTTTCCTCAGTCCCATGACACTGGAGGCCCAACAAGCCAACTCCACAAGTTGAGCAGCCACGAGAATGAGTTGGGGGCTCTTAGGTGACCGTCTACCCAACATAAGTCAACAGTGGGAGGCGCTGGTGAGGTCCAAAAGGCCCGGTGAAGTCTCAGCTGCCTTAGCGCGAGTAGAGAGGCCAGAGCAAGGGTGATGGTGGGCCTGCTTGGCTTCGTGCTGGAGCTCAGCTCTGGGCCCCCACTCTTTCGGGGGTGGTTCTTTTTTTTTCTTTTTTAATAAGACACTGGTTATATACAGCCAGGTGCACAAGTCTTAAGAGTACAGTTCACTGAATTTTCCCGTTTGTCTACACTCAGGTAAACCCCGCTCAGATGTGGGACATTTCAAGTCCACCAGAGGGCTCTCTTACACCCACTCCCAGTCCATCTCCCTCCAAGGCAACTATTTTGACTTTTAAAACCATAGATTAGCTTCAACTGCTTTCAGAAAAATGGGAACATACATTGGGTATGTTCTAGTGTCTGGCTTCTGTCACTCGACATTACATCTGTGAGATTCATCCAGTTGTGTGTTAGCAGCAGTTTGTTCTTTTTCGTGGATGTGTAGTTTTCCATTGTATGAGTTATACCATAATTTATAACTGTTAATGGGCACTTATGTTATTTCTGATATTTGGTAATTATAAGTAGTGCTACAAAGGTCTTTTTGTAGAAATAGTCACTTGTTTCTCTTGGATATGTACTTAGAGTAGAATTGCTGGATCCTAGAGCAGGCATACATTTAGTTTCCATAGATACTGTCAGTTTTCCAAAGTAATCGTGAAAATCTACATTTCCACCAGTGATGTATTAGAGTTTTAGTGGCCCCACGTCCTTGTCCACTCTTAGTACTGTCAATACTTTCTATTTCAGCCATTGTGGCCAGTGGGTAGTGATATGCCATTGTACATTTCCCTGATGACTAGTGATGCACAGCACATTTTATATGCCTATTGGCTATGTGAGTGACCTCTTCTGTGAAATGGGCCTTTTCTCTTGGGCAGCGCTGAGTAAGTCCAGAGAAGAAGAGCAGGGTGTCAAATGAAGAACTTTTGCAAGACCAGGGGAAAGTCTTGGGCTGACCTGGGGAGGAAGGAACAGAAAGACGTCTGCAGCTCTCTAGCAGGCAGATGACATAGATTTATGGAGATTACCAGGACATGGATTTCTGGTCAGCACAAGGAACTTTCCAGTAATAAATAATGCCCAAAGATGCACTGGGCTGATTCAGGAGCTAGTGGCACTGGCACCCATTACAACAAGCATGTGAGCAGAGATGACAGAGTCCTAGGTGAGGTCTTCCAGAGAGGGTTGATGTCTCAACTGATAGTGGTGCTTGGGGAATTGACAAGATGAGATTTAAAGCCCTTCAAGGCCTGATTCTATTATGTGAGCCATGTTTGGGGTCACTGTGTGGAGTGGATGAAGACTCAGAGCTCAGCTATCTTTAAAAGACTTGTTTTCTGGCCTGTATGCATTTATTTTCCCTGGCTGATCTCATTCTCTTAGTCATACAGGAAAGTACCTTCTGAAAAAGAGAAACTAAACACAGCCCTTGACTCCGGCCCTCTCTGCAGCTGCTACAAGCCCCATCCCAGGACACACTGAGCCTTGAGAGTCTGTCAGTTAAAGTTGTCAAATGGTTTAAATTAGAAAGTGTGCGTGTGCATGCCCCATCATTTTGCTTCTTTGGGGTCATCACGGTGTCTGAGTCACCACACGAGTCATTGTAGCAACAGGGCTCCAGGAAAAGATTCTGAAACCATCTCCCTGCTTAAGCCGGCCCACGCACCAGCCCCGCAAGTCACGCAGCCTCCCCTCTGTGGCTCCTTCCCCTTACCCCTCTGCAACTTCCCTTGTTTACCATGAGCTCTCACCATGCTGTCTCTTTCACGTCCTCTTTCTTCACACCAGCTGAAAAGGGCTCTAGCAAGCCAAATATCTTAAGGCAAATGGGAGAAGCCGTCAGAGGTCTGCCGACAGAGGCATTGCCCTCCTGCACCAAGCCCCGGCCCAAGACTGAGAGCTACTTAAAGCAAGCATCTCTTTCGCTCACTATCCAACACAAAGCTCCACAACTTTCAGGTGCTGAAGGCAGCAGGGTTGGCAACTCAATGGACGAATGAATGCCTAGTATCGTTGGCTTTGCCAGCCGTATATCAAAAGCATTGGTAGAATAGAAGCTGGCTTGTAGAAAAATTGGTGGAGCTCACTCCTATTCTCATTTTCCATTCCACAAACACAATTTGTGACCTTGCATCACAGCATGTGTTAACATAAGGTATAGCTTTCTGAACCATGTTTTTATATTTTCTGAAAAAAACAGCATGAAAATCAGCAAATGGCAAATTACGGAAAAAATATTTGTTGCACATTGAACACAAGGCTCATTTGTTTAAAAGACAAAAAGTTCCTACCCGCCCCCCACCCCAAAACAACAGCCCAGTGAAAATCCAGGGAGGGGGGGAGAAATAGGCAATTCACGTAAAAATGCAAATGACTAATAAACCTATGAGCAGGTAATAGTTACAGAAAAGTAAGGTTCTGTAACTCACTCATAGTTACAGAAAAGTAAGTTGAGGAATGAGACGTCTGTTCTCATCTATCAAATTGACAAAGATGAAAGGCCTGAGAATTCCCAGGGTTCACAAAATGTGGAGGACACCAGCATTCAGTTGAGCCAGATCTATCCAAAGGCACACACCCTTTGATTCAGCAATTCCACTTCTAGGAATTTGTCCTACCAGTTCACTCACTGAATTGTCCAAAGATACATGTACAAATTATCTGCCTTTTATCTATATAAGCAAAAAGTTGGAAACCTCATAAAGTTCCTCAGTAGGACAGCGGGTAAATAAATCATAGTGTAGACATACAAGAGTATACTTCTAACACCATCCTTGAGGACGGTATTGCCCACTGCAACACCGTACCTTACAGCAGCAATCATTACTCTGTGCATACTCCATAACAGGCGTAGCTGTAAGCTCTTTACCTGGATTAGTTGATGCAATCTTAACTCTCTTAGGTGCTTTTTAATTCCCTTTTCACAAAGGAAGAAACTGAGGTGCAGTGATCTGACTGTATTAGTTTCTTAGGGCTGCTGTGATAAATCACCAGAACTGGATGGCTTAAAACCATCGGCATTTATTCTGTTGTATTTCGGAAGGCCGGAAATTGGGAATCAAGCTGTTGGTGGGGTTGGCCCCTTTGGAGGCTGGGAAGAACCAGTTCCAGGCCTCTCTTAGCCTCTGGTGATGCCAGCTATCCCTGTGACGTCCCTCGGTTGGGGCCTGCGCACCTCATCTCTGCCTCGTCGTCACATGGCTCTGACTTATGTGTGTCCACTCTTCTTACTCCTATAATGAGGGCAGCTATTGGATTTAGGGCCACCCCAATCCAGGATGACCTCATCTCGACTAATTATACCTGCAAAGGCCCTGTTTCTGCCTAAGGTCACGTTCTGAGGCTCAAGGTGGACGTGACTTTTGGGGGACAATGTTTAACCCAGTACAGCGACCAAAGTCACAAAGCTAGAAGGTAGTATAGTTGGGATTCCAGGCAGGCAATCTGACCGTACTCATCACCACTCCATGTGGCCTTCCCATAATAGCCCATACTTATGCAGTGCTAACAACTGCGCAGGCACTGTCTTAAGCATTTTACACATAATAACTAATTTAGTCCACACAACCACCCCACTTTATAGATGGAGAAACTGAGGCATGGGGAGTTAAAAACTCCCCTGAGTGTACAACCAGTAACTGGCAGATCTTAGATGTGAGCCCAGGGAGGTGGTCTTCAGAGCCCATGTTCTTAACCACTATGCTCACTTGCCTCCCACGGGAATCCACGTTGGGAATGAGAGCTAAGAAAACCTTTCTCCCTCCTGAAAGACTGGTGTTCTTTTACTCAGATACGAAATGTCCTCCAGTTCATCTAGTCTCCCTTTCCCCTTGGCTGTTATGTTTCAACCCAGAGCACAGTTGCCATGCCCAGGATGCTGGCATAATTTTCTCTCCTTATTCCGTGTGGGTATATATCCTGGGCTTCTGAACGGCCTCCAGGGAATCCATGTCGAAACGACACCCTGTTGTGTATAAGGATTGATTCATTTTTCTGAAGCAAGGCTCTTAACTCCCGAAGAGTTTCATGATCCTAATTTTCAAATTTTCTGCCTTGTCGTTTTAAAATTTCTGTTCAGCCGCGGACCCTTTTCATGGTGTAAGTGGAATGCAGGCTAAAAACGATAAACAAGCGCGTGCAGTGTCGCCATCCTGTCTGACTTAACAACGGCCCAGGTTGGCCTGGAGGAAGTCCGTCTTCCCTGCCCCCTCCCTCGTCTTCTGAGTGGTGTTGAGGCAGGCACCCAGGTTCCCACCCACAGGCGCTCCTCCTGGGCTCCCGGATTCCAAACCTGTAGGCAGTGTGCCCTGAAAGAGACAGTGGGACACAGGAGTCTGGAGCTCTGGGGCTCAGGGGAGCTTCTGGGCGCGCCAG
This sequence comes from Smutsia gigantea, assembly GCA_032199065.1. Taxonomy (NCBI): domain Eukaryota; kingdom Metazoa; phylum Chordata; class Mammalia; order Pholidota; family Manidae; genus Smutsia; species Smutsia gigantea. Next base: position 61,060 of record JAVSCE010009704.1, read on the forward strand.
GAATCAGGCAGTTTGACTCTGAAGCTGTGTCTGGGCCTACCTTTCTCCGGGAGACAAAGGAGGCAGGTAGGCAGAAGGGGGGAGTAACTCACTGCAGCCAGACCTGACCCTTCCAGAGACTGGCTTTTTCGGGGGGCCTCGTCCCCGCCAGCTGCCCTGCCCACAATCACGTGCCCACCGCCAGCACCTGCGTCCCGTGCGTCCCGCCCCCGCCTCACGCCCCCACCACGTGCTCCCCATGGTCTGAGGGGCCCCGCAGGGCCTCGGCAATAACTGGCAATGACAGAAAAACCCAGAAAGAGCCCTTGATTTTGAGTCAGGCCTTAAATGAATTCATTGGCAGGTTTTAAGAAAAACTATCATAATGCCATGGCCAAGGGGAAACTCTGAGGTAACTAGCGCTCCCTTGGTGCTCAAACTGGGGGCGGTCTGTGTAGGCAGGATGAGCATCACCTATTAGGCGTTTATTAGAACTTGTTAGGAATTGAGCTTATTTATATAATAAGCTTATTAGATCTTCCTAGAAACAAGGAGCTTATTAGAAATTCAGAATCCCAAGCCCCCTCCCAGGCCTACTGAGCCAGAATCTGCATTTTTAACAAGATCCTGAGTGAGTCAGGTGTTGGAGATGCACTAGTATAGAACACAGGGGCTCTCATTTCTCAAGTTTACCAAACCCTGGAGAACACTTCAGTTTTTCTGCAATACATGCCCCAACTGGATGATCCAGGACAGCTCCTGGGGCTTACTTCCCTGCTTATGCAAAGGGGGCAACAGAACCTGCCCTGCTCCCTGTAGGCCTACTGTGGGCTTCCAGTGAGATCAGGGACTCATTCCATGTGTTGTGCTGGGGCTGGCAGGGCTGCGGAGCCGCGGGGAGCAGAACCGGTGCGGCTCGGCCCCCAGGAGCTGACGCTCGGTGGGGCAGGGGCGGGGGACGTGCTGCAGGTGCGAGGCTGTTGCGGTGACGTCGTCACGGGGCTTTCATTTGCTTACTCTTCTCGTTCATCCAAGCGACGGTCGGTCATTTATTAAACCTAAAGTTCTTGAACTATGCCAACCTCTGAGCCTGACACTGAGGAAGCAGAAATAAATGAGCCACCAACTGTCCTCGAGGAGCTGTCATTCTAGTCAGAGATAAGGAAGTAAGTGCATGAGGACATTCGGAACACACTGTGGCTGGTTCTCCCAGGTCCAATCAGGAGCTGTGTGGGCACAGGCGAGGCAATGGGGAGCTTTGCTTTAAAGGATAATGGTAACGTTCGCTATGTGGAGAAGCCGAGGCTGAGGCAGGGAGGTGCAAAAGCATGTGGGCTCGCACCACGATCAGAAGGTCAGGAGAATTTCTGGGAGTGATGAGACATGGTTGTGGAGGAGTAGCTTGGGGACCGTTCTGAGATGGTCCTGGTGTTTAGTGCTAAGGGATCTGGTAGGAAATGGGGACCCTCAAGCGGGCGGAATCACACCCACGTCTCACAGAGATCTTTTAACAGCAGCGCAGAAGAAAGACTTGGGGCAGAAGGACGTTTAAGAGGGTCTCACAGTAGCTCAGGGGAGAGATGGCAAAGAATTCAACTGGGGTAGTGATTACGGGGACAGAAATGAATAGAGGGGATGATGAGGAAGGTGGACCTGACAGGACTCTTCACCAAACGAATGGATGCTGAGGGGAAGGGAGGTTTTTGGCTTGGTGCCTGGATGGATGGTGTTATCACTGACCAGGATGGGGGACCCTAGAGGAAGACAGGCCCACGAGCTTGAGTCTGGCCTACTGGGCAGGAGGTGCCTTTGAGAAGCCCCATTGGCTTTGTCCAGTTGGCAGGAGTCTCTGGTGCCTGGAGCTGAGGAGAGTAGTCCAGGCGGGACACATGGATCTGGCAGCTGTGACTTTACAGGAACCATTGGAGTGAACGGGACTGTAGGAGGGTGTGGGGTGAGAAGAGAATTGGGTTGAGAGTGACACCAACATTTAAAGGATGGACAGAAGAGATGAATCTATGAAGGATGCTGAGCGAGGCCAAGAGGCACGTCTGCTTCTCTTGTTTTCTGTGGGCACGGAGAGCAACAGCCCAGTGGCCACAACTCATCAGCCTCCAGAATCATCTCCAGGAGTGGCCCTGGGGTCTCTTCCCTAGAAGCCCCCAAGTGAGTGGTGGCCTGGCTGGACACCCTGAGAAGATGACTGGGAGAGGGGGGCTCGCCTTGTCCCCTCTCTCTTCCCCCTTCCTCTTCTGTGCAGTAATGTCTGGTCCTTTCACAGACCTGTTTTTCTCCGAGAGAAAAATGAAAGGATGTAAGAATAGGAGAGCAAAGGAAATGCTCCAATTTGTTTAGTTTTTCAGATCAGACAAGGACCCAGCACCTCCCGGCATAGAGGAAAACCTCCTGGATGTGTCCTCGGTTGGCTTCCAGCGAGCCATTCCTTCATTCTCACTAAGAGCATAGAGTCAAGTCCAATCATGATTAACCAAAGGAGGATTTTACAAAACAAAAGAGGGAAAGTAGCCCCAGAATTATGTTCTCTGATTCATATTTTTCCATAGAAACAGGCCTGTGGCTCCAAACTGATAATGGCTCCTAACAGCCAAATAATTGATCTATTTGGTGTTCTGGCTTTAAATGAAAAGTGAACTGGCTTCTTAAGAAATGTTGGCAGCCTGGCTGGTCCATTAGTAAGACCGAAAAATCAAAACATTGACTGGAAAAGGCCATTATGACTGAGCTCAGCAGGAGTCATCAATAGATGATGTCATTTCAGAAATAAGCAAGCCAAGGTCACAGGGCCCCTGGGCAGAATTAGACTACCCTTCATGGCCCCTCACCATCCTCCTTTGCAGATATTAAAGTTTGCCAAGGGGACACTGGTGTCTGAGCCAGGACCAGCTTCGTTTTACCCCTTTGCTCAGTCTTATTCTAGAAGAATGTGATTCTATCTTCTGTAACATTCAGCAGGTCATTAAGGAATCATTAAGGAAGGCCCTCAGTCCTCTCAGGTGCAGAGCCCTTAGATTCTCTTTGTACCCTCTTTCCGTCCTTCTCCAACTCTTCTCACACTCCTCATGCCAGAAACACCGGCCTCCTGTCTGTCCCTGTCTCCAGCTCCTGCTACCTTTCCTCCCCCTTCCTTCCTCACCGAAGCTTTTAGAAGAGTTGTAGGCTCCATCTCCCCATCTTCAACTCCTGTTAGCTTCTGCCTCTTCCCCTCAGTAACACTGATATCACTGCAGGTACCAAGCCCTGGGCCAAGGGTTTTCTCTGCATCACTTCACTTAATCCCGCAGCAAATCATAAGAAATGGGTAGTATTATTATCCCATTGTACAGAGAAGGAAATGGAGGCTCAGACAGGCGGGGTCACTGGCCCCCGTAAAGCGGCGGCAGATCCCATTTTTGAACCCTCTGCAATGTCCTGGCCAAAGTCACCCGCGCCCCCCTGCTGGTCCTGATGGCCCCTTCCCAGTCCTTATTCTCCTCCCTTGGCTCTTGGGAAGCCATTTTCTCCCCCTCTTCACCCCCTCTTCACCCCCTCTTCACAGGGTGAGTTCCCCTGGATTTCATCCCTGGTGCTTTACTTTTCTCATGCTAGAAAGTCTTCCAAGGGAAACTTTGAATGTTGATCCAGGTCTGCTAGAGGGCATCGTGGCCTTGCCCTCATAGCTCAAGGTCACTCTAAGTGGGGGCTGGAACAGGTTTCCTAACTTCCCGGTCAGTCACCTCAGGTACTCAGAGCCGCCACTACCTCCTCCCTGTTTTTACATTTTTTGCTGAGCAGCAGGAAGTAGCCCTACCCGGGAGGAGGGAGAAGGTGCGGGACCCTGATAAGGTGGGGTGTAGGCTGCTTTTAGAGAAAACTGGCTTTCCACTGTCTAATATGTGGGATTGCTAGACTGGCTCATTAAAAAGAATTAATAAACCTTAATGACATAGTTTCTTGCTTTCACTCTGCCTATTTGTTGTCTGGTTCAAATTGATGAGAATTTTACTGTTTTGCCTCCATTTCCCCCTAATTCTTCCATCTGTGAGGCTTTGAGATATATAAGAGAAAGCATAATACAAACAAAAATGAAACTTCAGGATGGGGGCACTATTGTCTGAGCAAGGGCAAGTACTGAACAGCAGATCAGAGAAGAGGGTGCTCATAGGTTCCCCAAACGTGCCTGAGCAGCAGGAAGGCTAGTGGAGACTGCAGACCTCCTGGCATGTCTAGCAGTATGTGACCTTGAGCAGGGGGCTCTGTGGCCCTTCACCAGTAACAAAAAGGCTGTGACCACTGGGAGGAAAATGGGGATTTGTATGGGGCGGTCCCGCTAAGGATCTAGTTCTGTGATTCTGGCTGAGAAAAGCTTGGGCAAGTTTATCTCCAAGAGTCTGAGAGGGTGAAGGTCGAGGCCAAGTGCAGTGTCAGTAATGGCAGAGAGGTGCTGGGGGATCGGGGCCTGCCTGCACAGCTCTGAGGCCGCATCACAGCCGGGGAAACTGAGACCACGGAGCAGCTGGAATGCAGCATCTGGCCCTGTCCAGTTCATTGGGTCTACAGCTGTTGGAGTTGCATGCTTCTTTGCGAAGGTAATGGTTGCCTGGCAGCAGCAATGCCCATAATTACCGTGGCGCACTTCTGGACAGCCCAGGCTATTCCGAGGGCCCTAGTACATGACCTGAGTCAGAGGGACAGCCAAAGTCTCTGATTTCCACAACCTCCCGGGATGTGCGCGGTTACGCCCTAGAGTCCCGGGCAGGGAGCCGGCGAACAGGTGGCAGGAGCGCGATGGTCAAGAGCGCACCCTGCTGCCTTCACGGCCCAGACTCCTGGCTCTGTCGCTGGAACCAAACATTCTACAAATGGGGAAACCGAGGCCCAGAGAAGGGCGGGGGCTTGCCAAGGTCCCCCTGTGAGTTGGCGACAGCGAGGGAGCTCCTGCCTTCACTCTCTTTCCTGCTCCACCTGGCGCGAAACCCGTGTATCACCGCGCTTTAAGCATCGTCATCTCCCGTGGTTTGGGGAACTTTTCCTGCCACCAACAGACGCAGCCCGAACACCGGTTCCATGTCCAACCGAGCACCGACGCCCACGCTGCCACCCGCAAACTCTGGGCAGCCAGCGGGGAGCCGCGTCCCGGGGCCGGGCACCTGGACCCGGCGGGCTGGGGCGGGCGGGCAGCACGGACGCCCGCCCCTCCAGGGCCCCCAGGTCTTCCACCCGTTCACAGACGCAGCGCGGAGGTCCAGGGAGGAGGGCGCCTAGCCAGGGCCACGCGCGCCGAGCGGCGCGGGCGACAGCATCGGGCTCCGGACCCCGAGACCCGACTCCTCAACCCGGAGGCAACCCGAGGCGGCGGCTATTTATAGAGGGAGCCACGCTCAGTCCCTCTTGGCGGCGGCGGCGACAGCTGAATATTTTGCCCAGATATGGCTGGGGCCCCGGCGCGAGGGCACGGAGCCCACGAGCGCGAGGGGGACCCCAGGCCAGGTGGGGGGCTTACCGGGCCGTAGAGCCGCGGGCGCGGGCGGCGGCGGACCAGCGGAGCGCGGGGCTGGACGAGCTCCCGGGCGGCCGCGGGCGGGCGGGCGGACGGGAGGGCGCTGTGGGCGCGGGGGTTGGGAACCAGGGGCGGGCCCGGCTCCGTGCTGTCACCGCGCCCCGCCCCGCCCCCCGCCTCTCCGGACTTACCTCTCCTTCCGCTCGGGGGCGCCAGGGAGCGACACGTGCTGGGGCAGCGCGGAGAAGAGGCCTCGCCGCCCCAGAGTGTGGCTCCGCTTCCAGACTGGTGCGGGTCGACCCCAGTCTGAGCGTCGGTTTCCCCGCTCGTACCAGGAGGAGTTTAAACGGCGGTTAAGTTCGCTGGAAAAAGGTGGGCGGATTTTCTTTGCTGCGGGGCGAGAACGTAAGAATCGGTAGGTCCTTGGGTGGAGCAAAGCCAGCCAAACAGCTGCTGCACCTGGACTTCCTTGATTGAAGTAGCCACCTGCCCCATTTTACTAGCAGCCCAGCTAGGTCCGCGATGAGCCGAAGCTTTAACAACGATCATTCTGTGCACAGGTAGTTTTACAACAGAGTTGAATTCTCTCTATAGTAAGAGCATTCAGGAAAACGACTTAACCACAACATAACAGTGCCCCTTTCTTAAAAGGCTAGTATGTTTTCCAGAACAAACCATTTAAACCAAGCAGAAGCTTTTAAGTGTTTTAACTTTTAAAATGCCCCCTCCCCCACAAAAAAAAGGAATTTGGACAGAAAGTAAGGTCTCTTTGGATTATTACGGGAAAGTTTCTGGTAGGGCAGACTTTAATAATATCGATTCCTTTTAATCCTGGTGTACAGATGGCTAATGAGAAACACTTGTTTTTGCTTTTTAAGTTGTTTTCCATAAAAATGTATCTCTACATTACAAAACCCTCGCAGCTGGTGAGAATGCTCTTCTCAAGAGGTATGTGACATATATTTTAAAATAAAACAGTGATTTGATATTTCAGATTTTTATTTTAAACCTTTTTGTTGTGGAATCAAACATTTAAGAAAAGTGCATACCATAAGTGTGCAGGTTCCATCATTTCTATCAGGTGAACACCTATTACAACCACTACTCAGATAAGAAACAACATTGCCAGCATCCCAGAGCCAATCTGTGCCCTCTGGGTTGCTACTCTCTCCTAAGGATAATCACTTTCTTGACTTTCTGGTAATCACTTCCTTGCTTGCCATTTTCCTCCAAAAGTTGTCTTCGTTTGTTCATTTCTGTGTTTTGAGATTAATCTGTGTTGTTTCACGGGGCTGTAGCTTGTCTACTCTCATTGCTATAGAGCTTTCCAATGCATGAATATACCAAAAAAAAATAGTGAAAATCCATTTCACTATTTAATAGACATTGTTTGTTTCTAGATTTTAGCTGATACAAATAGTGCTGCTGTGAACGTTCTTTTTTAAAATTTTTTATTAAGGTATTATTGAAATATTATGAACGTTTCACATGAAAAAACAATGTGGTTACTACATGTCCCATATTATCAAGTCCCCACTCATACCCCAATTCAGTCACTGTCCATCAGTGTAGTAAGATGACACAGATTCACTATTTGCCTTCTCTGTACTACACTTTTCCCTGTGATTCCCCACACCATGTGTACTAAACATAATACCCCACAATCCCCTTCTCCCACCCTCCCCACCCACCACCCCACACCCCTCCCCTTTGGTAACCACTAGTTCCTTCTTGGAGTTTCTGAGTCTGCTACTATTTTGTTCCTTCGGTTTTGTTTCGTTGTTATACTCTACAAATGAGGGAAATCATTTGGCACTTGTCCTTCTCCGCATGGCTTATTTCACTGAGCATAATATCTTCCAGCTCCATCCATGTTATTGCAAATGGCAGAATGTTTTTCCTTCTTATGGCTGAGTAGTATTCCATTGTGAATATGTACCACATCTTCTTTATCCATTCATCTACTGATGGACACTTAGCTTGCTTCCATATGTTGGCTATTGTAAAAACTGCTGCGATAAACATAGGGGTGCATATGTCTTTTTGAATCTGAGAAGTTGTATTCTTTGGGTAAATTCCAAGGAGTGGGATTCCCGGGTCAAATAGTATTTGTATTTTTAGTTTTTTGAGGAACCTCCATATTGCTTTTCACAATGGCTGAACTAGCTTACATTCCCACCAGCAGTGTAGGAGGGTTCCCCTTTCTCTGCGTACTCGCCAGCATTTGTTGTTCTTAGTCTTTTGGATGCTGGCCATCCTTACTGGTGTGAGGTGATATCTCATTGTGGTTTTAATTTTCATTTCCCTGATGATTAGTGATGTGGAGCATCTTTTCATGTGTCTGTTGGCCATCTGAATTTCTTCTTTGGAGAACTGTCTCTTCATATCCTCTGCCCATTTTTTAATCGGGTTATTTGCTTTTTGGGTGTAGAGGCGTGTAAGTTCTTTATACATTTTGGATGTTAACCCTTTGTCGGATATGTCATTTACAAATATATTCTCCCATACTGTTGGACGTCTTTTTGTTTTGTTGATGGTGTCCTTTGCTGTACAGAAACTTTTTAGTTTGATGTAGTCCTGTGAGTTCATTTTTGCTTTTGTTTCCCATTGTCGAGGAGATGCGTTCAGGAAGAAGTCGCTCATGCTTCTATTCAGGAGATTTTTGCCTATCTTGTCTTCTAAGAGTTTTATGGTTTCATGACTTACATTCAGGTCCTTGATCCATTTCGAGTTTACTTTTGTGTATGGGGTTAAACAATAATCCAGTTTTATTCTCTTGCATGTAACTGTCCAGTTTTGCCAACACCAGCTGTTGAAGAGGCTGTCATTTCCCCATTGTATGTCCATGGCTCCTTTATCATATATTAATTGACCATATACAGTTGGGTTTATATCAGGGCTCTCTAGTCTGTTCCACTGGTGTATGGGTCTTTCCTTGTGCCACTATCAAGTTGTCTTGAGTACTGTGGCTTTGTAGTAAAACTTGAAGTTGGGGAGCATAATCCCCCCAGCTTTATTCTTCCTTCTCAGGATTGCTTTGGCTATTCAGGGTCTTTTGTGGTTCCATATGCATTTGAGAATGATTTTCTCTAGTTCATTGAAAAATGCTGTTGGTATTTTGATAGGAATTACATTGAATCTGTAGATTGCTTTAGGCAGGATGGCTATTTTGACAATATTGATTCTTCCTATCCATGAGCTTGGGATGTGTTTCCATTTATTGCTATCTTCTTTAATTTCTCTCATGAGTGTCTTGTAGTTTTCAGAGTATAGGTCTTTCACTTCCTTGGTTAGGTTTATTCCTAGGTATTTTATTCTTTTTGATGCAACTTTGAATGGAATTGTTTTCCTGATTTCTCTCTGCTAGGTCATTGTTAGTGTATAGGAATGCCACAGATTTCTGCGAACTAATTTTGTATCCCGCAACTTTGCTGAATTCAGATATTAGATCTAGTAGTTTTGGAGTAGATTCTTTAGGTATTTTTTTATGTACAATATCATGTCATCTGTGAACAAGGACAGTTTAACTTCTTTCCTGCCAATCTGGATGCCTTTTATTTCTTTGTGTTGTCTGATTGCTGTGGCTATGACCTCCAGTACTATGTTGAATAGAAGTGGGGAGAGTGGGCATCCTTGTCTTGTTCCTGATCTTAAAGGAAAAGCTTTCAGCTTCTCACTGTTAAGTATAATGTTGGCTGTGGGTTTGTCATATATGGCCTTTATGATGTTGAGGTACTTGACCTCTATACCCATTTTGTTGAGAGTTTTTATCACGAATGGATGTTGAATTTTGTCAAATGCTTTTTCAGCATCTATGGAGATGATCATGTGGTTTTTTTCCTTCTTTTTGTTGATGTGGTGGATGATGTTGATGGATTTTCGAATATTGAACCATCCTTCCATCCCTGGAATAAATCCTACTTGATCATGACGGATGATCCTTTTGATGTATTTTTTAATTCGGTTTGCTAATATTTTGTTGAGTATTTTTGCATCTATGTTCATCAGGGATTTTGGTGTGTAGTTTTCTTTTTTTGTGGTGTCTTTGCCCAGTTTTGGTATTAGAGTGATGCTGGCCTCACAGAATGAGTTTGGAAGTATTCCCTCTTCTTCTACTTTTTGGAAAACTTTAAGGAGGATGGGTATTAAATCTTCACTAAATGTTTGATAAAATTTAGCAGTGACGCCATCTGGTGCAGGCATTTTGTTCTTAGGTAGGTTTTTTGATTACCAGTTCAATTTCGTTGCTGGTAATTGGTCTGTTGAGATATTCTGTTTCTTTCTGGGTCAGCCTTGGAAGGTTCTATTTTTCTAGAAAGTTTTCCATTTCTTCTAAGTTATCCAGTTTGTTAGCATATAATTTTTCATAGTATTCTCTAATAGTTCTTTGTATTTCTGTGCTGTCTGTAGTGATTTTTCCTTTCTCATTTCTGATTCTGTTTAAGTGAATAGACTCTTTTTCTTGATAAGTCTCACTAGGGGTTTATCTATTTTGTTTATTTTCTTGAAGAACCAGCTGTTGCTTTCGTTGATCCTTTTTATTGTTTTAATTCTTCTCGATTTTATTTATTTCTGCTCTAATCTTTATTATGTCCCTCCTTCTACTGACTTTGGGTCTCATTTGTTCTTCTTTTTCTAGTTTTGTTAATTGTGAGTTTAGACTGCTCATATGGGAATGTTCTTCTTTCCTAAGGTAGGCCTGTATTGCAGTATACTTTCCTTTTAGCATGGCCTTCTCTGCGTCCCACAGATTTTGTGGTGTTGAATTATTGTTGTCATTTGTCTCCATATATTGCTTGATCTCTGTGTTTATTTGGTCATTGATCCATTGATTATTTAGGAGCATGTTATTAAGCCTCCATGTGTTTGTGCTATTTTTCATTTTCTTTGCATAATTCTTTTCTAGTTTAATTCCTTTGTGGTCTTAGAAGCTGGTTGGTACAATTTCAATCTTTTTGAATTTACTGAGGCTCTTTTTGTGGCCTAGTATATGATCTATTTTTGAAAATGTTCCATGTGCACTTCAGAAGAATGTGTATTCTGCTGCTTTTGGGTGTAGAGTTCTGTAGATGTCTGTTAGGTCATCTATTCTAATGTGTTGTTGAGTGCCTCGGTCTCCTTACTTATTTTCTGTCTGGTTGATCTGTCCTTCAGAGTGAGTGGTGTATTGAAGTCTCCTAGAATGAATGTATTGCATTCTATTTCCCCCTTTAATTCTGTTAGTATTTGTTTCACATATGTAGGAGCTCCTGTGTTAGGTGCATAGATATTTATAATGGTTTTATCTTCTTGTTGTATTGACCCTTTTATCATTATGTAATGTCCTTGTCTCTTGTGACTTTGTTTTGAAGTCCATTTTGTCTGATACAAGTACTGCAACTCCTGCTTTTTCTCCCTATTAGTTGCATGAAATATCTTTTTCCATCCCTTCACTTTTAGTCTGTGTATGTCTTTGGGTTTAAAGTGAGTCTCTTGAAGGCGGCATATAGATTGGTCTTGTTTTTTTATCCATTCAGTGACTCTTATGTCTTTTGATTGGTGCATTCAGTCCATTTACATTTAGGGTGATTATGGATAGGTATGTAGTTATTGGCATTGCAGGCTTCAGATTTCTGGTTACCAAAGGTTCAAGGTTAACTTCCTTACTATCTAAGAGTCTAACTTAACTCATTTAATATGCTTTTACAAACACAATCTAAAGGTTCTTTTTTTTTTCTCCTCCTTTTTCTTCCTCCTCCATTCTTTATATATTAGGTATCATATTCTGTATTCTTTATCTATCCCTTGATTGCCTTAGGGGATAGTTAATTTAATTTTTCATTTTCTTAGTAATTAGCTGTTCTATTTTCTTTACTGTGGTTTTATTTCCTCTGGTGACAGCTATTAAACCGTAGGAACACTTCCATCTATAGCAGTCTCTCCAAAATACACTGTAGAGATGGTTTGTGGGGGGTAATTTCTCTCAGCTTTTGCTTATCTGGGAATTGTTTAAGCCCTCCTTCAAATTTAAATGATAATCTTGCTGGATAAAGTAATCTTGGTTCAAGGCCCTTCTGCTTCATTGCATTAAATACATCATGTCACTCCCTTCTGGCCTGTAAGGTTTCTGCTGAGAAGTCTGATGATAGCCTGATGGGCTTTCCTTTGTACGTGATCTTATTTCTCTCTCTGGCTGCTTTTAATAGTCTGTCCTTATCCTTGATCTTTGCCATTTTAATTACTATATGTCTTGCTGTTGTCTTCCTTGGGTCCCTTGTGTTGGGAGATCTGCGCACCTCCATGGCCTGAGAGACTATCTCCTTCCCCAGATTGGGGAAGATTTCAGCAATTACCTCCTCAAAGACACTTTCTATCCCTTTTTCTCTCTCTTCTTCTTCTGGTACCCCTATAATGCGAATATTGTTCCGTTTGGATTGGTCACACAGTTCTCTCAATATTCTTTCATTCTTAGAGATCCTTTTTTCTCTCTGTGCCTCAGCTTCTTTGTATTCCTCTTCTCTAGTTTCTATTTCATTTATCGCCTCCTCCACCGTATCCAATCTGCTTTTAATACCGTTCATTGTGCTCTTCAATGATTGGATCTACAACCGTAATTCATTCCTGAGTTCTTGAATATCTTTCCATACCTCCATGAGCATGTTAATGATTTTATTTTGAACTCCCTTTCAGGGAGAGCCATGAGGTCAATATCATTTAAATCTTTCTCAGGAGTTGTATTCATAATTTTACTCTGGACCAGGTTCCTTTGGCATTTCATATTTGTGTATGGCGCCCTCTAGTGCCCAGAAGCTCTACTTTCTGGAGCTGCTCAGCCCCTGAAGCAATGTCGGGGGTTGCAGGGGAGTGGTATTGGTGCCTGGGGGGAGCAAAGAGCTGTTTCCTGCTTCCCGGCTGCTATGCCTGTTTCCACTGCCTTAACCAGTGGGTCGAGCACACAGGTATAAGCCTGTGTGCTTTGCGTTTTTAGTTGCTGTAGACAGATCTTCCCTCTGGCTGGCCTAAAGCCATGGTTGGTTTCCTGGTTTGTAAGCCCAGTCGGGCTGGCCAAGAGAAAGGCGCAGTTGTCTGCCTGTCATGGAAGGGGTTCTTGGAGCTGTGTAGGCAGCCAGGGAGCTGGAGCACCTGAAGATCATGAAGGTCCCAACCTGCTGGGCAGAGTGCACCTGGACAATTTTGCCTACCTGTCCTTTCTCCTGAGCAGTAACTGTGCAGTCCTTGCCCCTTTAGCAGCCCTCTTGCTAAGGGCTTCTTTGTTATGAAGTGTCTCAGACTGCCCACCTTGCTTTTGTCCCAGAGCAGCTGGATATGGATCCCTGCTTTCCACAAGCAGCTGGAATCTTAGTCTCTCCAGGAATTTTGCCTGTCTTAGCTTTCCAACCCCCAAATTACGACAGTATCATGCAAGCATCATGAAATGTAGGTTTGTGCTCCCAGAGCAGATCTCTGGAGTTAGGTATTCAGCAGTCCCAGATCTCCACTCCCTCCCTGCTCCGCTCCTCTTTCTCCCATTGGTGAGCTGGGGTGGGGGAAAGGCTTGGATCCTGCAAGACCACAGCTTTAGTACATTACCCTTTTCTGTGAGGTCCGCTCTTGTCTCCAGGTGTATGCAGTTTGGTGCAGTCCTCTTTCCTGTTGCTCTTTCAAGAGTAGTTGTATTAGTTATATTTTCATTTTATATGCGGTTTTAGGAGGAAGCCTCTGTCTCACGTCTCACGCTGCCATCTTTAATCCTCCCGTCTGAACATTCTTTACAAGTGTCCTCCTGCAGAAGTACATACATCTTCAACAACACTTGAAATTAACAAAAATAGAAACATTCTGGTACATGCATACTGGTATCTCATTGAGGTTTGAATTTGCATTTCCTTTTGTCCTTAAGGAGTTCCTCTTTTGGGAAGTACTTGTTAAAATGTATTGTCCATTTTGCTTCTGGATATTTTATTGAGTGTGTATATATATATTCCTCCACTCTATGTTTTGCCTTTACATCTTAATAATAATGTTTTGACGAACAGGTGTTCTTCATTTTAATGCAGTCTAGTATACCATTCTTTTCCTTTCTTGTTAGCACTTGGCAAGTCCCGTTTAAAACATCCTTCCTACTCCTGGATTATAAAGTTATTTTCCTATGTTATCTTCCTACATCAGTCTCTCACATGTAGGCTTTCAATCCACCTGGAATTGACTTTTGAAGATGGTGTGAGGTTTGGGTCAAGAGGCATTTGTGTGTCAGACTGCTCTAGCACCAGATTAATTTTTCCATTACATCAACAACACAATTGCTTTATTTTAAAAAGTAATGGCAACACTTCTGCAGTCAGTGAAATAGAAACCATCTCTTCCCTATCTATAGACAATTTGAGGATTTTAGTTGTTTTTTTTTTTTTTTGCTATGGAAAGAAACCATTATAAAAAAATTTACACTACTTTATTTCACTTAAACATTTATGTCAGGGTATTTTTATTTTCTCGTAAATGATTAAATCACTGGCATAAGCATTTCTGAATTTCTAGTAACTTTAATTATAAATAGTAAATATAAATTTTTAAAAAGATAGAAAAGTAATTTTAACATGTTTTACATGAAAAACCTAAAACATCTGGTCTTTACCTTCTTTCTGTTCTCATTTTTCCTAGATTTTCTCAAATAAAAATAAGCAAATGACTAAGAAGTTTATCTCCTGATCTTCTCCCCTGAAATCCACTCCATATTTCCAATAGTTTATGCATATTTTCATACCGAGGTCTATTCACTTAAACCCAGTATGTTTGAAATAAAAAATTTAAGCTTCCAGGAGTAAGGATCATCATCCTCGCTTCTCAGAACTTAAGACTTGGCTTAGGTTTTGACACCCCCTTTTCCCTATTTTCTGTATCTAAGATGTCACTTCTGATAATTCCAATTAAAAACTTCAATTTTTAATTTTAAATTAAAATTTCTTTTCAATCCCATTGCTCCACTCTAGTCCAGGGCCTCCCCATCTCATTTTGATCCACTACTAAGGCCCCAACCTATTCCTCTGTCAATCCATCCTGCCCATCAATTAGCAAGCACATACCGGGCGCCTGATGTGTGCAAGGTGTCATTCTGTCTGTCGCGGAGACACACACAGTGGTGTTTTCTGGAGACCATCATACTGGCTTGCAGGAGCCATCTGGATGCATCTCTTTCCAGCTCCACATTCAGTGGTGCCACGTTGTTAGAAGGAACTCAACAACAGCGGGAGTAGTTTCAACATGGGAATCATCAGACACTAAGCCTCATGGTTCCCTCCCTTCCAACAGCCACCAGAACCAACTGTCAAACTACCAGTGCCTCATTGGATAGAGAGATGACTAAGTCCCCTCCCTTCTAAGGAGCTCAAAGACCAGCTGGGGTGATTGGTGCACAGACAACTAGTTCCACACCAGAAAGCTCAGGAGACCTGGGCACCAGAGAGGCATGCTCCTGTACAGTGGAGTACAAGAGGCACCAGGGAAGGCACCATGGTCAGGCTGGGAGTCAGGGAAGGTACTGAACAAACAAAAATGGTGCAGGGAGAGTGAGTTGCAGGCAGAGAGGACAGAATAGGCATGGTTTGCAGGGGAGAAAGGCTTGCTTTGGAGTATGGATTATCCTGGATGTACATGCATGGGCTTCAGAGACCAGGTGAAGGTCCAGTGTAGCTGGTATAGGGAGTGGTGGACAATGAGGTAAGGCTGGGGAGGGAGATTATGGAAGGCCTGGGTCTGCAGTCTGGACTCTCTGGACAATCAGTAGGCACTCAGGATTTGGGGTAAGGAACATCCTGGGTTTCTTGGGCTTGCCCCTCTAGCAGAACGGCCAGCAGTGCTGATGTGCTAAACACTCAGGACAGTCTTCACACAGCTTGGTGACCACTTGCCTTGGGACATACTACCATACCAGGGTGGGGTTAAGGCATGAAATTCTCAGTGTAATTGGAGAAAAACCCAGCACTGTGAGGAAGACAACAGGAATAGAAAAGGAAACTCTCCATCTTAAGATCACAAAGCCTAAAAATAAGGTAGTCAATTTTTATATTGATTAACACTTTATTCTAATATAATAGTAATAATTCAAGTGCAATTTTCTTTGAAAAGTCAATTTTGTTAAAACAAAACTTGTTAAATATCTTTCACCAAACATAAGCATATTCTTTCAATCCCCACAGCAGTCAGAGTCATGTAGCAGAGGTTTTTTTTAAGCCTACTACATTTTGTTATTGCTGAAAATCTGAATTAGTTGTCAAGGTCTCAGAAGCAGTGATTAATTAACTTTTGAAAGCTCTACCAGATACTCTGACATGAAGTCATGAATCCAAATATCTGTGTCTGGAAGCGATGTGTCCACTAAATAGACCACTATTTTCCGGTCCCAAGGGCTGGCATTTTCTGAAACTGTCTGCATTAGTGCCACCAGAGGCCTCTTCTCCACACGATTTCGAAACACCACTGAGGCCTCTTCGGACCACTGCTTCCACTTCACTCCTGGGAGAAAGAAAGGGAGTGTAAGGAGGGTGAGAGTCAAATGGGCCTTTCTTTGACCCATTATAATGGAAACCTATATTTAATCACTTCCAAAGGAGCGAAAAGTACCGGGTTAGACTTGTCTAAATGAAAACCAGTTTTGCTGAAGAACCTTAAAACAGCCCAGCTTATAGTTTTTCTATTCTGAACAGTTACTTCTCATTACCTATAGACACAAGTACATTTGAGATTTTAATGCTGTTATAAAATGAAGTTATAATTACTCCCCATTTCTCTACATAAATATATGTAGACTTAAACTGATAATGGAGATAACCAAGGGGAATCAAATATCAGTGATGTCAATGACATTTCTCTTGTTTACAGATTTTTTCCTGATATCCAGATACAGTAAAAAAAAAAAGAATATACCTACAGTCTTACAGTATCTAAATTTTCAAAATTATATACAATATCATGGTAAAACACTGGATTTAAAGTCTGGAGACCCAGTTACCATTCCCACTCTTTCTCTAACAAGTGGTGTGACCTTGGGCAAATAAGCTGATCTCTCAGGCTTCAGTTTTCTTATCATAAAATAAACTGGTTGGACCAGATAAATTTTAAGTCTCATGCATTTCTAAATCCCCATGAATTTTAAACTTGAGAGCTCAACTTAGAGAATTCTAAACTAGGTTTTAAAACAAAACTGAGACAAGAATATATATTTTTCAAGAAACACTACTAAACTAACGTAAGTCCACATACACTAAATTAGATAAACTATAAGTTATGTCCCATAGTGATGAAGGTCTGAGGTTCACATATAATTTTAAAGTCCTGCTGTCTATATAGTGAGCAGGCTAAATTCTTTGGTTATTAAGAATTTCCTGCAAGAGAAGCCAAGAGTAGTCTGTCAGCTGCTGTTTCCTGATCTGTGTAATAGTGATAGTAACAAGGCCTAAACCTCCTAGTGTGGGGGAGAGTTCAGTGAAGTGAAGTGGCAGTAGAGGCCCTGGCACACAGCACCAGTTAGCCACCATGCTGGTGGTGGGGATGACGGTGCCAACACTCATTCCTCATAAAGACTCCTCCTCTGCATGGTTTGATTGTCATGTTTAACAACATGTGTTGTTAGTAAAACCTGAACATTAAAAAGTGAATAATGAAAAAATGTAACCCTTTAAATTTGAAGAAACCACTTAGAGGTTTGATAGGTTAGTGGTAGCCATGCCATGTGCAAAAAAATGACATTTTGGACTCATATCCAACGACCATGGGAGTTTCCTTTGAATTCTAGCAGGAGACACAAAGAAACTGTCAAATACTTCAGGATCAGGCAATATACATCTCTCCATAGAAGCTAGTCAAAAAAGGAGAATCTACATACATTTTTTTTTCATTTCTGAGATCAAATCACTTCTGCCTCTGAGCTAAATGTATGGGGCGAGCAAGGGTGAGGATTCAGGTGGCACCATGTGGTCATAACTCCCCATATCCGTGAGGAGCCCCAGGTGACTGAAGGTGCCTGCAACCCTCGGCCCTTTTGGCCTCCGCACCCTCTGCTAATGCTGACAGGCCTCTGGGTTGGCTCCATCTCACTACTGTGCACGCAGAGGAGCAGTCAACATTTGTACTGCTTTCACAAAAGGTAAAACAGAAATCTCATTAGGCAATAGTAAAATGATTGTACACCTATTAGCTTCTCAAATTTTAATAACAGTCAACAGGCTGATGTGAATGTGGTGAAATCACACACTTGCATTTTGTTAGTTGTAATGCAAATGGACACTCAGCCATGAAAATGGTCTTATTCTATAACACAGGAATGTTTTATTTTTATTTTTTTGTTTTTTTAATAGTTTATTTTGGTATCATTAATCTACAATTACATGTGCAATATTATGGTGACTAAACTACCCCCTTCATCAGGTCCCCCCACCAACCCCATTACAGCCACTGTCCATCAGCGTAGTGAGATGCTATAGAATCACTACTTGTCTTCTCTGAGTTGTACAGCCCTCCCCTTGACCCCCAACATTACATCTGCTAATCGTAATGCCCCTTTTTCCCTCTTGTCCCTCCCTTCCCACCCATCATCCCCAGTCCCTTTCCCTTTGGTAACTATTAGTCCGTTCTTGGGTTCTGTGAGTCTGCTGCTGTTTTGTTCCTTCAGTGTTTTTCTTTCTTCTTATACTCCACATATGAGTGAAATCATTTGGTACTTGTCTTTTTTGGCTTGGCTTATTTCACTGAGCATAATACCCTCTGCCTCCATCCATGTTGTTTAAAATGGTAGGATTTGTTTTCTTCTTATGGCTGAATAATATTCCATTGTGTATATGTACCACATCTTCTTTATACATTCATCTACTGATGGACACTTAGGCTGCTTCCATTTCTTGGCTATTGTAAATAGTGCTGTGATAAACACAGGGGTGCATATGTCTTTTTCAAACTGGGCTGCTGCATTCTTAGGGTAAATTCCTAGGAGTGGAATTCCTGGGTCAAATGGTATTTCTATATTGAGTTTTTTGAGGAACTGCCATACTGCTTTCCACAATGGTTGAACTAATTTGCAGTCCCACCAGCAGTGTAGGAGGGTTCCCTTTTCTCCACATCCTCGCCAACATTTGTTGTTCGTGTTTTGGATGTTAGCCATCCTCACTGGTGTTGAGATGGTATCTCATTGTGGTTTTAATCTGCATTTCTCTGATGATTAGTGATGTGGAGCATCTTTTCATATGCCTGTTGGCCATCTGAGTTTCTTCTTTGGAGAAGTATCCATTCATGTCCTCTGCCCATTTCTTAATGGGATTATTTACTTTGTTTGTTGAGCTGTGTGAGTTCTTTATATATTTTGGATATCAACCCCTCATCGGATTCGTCATTTATGAATATATTCTCCCATACTGTAGGATACCTTTTTGTTCTACTGATGGTGTCCTTTGCTGTACAGAAGCTTTTCAGCTTGATTTAGTCCCACGTGTTCATTTTTGCTTTTGTTTCCCTTGCTTGGGAAGATATGTTCATGAAGAATTCGCTCATGTTTATGTCTTAAGAGATTTTTGCCTATGTTTGTTTCTAAGAGTTTTATGGTTTCATGACTTACATTCAGGTGTTTGATCCATTTTGAGTTGACTTTTGTGTATGGGGTTAGACAGTAGTCCAGTTTCATTCTCTTAAATGTAGCTGTCCAGTTTTGCCAACACCAGCTGCTGAAGAGGCTGTCATCTCCCCATTGTATATCCAAGGCTCCTTTATCAAATATTAGTTGACTGTATATGTTTGGGTTAATCTTTGGATTTTCTATTCTGTTCCACTGGTCTGTGGGTCTGTTTTTGTGCCAATACCAAATTGTCTTGATTACTGTGGCTTTGTAGTAGAGCTTGAAGTCAGGGAGCGTAATTCCCCCTGTTTTATTCCTCCTTTTCAGGATTGCTTTGGCTATTCGGGGTCTTTTGTGGTTCCCTATGAATTTTATAATAATTTGTTCCAGTTCACTGACGAAAGCTGTTGGTAGTTTGATAGGCACTGTGTTGAATCTGTAGATTGCTTTAGGTAGTATAGCCATTTTGACAATATTTATTCTTCTTAGCCAAGAGCATGGGATGAATTTCCATTTGTTAGTGTCCTCTTTAATTTCTCTTAGGAGTGTCTTGTAGTTTTCAGAGTATAGGTCTTTCACTTCCTTCGTTAGGTTTATTCCTAGGTATTTTATTCTTTTTGATGCAATTGTGAATAGAATTGTTTTTCTGATTTCTCTTTCTGTTAGTTCATCGTTACTGTATAGGAAAGCAACAGATTTCTGTGTGTTAATTTTGTATCTGCAACTTTGCTCAATTCAGATATTAGTTCTAGTAGTTTTGGAGTGGAGTCTTCAGGGTTTTTTATGTACAATATCATGTCATTTGCAAATAGTGACAATTTGACTTCTTCTTTACCAATCTGGATGCCTTGTATGTCTTTGTTTTGTCTGAGTGCCGTGGCTAGGACCTCCAGTACTATGTTGAATAACAGTGGAGAGAGTGGGCATCCCTGTCTTGTTCCCGATCTTAGATGAAAAGCTTTCAGCTTCTCGCAGTTCAGTATGATGTTAGCTGTGGGTTTGTCATACATGGCCTTTATGATGTTGAGGTACTTGCTGTCTATACCCATTTTGTTGAGAGTTTTAATCAGGAATGGATGCTGAATTTTGTCAAATGCTTTTTCAGCATCTATGGAGATGATCATGTGGTTTTTGTTCTTCTTTTCGTTGATGTGGTGGATGATGTTGATGGATTTTCGAATGTTGTACCATCATTGCATCCCTGGGATGAATGCCACTTGATCATGGTGTCTGATACTCTTGATGTATTTTTGGATTCGGTTTGCTAATATTTTGCTGAGTATTTTTGCATCTATGTTCATCAGGGATATTGGTCTGTAATTTTCTTTTTGGTGAGGTCTTTGCCCGGTTTTGGTATTAGAGTGATGCTGGCTTCATAGAATGAGTTTGGAAGTATTCCCTCCTCTTCTATTTTTTGGAAAACTTTAAGGAGAATCGGTGTTATTTCTTCTCTATATGTCTGGTAGAATTCGGAGGTGAATCCATCTGGCCCAGGAGGTTTTGTTCTTGGGTAGTTTTTTGATTACTGCTTCAATTTCATTGCTGGTGATCAGTCTGTTTAGTTTTTCTCTTTCTTCTTTGGTCAGTTTTGGAAGGTTGTATTTTTCTAAGAAGTTGTCCATTTCTTCTATGTTTTCCAGCTTGTTAGCATATAGATTCTCATAATATTCTCATATAATTATTTGTATTTCTGTGGGGTCTGTCATTATTTTTCCTTTCTCATTTCTGATTCTGTTTATGTGTGTAGATTCTCTTTTTCTCTTAGTAAGTCTGGCTAGGGGTTTATCTATTTTGTTTATTTTTTCAAAGAACCAGCTCTTGGTTTTATTGATTTTTTCTATTGTTTTATTCTTCTCAATTTTATTTATTTCTTCTCTGATCTTTATTATGTCCCTCCTTCTGGTGACTTTGGGCCTCATTTGTTCTTCTTTTTCCAATTTCAGTAATTGTGTCTTTGGACTATTCATTTGGGAATGTTCTTCCCTCTTTAGATAGGCCTGGATTGCAATATACTTTCCTCTTAGAACTGCCTTTGCTGCATCCCACAGAAGTTGTGGCTTTGTGTTGTTGTCATTTGTCTCCACATATTCTTTGATTTCTGTTTTTATTCGGTCGTTAACCCATTGGTTAATTAGGAGAATGTTGTTAAGTCTTCATGTATTTGTGAGCCTTTTTGTTTTCTTTCTAAAATTTAATTCTAGTTTCATACTTTTATGATCTGAGAAGCTGGTTGGTAGGATTTCAATATTTTTGACTTTACTGAGGTTTTTTTTGTGGCCTACTATGTGGTCTATTCTGGAAAATGTTCCATGTGCACTTGAGAAGAATGTGTATCGTGCTGCTTTTGGGTGTAGAGTTCTCTAGATGTCTGTTAGGTCCATCTGTTGTAGTGTGTTGTTCAGTGCCTCTGTGTCTTTACTTATTTTCTGTCTGGTTGATCAGTCCTTTGGAGTGAGTGGTGTGTTGAAGCCTCCTAAAATGAATGCATTGCTGTCTATTTCCTCCTTTAATTCTGTTAGTATTTGTTTTACATATGCCGGTGCTCCTCTGTTGGGTGCATATATATTTATAATGGTTATATCCTCTTGTTGGATTGACTCCTTTATCATTATGTAATGTGCTTCTTTATCTCTTGCCACTTTCTTCGTTTTGAAGTCTATTTTGTCTGAGACAAGTACTGTAACACCTGCTTTTTTCTCTTTGTTGTTTGCATGAAATATCTTTTTCCATCCCTTCACTTTTAGTCTGTGTATATCTTTGGGTTTGAGGTGAGTTTCTTGTAGGCAGTATATAAATGGGTCTTCCTTTTTTATCCATTCTGTTACTCTGTGTCTTTTGATTGGTGCATTCAGTCCATTTACATTTAGGGTGATTATCGATAGATATGTACTTATTGCCATTGCTGGCTTTAGATTCGTGGTTACCAAAGGTTCAAGGGTTGCTTCTTTACTATCTAACAATCTTAAATTTCTTGTTAAGTTACTGTTAACACAGTCTGATGTTTCTTTATTTCTCTCCCTTCTTATTCTTCCTCCTCCATTCTTTATATACTAGGTGTTTTATTCTTTGCCTTTAGTTAGTATTTGGATGGTCTGCTTTCTTTGCTATGATTTTTTTTTCTTTGGTGACATCTTTTTAGCCTTAGGAGTGCTTCCCTCTAGAGCAGTTCCTTTAAGATGTCCTGTAGTGCTGGTTTATGGGAGGCAAATTCTCTCAGCTTTTGCTTGTCTGGAAATTGTTTAATCCCTCTGTCATATTTAAATCATAATCACGCTGGATACAATATTCTTGGTTTGAGGCCCTTCTGTTTCATTACATTAAATATATCATGCCATTCTCTTGTGGCCTGTAAGGTTTCTGTTGAGAAGTCTGATGATAGTCTGATGGGTTTTCCTTTGTAGATGATCTTTTTTCTTTCTCTAGCTGCCTTTAATACTCTGTCCTTATCTTTGATCTTTGCCATTTTAATTATTATGTGTCTTGGTGTTGTCTTCCTTGGGTCCCTTGTGTTAGGAGATCTGTGGGCTTTTGTGGACTGCGAGACTATTTCCTTCCCCAGCATGGGGAAGTTTTCAGCAATTATTTCTTCAAAGACACTTTCTATCCCCTTTTCTCTCTCTTCTTCCTCTGGTACTCGTATAATGCAAATATTGTTCCGTTTGGATTGGTCACACAGTTCTCTTAATAATCTTTCATTCCTAGAGATCCTTTTGTCTCTCTCTGCCTCAGCTGCTCTGTATTCCTGTTCTCTGATTTCTACTGCATTAACAGTCTCGTCCAGTCTGCTGCTAAGCCCGTTGATGGCTTGTCTTATTTCTGCATTGTCTTTCCTCACTTCCCTCACCTCCTCCCTCAGCTCTTGCATGTTTCTCTGTAGATCTATCAGCATGGTTATGACTTTTATTCTGAATTCTTTTTCAGGAAGGTTGTGCATTTCCATCCCTTCAGGTTCCCTCTCAGGTGTTGTGTGGGTCTGGGTGATCTTTGTCTGTACCATATTCCTCTGTCTTTTCATGGCGATAGAAGTGGTCGCTGGTAGGTGCCGCGTATGTCAGCTGGGCTCTTTAAGACTTAAAAAAAAAAGAAACAAAAACAAAGAAAAAAAAAGAAGGAAGAGAAAGAAAGAAAGAAAAGAAAATCAAGGGGAAAAAAACAAACAAACAAAAAAACGCCCACCCGGAGTGGATTCTGTAAGGATGCTGTAGGTGGCGCTGTTGCTCTACTATTCCACAGCCGCAACCGCACCACTCTTTGTAGCTCTGGCTGGGGGGGAACGAATGGGAGGCTGTTGTTCTCTGTGTCACGTTTCAGTGTGGCTACGTTTTCCCAGTCGCCAGCCAAGGGGTCCGAAATTCCTCAGGACTCCCAGCCCACTGGGCTGAGCGTGCCCGGGCAATCGTGTTCCCTCGCTGGGCCCCCGCCTCTCCAAGACCACTAAAAACAGCGCGCGCTTTTCTCTTGTCTCAGGGCGCCAGCTGCACGGACCCTGGTGTGTTCCCAGCTCAAAACCTGCACCTTCTGCCTCTCCAGTATCTGATGCACCATGGGATGTGTGTCAGTGCTCCTGGCTTAGATCACTGGGGCTGGTTATTTCGCAGGCCTGTTCTTCCACTCTCTCCCGGCTCTGAATCCTCTCCTCCCGCCACTGCGCTGGGGTGGGGGAGTGCTCGGGTCCCGCCGGGTCGCGGCTCCATATCTTACCTGCCTCGTGGGGTGCTGAGTCCTCTCAGGTGCAGATGCAGGCTGTGCACTGTCCTGTAAATTCTGGTCTCTCTTTTAGTAGTAGTTGTATTTGCTGTATTTTCATAGATTTATATAGTTTTGGGAGGAGATTTCTGCCACCCTGCTCATGTCGCCATCTTCCCGGAACTCCCCAGGAATGTTTTATAACTGAAAACCCATTATGTAGACATAATTTATGCAATAAAATTTGAAGTATTTCTTGTACAGAGTTCTCCTATTGGTTATTTAGGCTGCTTCATTGTTTTTGTTTGTTCTGACTAGTATAAATAGCTGCAGGCTTTTCCCTAATAGTACAATAAAAATACAAACAAACAATGTTCACAATAGGGAAACAGATGATTAAATAGAATCTTTTGCAGTTGGTAAAAATCATTATCAAGACCATCAACCAACCACCCAAAAAATAATCAGGAAAAAGAATGCCAAAAATAAAGAAAGCAGAATGCAATGCTATACCTGTAACTAAGATTACAGGTTTAGAAATACACATGAAACCACAGACAGAAAAGAATATGGAAAAATAGAAACAGCAGATATAGTGGGAGCACATGACTGTGAGAGATCATTCAAAATTATTTCCATTATGGTTGGGAAGTTGTACAAAAAAAAAAAAGTAAAATCAATAAGCCAATGATTCTGTATTCCCTAAGTATCCAGACAAAAATGATGATAGAAACTATGCTGTGGCATGAGTTCAGATTCCACAGAAATTACCTGCTAGTTGAGCAGTGACTGCTTGGAACGGTAGCTTCCGGAACATGTCCACTAAGGGTTGTACTTTTCTTATGTTGACTAATTCGTGCTTGCCGTAGTCCAGCTCATACACAGATACCAATCCGTTGGTCAGGATTCCTTTTAAAAGCACCCTGTACCACCTACATGTGCGTTGGATTAAACAGGAAGAAAACACACACAAAGTCAACACCTGCTTTAAGGGTAATAATTCATGATAAAATGAAAAATTAATGCAAATGATGTTTATCAAAATATAAAACTGTATTATCGAAGAAGTTTTTAAAGAGATTGCTTTTCTTTTTCCAGAGTTACTACTGTCTGCTTTGCCATCAGCTCATGTGATGGGATTTGTTCACTCAAAACCCTTTTACAGGCCTCATGGAGCTAGTGCAGGAGACCAACATATAAACCCAAACCATCACTAAGCAGAATGATCAGGTGCCAAGGAGGATGATCAGGACAAGGCTTGGAAATCCCTTCATTCCAACGGGGAGACAGAGATGGCCACACATCTGGGACAAAGTCCATGTGTGGAAGATGGAAAGAGGGAGGCAAGCGGGACCAGACCAGGCTGAAGTCGCAGGGGAAGAAAAGCAGAGAAGACTCGATAGGGCATGGCCATTTGGGGCAGAGCAGCACTACAGTAGAGCTAGAAGGTGGCATGTGTGGGGAGTGGAAGAGAAGTCAGCCTGGGAAGGGAGGCTGGGAAGAGATATTAAAAGTTTCTAATGCAAAGTTGACAACTTTAATTATGCCAAGTAAGGACACTAAAAAACAAAATAAAACAAAACCTAGCCTGCCAGTATGGGGGAAAAGGAGGAGCATGGCTTCACATCTGGAGTTCAAGATGCGAGGAAGAAATTCACATGAATATATTTCCCCCTCTGGGTGTACATCATTATCATTGAAATTAGAAAAGCCTAGACTTCAAAGTTAAGATATTAAGGACCATTTTAAAGTCCTGTAGTCTTGATTATATGAAGAGTATCATTACACTAAGGAAAGGAAAATTGTTCATAATGTCTAAAAGGAAGGTGTCTATGGAAGCACTCTCTGCTCCTGAATGGTGAGGCCACAGACACAGATATCCTCTGAAACAGGTTTAGCTGCCATAAGCTCCAAGCCAGGTGGAACAGCAGACTCTTCACTGCAACATGCTGCTGGGCCCAGGCTGGCCAGACTGGACCGACTCTCCACTCTCCAGCCAGCGCACTCTAGTGGAGAATGGGTACAGGAACCCACACAGGTGCTACAGGGTGAAATACAGTAAGAACACTACAAAGGGGCCAACTTTAAACATTGTATGTGATTGGGGACTTCTGGGGAAAACTCCAGAAACCTTCAGCTGAGCCAAAGTGAGAGCAAGCAGTAATCCATGACTCACTGGGACTACAGGGATACAAAAAGGAATCGTAATAAGTACATGAGCTTTGGGGGACAAACAGATCTAAGCTGGAGTCCCATCTGGGCCCTTTTCAGTTGTGTCACCTAGGGCTCTTAACCTCTCCGAGCCTTTTATCTCATGTGTAATATTTCATTTTAATTAACTTGCAGAAATTATTACATATATATGCCCATATATATAGTGCCTAGCATGCTACTTGGTATATAATAGGTGCTTGGCAAACGGTGGCCATCATCATTATCATTATTATTAGAATGAAGATAAGCTGTGTAAATATAAGAACCTCAGATCGAATTAAGAAGAAATTTTCCTATGTAGAAATGCCAATTTAGTACAGATTGGTAATTTGTGTAAGTGCAAAAGGAGATGAAAACCTTTGGTTTCCACCTATACCATGGTCTATAAATTGTACAGAGCAAATGACATGGGCTGTACTTCTAGTCTACAAACGAGATACAGAACAATGAGGAGAGAGTCACTGGAAAACCTATGTGTTGTACCTGGATTTTCAAAATGAATAGCTTAAATAAAGGCTTCTGTTTGGACTAGATCACCAATATCAGTGCAAGGCTGCTTGTGAATAATCTGGAGAGTTTGTTAAAAAAACAGATTCTGGGGTTCCATTCCAGAGATACTGATTCAGGGAGCCTGGGGTGAGGAAGGAGAATCTGTATTTTTAACAGGTTTTCCAGGTTATTCTTACCTGAAATAGATTTGGCAACCACTGTAATAAATGTACCTGCAATTTGTGGGTCTTAACTTACCAGAGTTGGGAACAAGGTTTAGTGAATCATCCTGGGTCATAAGCAAGAGAGAAATTCTAAACACTTTACAGTGATTCAGTTCATAAAGTTTTCTATGTCAGGTAACCTGTTCTTCCTATAGGATAGCCCTTGATTATCTGGGGACAAATGAACTGGTTAAAGCCCTAGTGCTCTGGGGCAGGACTATTTGATCCATGGGGTGCAGGGTAGAATCTGAAGTCCCCAATAGTAGGTCTTCAGTTTATGGGTTCTCCACCCCACACAACCCTTGCCTTCAAGTAGGACCTCCCGATCACTAATCATAATTAATCTTCCCCTCAGATAATAGTTAACATTAGTTTGGTTTTTACTGTGATTAAATTATCCTACAGAGTTCTGATTGAGGCAGATACACATCAATAATGTTCTCATATTGAATTAAACCCATTTATACTTATGATTATAAGTAACATGACATAGTAAGATTGGTTTTTGAGGATGAAGAGCTTGCAACATATAAGCTGAATGCTTTTTAAAATGACAGCTACTATACTTTTCATTCTTTAGGAGTTAAAAATTAGGGATTTTCCTCCCATGGAAATAACACAATTTTATAAATACATATGCTTGCTGTCTTAGGAAATAATGAAAGTATTTCATAGAAAAATAATCCGTTTGACCTTATAAACTGAGTTTTGGGGTGTGTGCATGTGTTTGTGTCTGGTGTGTGTTGGGTAGGGGAGACCATTCTTTGTGTGTGTCATAATCGAATAAGCTTGGTCATTTCCCCTACAAAATGGCAAAGGGGACAGGACAGGAGCAGTTGTGCCATTTTTCAGGGCTTTCATGGCCTTGAGTATAAAGTGTGATGCTTGGGCTTCACTGGGCTGGAACCAGTACATGCCAGGGGACTTCAGGGGCAGAGGGCACAGATCCACATGTGAAAATATGGGGAAACAGACTGAAGTACTAAACAAATATTAGGAATTAGGGTTCTCGCTGTCCAAAGGCCAAAGAACAGTGAAATATGCATTCTTGAACCTTATAAAAGGTGACCCAAGTTCTCTAGGAAGCAACTGAGAACATCTATCAGGAATCTTGTCATTCAAACATTTACGGGATAGATAGGAATCTACCCCATAAATAAATAATCAGAGATGAGAACAAAGATATATGTTCAATATTATTTATAATAGTGAAAAATCTGGGAGAAAAAAATCCCACATAGCAAAAGTGAGTAAGTAAATTATGACTTCTCTGTATGATGGACTATTACGCAGCCATTAAAAATATTTATGAAGAGATTTTTATCACATGAAAAAAATGTTCCCAGGATTATGTCAGGTGAAAAAAGTAGGTATGAAATTATATATAATAATAAATACTAGTTGTATGAATATGTATAGAAAAAAAAACCCAGAAGAAACACATAAATAGTTTAACCAGGGTTAAGTCTGGTTGGCTGATTTTCTTATACTTTTTTGTATTTTCTAACTTTTGTACAATAAACATTTTTTAAATTAAAAAGTCATTTTAAATTAAAAAACATCTTCTGATAAAAACAAAGGTTTTTTTCCTAATAGGAAAGTAGAAAAAACAGTTAACCTTCACTTTAGATACAGTTAGATTTTAACAAGAATAATATGGCCCCTAGATTTTTAGATAAATGACATTATTTTACGTTAGAAAATTACACAATTCCTTAGTCTCGTTTCACATTCAAAATTCCCATTCATGCAGTTAAAAGTTCCCCTGAAGGGATTAAGGACTCTTGGTATCACTCTACACATTTTTCTTAGGGGTAGAACAAAATGCTTTGTCCCAGGACCTACTTATTTTCCACTTTTGCAGCATACACTTGGTCTTTTTCCACTGCTATGTTGCACTCTTCTGATACACTGTAATACAGAATCATCTCTTCCATCAGAACTTCCAACTTATGTATCTCTTGCCATGGCTGGATGACAAAGTAGCCTGGGTGACAGGCCACAGGCACATACACGTCCATATGTTCCCCTGGCTTTGACAGGTGGACAGGAGGTGGCAGTTCCTCCATGGAGAAAGAGCTGGTATGATCCACCATGGATATTTTGATGACATCTGTGAGGCTCTTTCTGAAATTCTCTCCGGGAGGGCCTGCAATGGGGTTGTTAGCACTTTTACTGCTGGAAGAACTATCCGCATTGGGTATGGCGCTCAAAATCACATCCTTCTGATGCCTCCACAAGTCTGCATTTGTGATCTGGTGATTAATGCTGCGATGAGGATTGGGGAAGTACTTAGGAGTGAATAAATAAACATGTGTGACCCCTCTGGTTTCATCCACTTTTGCTACCTTTGAAAAACACAAAAAAGCAATTCAGGAAATCCAAGTTCATACTGAATTCCAAGAGGCAGTTACAGTAACTAAAATATTAAAACAGTATTTTGAAAAAAACAAAAATAAAAACCCAGTTTGCTTAAACTAATTTTATTTAAGTAAGATGAATTATCTATCATAACTGTAGCAATAAATAAGCTCTTAAGACAAAACAGTGTAGAAACCAACGAGTTTATGGAAATGAAAAGTTTACTAACCTCAAAAAACTCTGCTAGAGGTCATTACACTGAGAAGAAGTGATACCATATATCATGATTAAATTTTAATTAAGGACATTTTATTTATTTTTAACTTAATGACATTTAAAAACACTCAAAGTAGAAAGAATAGTATGATGAATCCCCATATGCTCATCTTCCAGCTTCAATTGATAAAAAATCATCACAATAATGGCAAAATGTTCCATACACAGTCTTCTTAGGCTGGTGTATGTGCCCTCAAACTGGGAAGGGAAGGAAAAAGCTCTGCCATTCACCATACCCTTTGGGACGTCTGGTCCAAATTCCTTCTTTGGTCCTAATATCTGCCCTCACCCTTTACCCCCTCCCCCAGTTACATGGAGGAGAAGGACCTGGAGAGGAAAATTGGGCAGAAGCTCCAGCCAATGGGCCAAAATTACAGTTCTGCACCTGTTGCCCAGGAGACCTGTGACTACCTAGCTATCTCTTTCTGATATAGGGGTGAGTGTCTATATGGGAAAACCACACACTGATAAAGGGGACTGTACTGCTGTGTGTCCCAAAGGGCTGGGCAACCAATAATTCTCATCAGCAACTCTTGTTTGTTTCAGGAATGACAAAAATGAGACACTTCTGGCCACATCTATCTTTTAATGAACAGAGCTAAGAATGAAAAACAGGGACACAGGTATGAAGAGAGGGAGACTAGGCAATCCATCTATTGAATTAACTTAAATTTTTTTTCCTAGCAAGATGAATCTATTTGAGTCCATCCTTTGATGTGATAATGAAGTACTGACTGCTAATTCATTTTCATATTTATGATACAGAAATACCATTATCAAAAAATAAATGATTAAAAATATTTTTATTGAGTACTCTGGTATTAAGTGAGCTTAAAACATAGTTGAGAAAACAATATTATCATGTGGCAATTGAAGAATATAAAATAGTACATAATTAAGTGTGTAATTGTACAATATAAACAGTTGTAGAGTATAAACACAGGAAAATCAGTGTGAACTAGAATAATTTAGAGATCTTCATGAAGATATTGCTCAAGGACATTTCATTGTCAAGTGCTTATAAAAAATGGTATCATTTGCATCAGTTAAAATAGAAATCATCTTATGTTACTATTCTTGGAAATATAAGCAATGTTTCTGATGTGAAGATGCAGAAGTGCAGAAAGAGAAACAGGAGTCAGTGAAATAAAGCAGTTTAACAAACTTTAGGAAAAGAGGTAAAAACCAAGATTATTAACAAAAGATTTGCTTATAATCTTGTCTACTTTAGGGGAAAAAAAAGAAATAGAGGACTTATTTAAAAGATCTTTAGAAATGCTTATCAAGAGATATTTGGTCCCTCTGTTGGGGACTTCTTACCATGGAGCAAAACAGGAGCAGAGAACTGTATCTTCTACTTTCTTAATAATGGAAAAATTATATAAAGAATTTAAAATAAATTGGAGATATAGGATAAATCTTAAATAAAAATTTAACCTTGAAATATCTCATGAAACCAATCTCTTGACTATAAAAATGTGTAAGATGTGAAAGCATCAGTTTATAGTAAGATAAAATTCTTTCACAAGAAACAAATGAGCCCTTCTGGCTGACAGCTCCCTTTCTAAATGTATCAAGACCCCTAAGATAACTAACCTTAATGCTGCAGTCCGAGCAATTCAAAACAGAATCTCTTAACCAAAGCACAGCATCTGGTGTCCACATGCCAATAGACTGTGGCAGATCTGCTAAACAGCACTTTACAGCCTGAAAAGCAAACACGATGGAAAAAGTAAACACAATCATCATCTTAACACAGGTACTTAACGAGTCACGTCAATACTATTTTCCTACAAGTCACATATTGCCAAAATGGAAAGCAAGCAATAGCTAATAATGACAATCACAGTTCTTGGGCTGGAGCATCTGCTATGTTCCTGGCTCTGTTTATATTCCTACTATTAGCTCTACCCCTACATGAGCCGGGGCTTGTACTAGGCGCTTCACATACTTCCTGCCTACAATACTTCTACATGGCAGGTCAGCACTGTGATCTCACTTTACAGATGGTGAAATGGACTCAGAGAGACTGTGTAGATCACAAAGTTGTAAAGGGAACTGGGACTTATTATATCTAGGTCTTTCCTCTAAGCCCAACTGAAAATGAAGTATCATTTGGATGAAATCTGACTCCTGTTGCAAAAATCGTTTTGGTGGCTTACATCCTTCATTCAGCATTTCCTGAGTGCCTTCAGGATGCCAGGTATTGTGCTCACATTCTGAAGGAGGTTGTAATGAGAATTAAGGAGTGTAAGAAAACATGAACCCACTGGTACCTAAAAGCCTCATTTTCCTCAAAGCTCTTAACCTCCTACTGTCACTGCACAAGCTTCTGTATAATGGCTACAACAGGGAGTAAAAGGTGACCCCAGGGGCTCCCTTCAGTTGCATGGAAGCCTTTGAATTGATGGGGACAATTTTGTGAAAGGGATGAAACCTACTCCAGGATGCCTGGCTTCCTGCTGTCCTCTCTGATCTCCTTCCATCTTCTCTGCCACACCCTCCTCTCTTGGGGGCTCCAGTCTCTCACTGTGCTGCCTGGCTGAGGGACCTTTCTCCCGGGGAGAAGGCCGCTTACAGCAGAGAGAGCACCCCCAACACCTGCAGGGGCCAGGTGGGCTCTGCAGAGGAGAAGGCCAGTTTCCAAGCTGCCAGAGGGTGCCATCCCACAGAAATTTCCTGACTTTAAATCTTGGCAACCAATTCACATTTTAAATACCGTAACAGCCAAGAGTGTAAACCCATATTCATGGTCAGCTGGGGCAGGCAGGCCATTGTGTTGCCACTCTGACTTAGGGCTCTTGCGGAGATGTTAGCCAGAGGCTTGGACCTGGCTGGCTTTTAAGGTTCCCCAACTTCACATTTATCAAATAACAAATCTAGATAAGATTAACAGAAAAAAATCTGTAGTGACTTTTAATGCTATAGCACAAAGAATGTACTATTTGTGTGACTTTCAGTCAGAAGCAGTAGAATGGATCCCACCTTCTCCTCCAGTCCAGGAAACCTTTTCCAGGTAAGGCTGGCCCTGGACTGATGTTCTAACAAGGAGTACAGAGGCCAGAGGTGTTATCAAGTGAAAGTAGCACTTAAAGATCTAATAATTTTCAATATTATGGCTGAGCAGCAATAAAAATAAAGGTGATTTTGAAAACCGGCTTGAATACAAGATAAAAACCTTCTCTGTAATGTTTTAGAAAAAGCAATGGTGACTAACGTGAGAGAAATTATAAAAGCCACACTAATTATAGTCAAGTGCTTTTTATTCACTGAGTTTTAATGGCATAGGATATCTTTTGGCAAACATAAGTCAAGGGGCCTTTTGAAATTATACAGTATTGAACAATTTTATTTTTTAAAAAATGACTGACTTCTGTACAAAATCCTCTATTTTTCCTAAAGGTAGGAGATAGTTCTTAACAATTTTAACTGATTGAAAATAATTCAAAATTCTTGTTATCTGAATTTTTACCAACAGAAGAAGGATAGGCTTCATTTTACCAGAATTTATGGAGAAAGGTCATATAAGAAAATGATTAAATATACACAGATTTCCGAAGAGAATGGTTACCTAACTAAGCTAAGAAATCTGGAAGTAAATATTTACATACAATAACCTAAAACTATGTAGAAGTCAGCATTGGCCTCTGATTATTAAAATGGAACCTCTAAGTAGACAGCATAGTATGATGACTCGACATGCTTGAAAACAAGTATTTATCAAACAAAATATTCTGTAGGTTTGACTTGTCTTCTTGTCTAAGTTAGCCAAATTTTACATCCGAAAACTATTGAACAACCACATTTGACCACTTCCAATTTTGTTACAAACTTGGGACTTCAATCATTATCCCGATCAAAGCTGAGACGACATCTCACAACATGATTACCAATACATCCAAATCTCTGCCAGCTTTGGCAGACTTGCAACATATAGTACCTGAGGTGGAATTGCAATCATTTCTTGTAGAAACCGTGGGGGAATTTCCCTGAGCTCAGACACTTTTACAGATGTCGCGGTGCCAGAGTCCAGGAACTGAACATCAAGAGCTCGGCTGCTGTGAACGTTCGTGATCTGCAACAAGACAAGTGTTAGCTCACATATGAGCATGTCGAAAAGGCCAAAATGCCTCTGTGCCATTAGTTTGTATGACTCTAGACTGCATATAAAAAGCAACAAAGACCATCAGTGTTAATTAAATTTTCTCTCATTTTTAAAATGTACTTATTTACCACATAGGTTTTCTTTTACAATGGCATTTATTTCAACATCTAGTCATTAACTCATTTAATCAGTAATAAGCACTAATCTAATAACAATCAGTAAAATTCATAACTATAGTAATATTTATTATGTTTTCAATTCTTGGACACTACTGATTATAAAGCAATTTGATATACAATTATAAATATATTGCTGATTTTATGATGCAGTCTACAAAATATTAAAACATAAGAAAAATATCTTAGCAATGAGGAAATAAAGAATAGAGAATATTCAGGATTTTACTTGTAGTAGGTAAATCCTATATATTTGGTTTTTATAGCTTCATCAGATAACCCCATGATAATTTTATCACTTGTCCAAAACTAAAAAATTGAAACTCAGAGTCACAGAGAGGTAAAATAAACACATTAGTAATTTTTAAATGGGAAGATTATACACTGAATCAAATCAGTAATTACCTATCTCTGATCAAAAGCCACATCTCAATATAAGATTATCGGTGCACTTTTTCTTTTAAGGTATTATTGATATACACTCTTATGAATGTTTCACATGAAAAACAATGTGCTTACTATATTCACCGATATTATCAGGTCCCCACCCATACCCCATTGCAGTCACTGTCCTGGGTGCACTTTTTTTTGGGTATTATTAATGTGCAATTACATGAGCAATGTTACTAGACTCTTCCCATTATCAAGTCCCCACCACATACCCCATTATGGTCACTGTCCATCAGCATAGTAAGATGCTACAGAATCACTACTTGTCTTCTCTGTGTTATACTGCCTTCCCCATATGCCCCCCAACCCCCACTACATTATGTGTGCTAATCATAATACCCCTTTTACCTCCTTATCCCTCCCTTCCCACCCATCTTCCCAAGTCCCTTTCCCTTTGGTAACTGTTAGTCCGTTCTTGAGTACGGTGAGTCTGCTGCTGTTTTGTTCCTTCAGTTTTTTCTTTGTTCTTATACTCCACAGATGAGTGAAATCATTTGGTACTTGTCTTTCTCTGACTGGCTTATTTCACTGAGCATAATACCCTCTAGCTCCATCCATGTTGTTGCAAATGGTAGGATTTGTTTTCTTCTTATGGCTGAATAATATTCCATTGTGTATATGTCCCACCTCTTCTTTATCCATTCATCTACTGATGGACACTTAGGTTGCTTCCATTTCTTGGCTATTGTAAATAGTGCTGTGATAAACATAGGGGTGCATATGTCTTTTTCAAACTGGGCTGCTGCATTCTTAGGGTAAATTCCTAGGAGTGGAATTCCTGGGTCAAATGGTATTTCTATTTTGAGTTTTTTGAGGAACCTCCATACTGCTTTCCACAATGGTTGAACTAGTTTACATTCCCAGCAGTGTAGGAGGGTTCCCCTGTCTCCACATCCTCGCCAACATTTGTTGCTATTTGTCTTTTGGATGGCGGCCATTCTAACTGGTGTGAGGTGATCTCATTGTGGTTTTAATTTGCATTTCTCTGATGATTAGTGATGTGGAGCATCTTTTCATGTGCCTGTTGGACATCTGAATTTCTTCTTTGGAGAAGTGTCTGTTCAGCTCCTCTGCCCATTTTTTAATTGGCCTATTTGCTTTTTGTT
This sequence comes from Smutsia gigantea, assembly GCA_032199065.1. Taxonomy (NCBI): domain Eukaryota; kingdom Metazoa; phylum Chordata; class Mammalia; order Pholidota; family Manidae; genus Smutsia; species Smutsia gigantea. Next base: position 96,199 of record JAVSCE010009704.1, read on the forward strand.
TGTTGAGGTACGTCAGCTCTTCATATAATTTGGATGTCAACCCCTTATCGGATATGATATGTCATTTATGAATATATTCTCCCATACTGTAGGATGTCTTTTTGTTCTACTGATGGTGTCCTTTGCTGTACAGAAGCTTTTTAGTTTGATATAGTCCCACTTGCTCATTTTTGCTTTTGTTTCCCTTGCCCGGGGAGATATGTTCATGAAGAAGTCGCTCATGTTTATGTCCAAGATATATTTGCCAATGTTTTTTTCTAAGATTTTTATGGTTTCATGACTTACATTCAGGTTTTTGATCCATTTTGAGTTTACTTTTGTGTATGGGGTTAGACAGTAATCCAGTTTCATTCTCTTACATGTAGCTGTCCAGTTTTGCCAACACCAGCTGTTGAAGAGGCTGTCATTTCCCCATTGTATATCCATGACTCCTTTATCATATATTAATTGACCATACATGCTTGGGGTTATATCTGAGCTCTCTGTTCTGTTCCATTGGTCTATGGGTCTGTTCTTGTGCCAGTACCAAATTGTCTTGATTACTGTGGCTTTGTAGTAGAGCTTGAAGTCAGGGAGTGTGATTCCCCCTGCTTTGTTCTTCCTTCTCAGGATTGCTTTGGCTATTCAGGATCTTTTGTGATTCCATATGAGTCTTAGAACTATTTGCTTTAGTTTGTTGAAGAATGCTGTTGGTATTTTGATAGGGATTGCATTGAATCTGTAGATTGCTTTAGGCAGGATGGCCATATTGACAATATTAATTCTTCCTATCCATGAGCATGGGATGTGTTTCCATTTATTGGTATATTTTTTAATTTCTTTCATGAGTGTCTTGTAGTTTTCAGAGTATAGGTCTTTCACTTGCTTGGTTAGGTTTATTCCTAGGTATTTTATTCTTTTTGATGCATTGTGAATGGAATTGTTTTCCTGATTTCTCTTTCTGCTAGTTCATCATTAATGTATAGGAATGCAACAGATTTCTGTTTATTAGTTTTGTATCCATCTGATACAAGTACTGCAACTCCTGCTTTTTTCTCACTATTAGTTAGATGAAATATCTTTTTCCATCCCTTTACTTTCAGTCTGTGTATGTCTTTGGGTTTGAAGTGAGTCTCTTGTAGGCAGCATATAGATGGGTCACTTTTTTATCCATTCAGTGACTCTACATCTTTTGATTGGTACATTCAGACCATTTACATTTAGGGTGATCATCGATAAGTATGTACTTATTGCCATTGCAGGCTTTAGATTCGTGGTTACCAAAGGTTCAAGGGTAATTCCCTTACTATCTAACAGTCTAATTTAACTCACTTTGCATGCTATTGCAAACACAACCCAAAGATTCTTTTTTTTTCCTCCTCTATTCTTTGTATGTTATGAATCATATTCTGTACTCTTTGTCTATCCCTTGGGTGACATCTGTTTAGCCTTAGGAATACTTTCATCTATAGGAGTCCCTCCAAAATGCACTGTAGAGGTGGTTTGTGGGAGGTAAATTCTCTCAGCTTTTGCTTATCTGAAAATTGTTTAATCCCTCCTTCAAATTTAAATGATAACCTTGCCGCATAGAGTATTCTTGGTTCAAGCCCCTTCTGCTTCATTGCATTAAGTATATCATGCCACTCCCTTCTGGCCTGTAAGGTTTCTGTTGATAAGTCTGATGATAGCCTGATGGGTTTTCCTTTGTATGTGATCTTTTTTTTCTCTCTAGCTGCTTTTAAAAGTCTGTCTTTATCCTTGATCTTTGACATTTAATTATTATATGTCTTGATGTTGACTTCCTTGGGTCCCTTGTGTTGGGAGATCTGTGCACCTCCATGGCTTGAGAGACTATCTCCTTCCCCAGATTGGGGACGTTTTCAGCAATTACCTCCTCAATGACACTTTCTATCCTTTTTCTCTCTATTCTTCTTCTGGTACCCCTATTATGTGAATATTGTTCCATTTGGATTGGTCACACAGTTCTCTCAATATTCTTTCATTCTTAGAGATTCTTTTTTCTCTGTGTGCCTCAGCTTCTTTGTATTCCTCTTCTCTAATTTCTATTCAATTTACCATCTCTTCTACTGCATCTAATCTGCTTTTAAATTCCTCCATTGTATGTTTCATTTGAGATATGGAATTTCTTAATGATTGAATCTCTGTCTTAAATTCGTTCCTGAGTTCTTGAATATTTGTCTGTACCTCCATAAGCATGTTTATAATTTTTATTTTGAACTCTCTTTCAGGAAGATTGGTGAGTTCAGTTTCATTTGGCCCTTTTTCTGTGGTTTGTGAGATTTTGGTCTGAACCATGTTCTTTTGATGTTTTGTATTTCTGTGTGGTGCCCTCTAGTGCCCAGAAGCTCTACTCTCTGGAGCTGCTCTGCCCCTAGAGTGAGGTTGGGGATCATAGGGGAGCAGAGCTGGTGGCCTGTTTCATGAGGTCTGCTCTGTTCGTGATGTCTGGTGCAGCCTTCTTTCCTGTTGCTATTTTAGGGTTAGTTGTATTAACTATATTTTCTCACTATCTGTGGTTTTGGGAAGAATTCTGTGTCTCACCTCACCTCTCACACCACCATCTTGAATACCTGGGTGCACTTTTAAATGCCCATCACTTCCCTTAATACGCCCTTGTGATTCTGTTATCACTTAATATAGTTACACTGGTGAAATACAGTCCCATTGGGATGGTTATCTGGACAAGGACTTCATGCCTACAGCTGCACTGACCTCTACCTTGAGCTGGTGGTATCTTCTGTACGCGACTGTCACGGACAGATGGACCACTCTTGGCATGGGGGTCAGATATATGCAAAGTTAAGCCTTTTTCTACTGCCCCAGGAGTACTTTATTAATATAATAGCATTTATTTTTTTACTCTCTTAAGACATGATAAACATAAGCAGTACTATGGGCTCCGGGCATAACTCGGCCACAGAGATATATCTTCCCATCCAAAGAGCTCCAAGTCTTATGAGAGATGACACAAATATACAATCATAATATAATACACTAAAGGGCAACACTAAAGTTATACACAGGATACTGTGAGAACACAGAGGATGGGTACCTGGCCCAGTGAGGAAGTACTTGTTAGGCCAAGCTTTCCGGAAGAGGGAATGTCTAGAATTGGTACTTTTCTTTAAAATTTACTTTTTTCTTCTTGTTTTAGTAAAATGCCCCTAGTATAGAAAATTTAAAGAATAATATAAAATCACATTTAATCTAGTATAGATTACCATTATCCTTCATCTTTTATCCATGCACTTACAAAAAAATTAGATTTATAAAAATTTAAACATATTTGTATATACTATTTCATAACTGACCATTTTTCACTTATTGTCTCACAAGCCTATTCATGTCATTATTTTCTGCATCATTTTAATGTTGCATAGTCTGTCATATGGATATGACATATGACTTATTTTAACAAACTCGTTGGCTGGGTAATTTAAATTGTGTAAATTTTTGTTCCTTTAAAAAATAATCATATTTACTGGACATTTTTATTAGCTTTTCCACTAATTTCCTTTTACCCCAGTTTCACAAATTTTTCAGGGGTAGACCTTAAATGATGAGTGGTGGTAAACTAGATTGGTAGGAATCTAGTTAGAGGCTAATCTGAACATGTCACACAGAGGGGAGAGGATGGGCAAAGACACATATATTTCCTACATGTGGGGTCTACGTACATTTTGGTTACATTGGAGCATCAGGTGAGAGATAGGGCAAGGCATGAGATCAGTCTGGGAGAAGGGCAGAGGCACAGTCTTGGGCAGCCAGGTACCCTGTCTTAAAGAACTCAGACTTTACCCTGGAGATAAGAAGAACCCCAATGAAGAATGAGATGATCAGCTGTATAAAAGGCCATGTATTGTTGGTGGTAAAATTGGATAAGAGTTTTGGAATCAGATAGATTTGGTTTTAATTCCAGCTCTCCCACTTTCCAGATTTTCCTCATCAGTAAGAAAGGGGATAAAAGGGTTTTGTGAAGATTAAATGAGATCCATCACGTTTAAACAACATTTACCGTCTGGAAAATAGTAAGCCTCATTAAAAGTTGGATGTATTATTATTTGCTATCACTTGCATTTTGAACTGCTCACTCTAATGGTTATAGAGCTCTACTGAAGGAAGACAAAAGCACAGGAACCAGCTGGTGTGGTGCTGCAGTGATCTAAGTGGTAAGAATGGCAGGGTTTGGTTTAGTTGCCCTGGGGGCTAAGGAAAATGTAGAAGTCAAAGATAACTCTTAAGGAACAATTTGAATGGTTGCATGAATGAAGGTGTCCCCAAAATACAAACATAAGAGGAAGACAAGGACAGGGAAACATAATTTTGGTTTCAGACACGTAGAGCTTGAGGAGTTTGGGAGAGGGACAATGAGGCTGGCTTTTGCCCAAATCTGAAGCTCATCAAGGCCTGGGAAACAATCTGTGGAGTGATTAGGACTGAGATGGTAACTGAACCTATGGACTGGACTGCCTAGAAGGATGCAGAAAACGAAAAGAGTGGTGGGCCAGGTCACACTGACACTGACACTTCAGAGATGGGGGTGGGGGAGATGTCTTGGTGAGAAATAAGAGAAGGAATCATTAGAACACCATGAAGAAAATTAGACATATTTGACAACATGGTAACCTAGTGAGGAGAGCATTTCAAGTTTTTACACTGTAAGATGCATCAAAGGAGGTCTGGGAAACTAAGACCTGGAAGATACTAACTGAACTGTGTGATTAAGGTGCTGCTGCAAAACTGACTCTGATGGAGTACCAGGAAGTCAAGCAGCAGAGGCTGAGGGATGACTGGAAGGTGGTGTAAAAAGTGAATACAGACCATTCAGGATGTACTTAGAGGGAACAGGGAACATCATGACCACTGAAGAGAGTTGGCTGGGTGTGTGGAATATGTTCAGAATGTACAGGCACTAAATAAAGCTTAGACAACTTACAATGTCAAGAATAAATACATCATTGTATTTATAAGATCTGCTTTTCATTAATCACTTTTCCTTCCCTAACTTTCTATGCACTACAGAAAGAATGAACACTTTTGTTTCCTCAAAGGTAGACAATACACAATTTGATAGTAATAAAAATAATACTAGATATTTAACTAGAGTATTTGAGCATGCACTGAAAGGCATTTTTTGCCAAAAAGGCATAACCTGATTCTACACATGAGGAACTCAAGTTGAGAGATACTCTATAAAATACTGCTACTCCTTGAAAGGACACAAAGAAAGAAAGACAGAGCAACTGCCAGGTTGGAGGACACTAAGAAGTCATGACAACTAAATACAACTTGGGGTCCTGGACCTGAAAAAGGATATTTGTGGGACAATCCTGGAAATGTCAGTACATTCTGCAGATTAGTTAATAATACTGCGTTAACGTTAACTTCCTGGTTTTGATCATGGTAATGAAATATGTTAACAATTGGAGATGATGGGTAAAGGGCCTATGAGAACTCCTTGGAACTATTTTTGCAACTTTCTAAAAGTTTGAAATTATTTCAAAATAAAAATTAAAAAAAATCAAGTATTTGTACATTTTTGCATTGTACACTAAACAACATGGAGCTTTAAAAGTCAAACAATGCCATTTTCTTTTTAATGACTCATGTTTTTGAAGTTTATGACTAAGCACACAACTCTGTCATGTAACCCCAGATCTCAGCCTTCTGACATAACATATGTTCACATTATTATAATTACTTCAAAATTGTTGCTTTCACTAAAGTAGACATGACCAAATTTTATTTAAAGGGATAATCAGTATAATTAAGTTACCAAAATGTTATGAGGTATTAAAAAATCAATAAAGCAATGGTTCTTATCTTCTTAGGGTTGGTTTGAGAATCTTATGGAAATTACAGATACCTTCCCCCCAAAATACATAATACACAATTTGATACAATTCCAGTGGTTCAGGAACCCCCCTGAAAGTAGAGGTCCTTGCGTCTAGATTTAGAACTTTTGTAACAAAGGAAAAACAGAATAAAACCAAGCTCAAATTTGCACTTTTAGCAATTGGGCAAACTAGACATCAAAGAAAGAAAGAAATAGCAACCAAAAAATCCAAAACCTGCCTCTGAAAAACATACAGAAATATGTGATGAAATATAAAAAACTCCTTTCAAATTCATAACTTAGCTTACAGGAAAATAAGACAACTATTAGGGACTGAAAATAGAGGAATATGTGAACATTGAAGTCAAGGCCATCCTTCGGGCAGGAGGGAAGGAGGATCTGATCCCTGCCCAAGAAGCCAGAACTCTCAGTGGAAGGGTGAGTTGGGACAGCAATTAGGCAGTACCTTATTGAAGTTGAAGATATGCATTCCCTATGCCCAGAAATTCCATTCCTTCGTATATACCTTGGGAGACATGCATAGGAAGGGTCATGGTAGTGCTGTTTTAATAAAAAACTATAGACAATCTAAGTATCCATCAGGAGAATGAAGTAACAACATCAGCATATTCACATGTGGTTATATCATACAGCAGTGAAGACAAATGAACTAGAGCTGCACACATCAACATGTGAGAACCTCACAAACATCATAAATGAAAAAGCATGCTTCAGAAGGAGCAATACATTTTACTATTTACATAAAATGTATAAACATTTATTCATTTCATTATACTTCATTAATTTTTGCTATATTCTCTATACATATTCATTTCTATATATTAGGATATATAGACAGTAAAAGTGTGTATATATACATACAGATAGAGTAAAAATTTAAAGAAGCTCATAGGAATGAGGACCACCAAACTCAGCTCGCAAGCACTCCAGGGATGGGAGGCGAAGGGATGTAGAAAGGGGGTGTCAGCCACATCGGTCATGTTTTGTTTCTCAAACCAGTGATGACTACATGGGTGCTAATTCCATTTAAAAAAAAACTTGTTGAATGCCTGCAATATTTCATAATAAGTTAAAAAAAAAGTCAAGTGACTGATTTTACCTCTACTCGTAACCATTTTCCTTTGCAACAGAAGAGGCAGATTTTCCCACAGAAGGGTAATGAAACGAAGTACTTGGAGGTCATGTGCTACAAAAGAGAAATGCATGACACTTTTATTACTTTTAGGAAAGAGCATATCGCTACACCATTGGAAAGCATGGCTGTGGCACAGGCTGGCCACTCACCTGCACGTAAGCGGACTTCCTGTGAGGAATGGGCTGTAGCAGATGCAGCACCGGTACGGGGCTTATAGAACTTTTAGCCTGTTTCTCATGCATTTGCTGATGGCAGTCATCTACTCTCCCCCCCTGCCCACAGATCATAAATCAGCCCTGTTAAAATGTCTAGAAATGTTAGCATGGAGGTCAGTATGATTCATCCCGGCTCCAGCGCCATCAGTTAAACATAAAGAGGGAGGATGAATCTGACGAAAAGGAAAATAGCCTGGGTGAAAGTGAGCAGGTTGGGCTAGCTGTCCATAAGGCCTCTTCTTTTCATCTTTTAACACTTAGCTTCAAAGATAAGATATTAATTCCAAAACAAATGTTATCAACACAAATATGGACATCAGTATGAGTGAAATGGCAACAAGTCACAGCCGTAGGCCTCTGCATTCTCCTCTTCCTGTAGTAGTTTGAAGCTGGGAGCCTGCTATGGTCCCTCTTGTTCAGGGTGAATGCTTCTACTCTCCCCAGAGGCAACATCTGCACTCAGGTCACCAGAGCACTGGGGACTAGCAAAGGGCTCTTTTCATCACCACAGGTTATAAGCATATACATGCATGTGAGTCAGCCTCTCTGGGGGCAGTCTCAGATTTCTCCAAGACAGATTGCAAAGCAAACCTAAGTAATGACCTTGAGATATATCTAAGACATCTGTAACACAGAAAGAGGTAGGATCTAATGCCTCAATTCTAGGCTGTAGCCTGAATTCAAGTTTAACCTGATTCAGCAAATATGTTGGAATACCTATTCTATGTAAGACACTAGACACTACAGCACCTAAATGAATTAAGTGCTTGCCATTACCTGGTTAAGGTTCTGTCTCTGCACTCAAGAAATCTACATCCTAGTAAGGCAAATGAATACCCAAATAACTAAAATACAATGCTGCCAACGAATGCCATAGGGCACTTGGTGTTCTTTGTAGGTTAGAGGGAAAGGTTTCCTTCATGGAGTGAGGGTGTCAGGGTTGAAGCAGCATTAGAATTTTGTCACTTAAAAATCAAAGCATATTCTGGATTATGAATATAATGCCTTAATGGAGGTAAGGAAATCACCTTAGTATCTTAAAACCTCTACAGATCCTGAGTCAGAAAAGAATACTAGAATCACAGAGTAAGGAGCTTATTAATACATTTAAACTATAGAACTACATTAACTGAGATGGTAGGTTCCCAGAGACCATAAAGAGCTTGGGGAGGGATGCCTCAGAAGTTTTATTTTCCTAAATCCCAAGGTTTCATCTGCCCGAGGCAGAGGAGCCAGCAGGCTCTAGCAGAGAGTCACAGGCAGCTGTCCTGTAGGAGCATCAGCTGCACCTCGTCAATAACAAATCTACCAGTTGTGAGCACTTACTACGTGCCAGGCGCTGTGGTAAGCAGTCTTGTGACCAGTCCTTTTGACAATCCTATGGGTCCACACACTATTATTATCCTCATTTTACAATGTAGAAGCCAACAGTTTGGTGTTTGTTTTAAGTTCTGCAGTCTGGGCTCTCACCCACTATTCTAGAGATTCCACCAGAAACTATTCAAAAGTTACACACACGTATACAATTCAGTGACCACTCATTTGCAATTTTAGGACTAATTTTAGAGGTGGGTGATACTCCACCTACCTTACAATGGAAATAGCCCTCTATCTTATGCAGAAGGTTGTTGAGCTTGTTCAGGCCCTTACAAGGCACCTGGCAGCAGAGTGTGCCATCAGAGAAAATATTAGTCACTTTGACATTTGTGTACATGGCATCAACCTGGAACAACAAAGGACACATCAAGGATGAGAACAGAGCATAGCTCTTACCTACCTAAGGGGTATCTACCTAAATATCTCATTAAAAGCCCTTTTTAAAATTTAAGTAAGTTGGAGGATAGAATGAAATTCATAACTTAAATGTGAAAAGCTAACTTGGATAACTCTCTTTCCAAAAGGTTCTGATATCACTTGTGTTAGGCACAAAGTGGACATTTTGCATACATTAACTCATTACTACATTCCATTTTTTTTATCTGAAAGGCTAAGAATATCTTTAACTTTGTCTTATTTTTCCCCATTAACTTAGAAAAAGAATTACATAAACATTATTTTTGTAACATTAGCAGAAATCAAAATAAACTCACAAAATCGATCCCCTTACCAGCCTACTTTGTAATGAGTTTTAGTAATTTTTAAAAACTGTAACATAGTAAAGGTTTAAGTTTAGCCACATTTAGTCATATCACAATATAAAGACAGTTCACTACTGTTTTGTTAAAACAGATATCTTCCCAATGTTGCTGTGAAGCCTTTAAAATGATCACTTTTAACATCTCATCCTATTCTTCAGAGTGACTGCTCTATACTTTTTTTAAAGGTTTCCTTCTTTGGAAAGTGCATTTTAAAAGTGCTAAAGCTAATAACAAACATCTTTACTGATCTGTTTTTCTCTCCTTTTGTATCACCCTCCCCTATTGTCTTTGCAAAACAATTTAAAATAAAATGAATACATGCTCATTGTAGAAACTGGAAAATATAACAAAATCCAATTCTTAATAATTACTGTTGTTTTGGCCTTTTCCCCCTCTTCTAGCCCCCGCTTTTTTTTTCTCAATACATATGCAATCTGTCTCTGTTGTTAGCCTAAAATAACATTCTTTTCTGTTAACTTTCTTTCCTATGATCTGTGTAACAGATGACAATAGTGGTCCTCCCAGCGGTACCTGAAGGTGAACCTCTAGTGACTTGTCACATATGGCCTTTAAGCAAGTGGCATTGATATTGACGTCATCTTCTCCTGAGGTATCATACAGGACAACAAGTGGGATATCCGCTTTTTCAAGTATTTGCACTGCAAAGATCTTTCCACAAGTTAAAGACTCAACCACCTTTACTAAACCAGGATCATCACTTAGAACTTCCAACCCTGAAAAATATTGAATATTTTAATTTCTTCTTAATTAGAAGACTCATTTTCAGATAGATTCATTGTGTTTGTTTGGGCCACTTATTATAATTATGAATCTATTATGCAATTCTCACAAATTTTTCGGGGAAGCTTTGTTTTACAACCTCCTTTACATTACCCACCCTATATTTCAGTTTTAAACTATATAAGGTGAATGTCCTTTTGAATATTACACTAAGGCAGGCAGTTGATGATCAATCAGAATTTCTGCTGTAGGAGAAATAGCCTTCACTTTAAAACTTTGTTTTAAATATGTGTACAAACATATTTAAAACAAAAAGACTAATACATATAAGAAGCTACTGATCGTGTCTACCAGTCGTGTGTTTGTTATGTCCTTCCTATAAATACACCCTTGAGTTTCACATTTTCTAATTAAATATACAAAATTATTTCTTATAAAATGAACATGCATTTACTGGAAATTTAGACAACCACTTTTTTTCTCTTTAAGTATATCAAGATGATCCTGAGGATATCAAAGAACTTTCTGATTTATCAAAGAAAGATTAAATTGTGTTTACTATATCATGGGATTAGGTGAATTTTACTGTAATCTAATTACTCATCAAATTCTTTAAAAACTGTAATTCCAAATATCATATATATGACAACTCTAAATTAACCTAATAAACTAATTAAAACTAGCTCCCATTTCCCCAGTGTTTCTATACTATTTCTGTATTTTTCTCCTTTAAGTCCATAAGCAAAAGTCTTGATGACCTCTGAGCTACTTTTCTCTTGCTCTCCAGACATGTCACTTCACAGCTTTTATCAAACCTTTCATGTCAGCATGAAATCTTGTTCTGTGCTCTTGGTGTGTTCAAAACTAACTCCTATAGGTTTATAAAAGGCTTTTAAAATTACTTGAGATTTATCCAACAGATTTATCTAACAGACAAACTCAACTCTTCTGACATAAAGACTCATCCTTGCTCAGAAGGAGGTATTTCTTCACTGGGCTAATTTTCATGAAAGAATTCTGATCATTTTCTGCATTTGGCTCAGGTTCTCCTGGCATGGTGCACACATATTTCAATGTCTTTCCTCATGATTAACGTGGCCACTGTATCCTCCGTACTTTCGGGTCATCCCTACAATGTCATTTGCACACACATGCATTTCTTTATGCTTCCCCAAGGAGGAAAGAGAACAGTGACTCATCAAATGTGCCAAAGGCTGCATGTGACTTGTAGCTAAACTCATGCTCAGGCGCATGAAGATGTGTTAGCTGGTGAGCAGCACCCACAGAGTCCACCTCAGTGTGAAAGAAGCTGGGAATCACTTCACAACAGGTCAAACATGATTCAAACTGATCAAATCCCAGGATACTGGGCCTTTAGCAGTTACTACTAGAACAGTTAGAACAAAAAAGATGCCAAAAAACATTTTTATAATAAAATAAAATAAATTACATATGTTATATACATAATAAAAACATTATAACATTTTCATAATGATCACATTGTATAAAGACCACATTAAACATGAGTTTATTTATACTTTTCAATAAACACACTATGACCATGCAATACTTAATATATTTTAATATTTAACCAACCAGAAGTACAATGGTAATAATGTACCAAACTGGAAAGAGCTTTAAAGGAGGTTCCTCTTACCTGCAAGCTTACACTTTGCAGCTTGAAATGAGAGTGAACAGAATTTTGGGTTCAATTTGTATGCTTTGCTCTTTTCAATACATTCAGTAAAACCATAGTCAACATAGCACACCTAATAATAACAAAAACAACGACATTGAGGTTCAAATAAAATTTTTTATCTTCACTTCTTAAAAAAACAACTGACACATTTAATTGGCTCCTTCTTATTCCATAATCAGCAAGTTAAGTAGGACCACACTGCTGGGAAGTACTAGGCGAGGTGGCCCTGACTTAGCTCAAAGAGGAAGGCTGGGGCCAGGACCAGGGAAACCAGGGCTCCTGACTTCCAGGCCCCTCTACTGCCCCTCAGCCAATGGGAAGAACCAGGTAAGACCAATGAAACCTGATACCTTGCAGTTGCCTGCTTAGCAGCACACCCATCTGGTTCTGCCAGCCCTGACTGGCCCCACCCTTTCATTATAATATAAGGGGTGCCTACATCACCTTATTCGTCATTGATTTACACACTTCCACTCAAGATAGACTTCCTTAGGCAGCAGTATTTGTTTCTCGAGAGGCATCACTCTGGGGGTATTTATCAGACTCTAAAACCTCCAGGCAGCATTTCTGACAGCCTACTCTCAGCCATTTACTTACAGAAACTGAGATGCTCTCTTTCGATGACAATACTACACTGTAAAAAATAGGTACTCCTATTTTTTTTCAGGAGTGCAAAACAGGGTTAGGCTTTCATCAAGCTCTGCAAAAGGCTCCAAGTCTGCTGGACAGAGCTCTGTGTTTGCAGAAACCTGCATGGTTTTTCCTCACCATTAGCACAGATCATTAAGAGCCTGGATATTATTTTTAGAGTATTAATAGAACCAGTTGAAAAGTACTATATAAATGAAATCTTTTTGTTTTAGAAAAATAAAATCTAGACACATTAAGGTGTGGTCTAGAATGATAACTAAGAATCTGAAGGAAAGTGTTGAAAGTTTAGTCTGCTTCTCTAGTTAAAGTAGATGATTGTTAATAAAACAAAACAAAAGAAAACAACAAAAACCAGGGCAAAGGCATGGCTGAGAGACAGCAAGGAACAGAGAGGCAGGTCCTTTTACTTTCTACAGGAAAATAAAGTCCACAGGCCAGATTCTTACTACCTGGATTATGGTATTAAACATACAAAACAAAAATTCTCCCCACCAGAGAATCTCAGGGAAAAATAAGAGTTGGAGAGGAAACCACTAACGCCTTTCCCTGACCACCTGATACTGGGTCCCTGGGGCATGTATATCCCATATTAGTATTATCTCTTAGCATCCATATCTTGACTCAGTGCTGCCTTAGGCTCAGATCTCTGGCAGAGTCCCCACATCAGAAGCAGTTCCCACATTAAGTGTATGGGTCCATTTCTCCAATCCCAACTTAGCACCTGCTGTTTCTTCCCAAAGGTCTCAGGATTCAGGCAACTTTTGTTTCCTTAATAGCTACTGCCACCTACAACTTGGCTCCTGCTCGTCCCAGACCTAAAATGGAGATAACATGGTCTGACAATAGGACATAATATGTGAAATTATGATTCCCGGGAAATTCAGAATGTATTCCTAGCATTAACAGACTAAAGAATATGATGCTCCAAAATCTGCAAAGGCTTTCTGTAATGTTTGGAGCTTGTTTCCTTTCATTTACTTTCTTTTCAAATCAGATACCATGTATTTGTATGGTAGCTGCAGTTTGTAACACTTGTCCATGGATTGCCAGTCTGAGTCTCACCACACCCTGTCCTATGTCCTTTGCTCTGTGAGATCTGGGTAGTTTCTCTGCCTTATACCCTGGAATCAGCACAGGGGCTCACAGTCCAGGCATCAGGCCCCAGTGCATTCTTGGTTCTCTGGCACCACCCAGTGGTCATATCTCACAGTGCCACCAGAGTGATAACCAGTAGACCCCTGGGATGTGGGTCTGGATCAGGCAAAACTGGCACCAACCTTTGGAGGGGGAGTTACCACATGCTCCCATTTCCCATACTCACCAAGGACCTGACAAGTGGAAAGCAGGGAGGGAGCCAGTACTCTCTGTCAGGCATGGGTCAGTTCAAGAGAAAAAAGACTAGCTAAGTAGCTGGGGTTTCTCCAAATAAAGGGAGAAATTCATCTCTGTCTGCTTCATGGGGATGTGGAGAACAACATCAGGCCAGAATTGCTACAACTACCACTGCCTTAAGAGATTACTGCCGTCCTTATACCGAGACACCTTTATTCCTGACACTGGCCCATGGCAATCAGAGTAGTGGCGCAGCTGGCCGCTCCCTCCTTTGTGAGACCCTTTCTTGTTCTGGCTTCCATGGCACTGCCTTCTTGGTTTTCTTTCTTCCCTAGCCTTTCTTAACACTTCTGTTAAAGGCTGACATCTCTGTGGTTCTCCTTCCCATAGGAAGTTCCAGTGAAGACAGGGTCTATTGACTGGAGTGTTTTCACAGAGATGATGTCCCCAGGGAAGGGCATTCCAGACACAGATAAAGGAGAACTAAGGGGTATCCTTGGGCACCAAGCTCCCAGACTCAAATGATTTAGTCCAATGCCTCCAGTCTGTAGGAGCAGGGGATGAAGGGGTCCGATCAAGGGCACACAGCCCTTAAGGGGCAATGGGGGCGAATGCCCGAGCGCTGATCACACTGTGCTCCTCCTGCTGCTCCTCCTTGGTCCTTAGCTTCTTCCAGATTTTTTTCGAACTTGATCCAAGTATAATTTACACTGAATAAAAATTCTCTTTTAAAGTAATGGATTTTGACAAATTATATACCCATGTAATCACCATGTCCACTACTCCGAAAAGTTCCCTCTTGCCCTTTTCCAGTTAAGCCCCTTCTACCTCCTGTCCTAGGTTACCACTGATCTGATTTCAGTCACTACAGATGAATTTTACCTGTTCTTAGATATCACGTATTTGGAAGCATATGGTATAACTCTTCTATGTCTCTCTTTCACTTGTGCAGCCTGTGAATTTTATCCATGTGATTGTGTTTTCAGTAGTTCCTTTTTTGACTGTTGAATTACATGGATAACCTACAATTTGTTTATGCATTCACCTGTTGGTGAACATTTAGGTTATTTCCAGTTTGGGACTATTAATAAAGCTGCTACAACCATGTGAGTACAAGCCTTTTGTGGACCTGTGTTTTCATTTCTCTTGTGTAAATACTTAGGGGTCATATGGTATTTATTAGGAGTTGCCAATTTTCTGGGTTTTTTTAAAACTTCCTGTTTTCAGATTTTTAAAGTCAAGTCAAATTGCTTAAAGGTTGTGTCTCTGTAGATTTGGTTAAGGAATTTCCAAATTTCTCTGTGAATGGCAAAGGGTGGCTAAGGGGTTAGGGTAAGCTTACTTCTAGAGAGAGGGTCCTTCTTCTACTGAATAAATGAGGTAAGAAACAGCAAGCATCCCTTTCTGACCACCTTCCATTGTGCTTGGGGGCGGGAGTCTCAGGGGAGAGTGTCTGACAGTCTTACCTTGGGTTCAGGGATTAGTTATTTGTACTCAGTGACACTAAAGGGATTCTTTGTCAGGGACTGACACTGACATGAGGAATAGGTTTTATATTATGGAACAGAGGATGCAGAAATAGAAATGTATTGCTCTGCTTGCAAAACTGGACAATCCTAGTTGCATCCTGAGTGGGGAGAGTTCTAATCCTCAGTCTCTGCACTGAGGGAAAGAGGTGGCAATGGGGCAGGGGCTGACCACTAGGAATATGGCCAAGCCCGAAAGCCCTGATGCCTGCTGATGGAGGGGACTGGCGAAAGAGCCCTCTGACCTTTCAATGAGGACGAAGAGGACAGCTCTTGGAAGATGACCCAAGTCCTAGTCACGGTTCTCCCCAGCAGGCTGCAGAAGAGGGGAGAGGAAGGCTGTCA
This sequence comes from Smutsia gigantea, assembly GCA_032199065.1. NCBI lineage: Eukaryota > Metazoa > Chordata > Mammalia > Pholidota > Manidae > Smutsia > Smutsia gigantea. The sequence goes on from JAVSCE010009704.1 coordinate 111,838, forward strand.
TCTCCCAACTATATTGCTTCCCTTACTGCAAAGACCTGAGCTTGATAAGAAGACCACAGAGCTCTGATCAGTATTTACTGCAGGTCCCCTGGGAACGGGGATAAAGGTCTTTCCCTGATTGCACACAGGGTTATGGATACTCCCGTGGAGAAGAATTTTCTTTTTAACCAAAACTCGGAGATATTATGACTCTCACTGATTTAAAAGCTGCAGGGATAATCTTTTACAGATATTAACTTTCCAACTTCTGAAGCAAATGAAATAACAGAAAGAACATAATATTAGCAGAAACATTTATATTTTAAAAATACTGTGTTCACTAAAGAAGAGCTAATACCCATCCTTTAAGTATTCCAAAAGTAGAAGAGGAGGGAATACTTCCAAACTCATTCTATGAGGACAGCACTCTAATACCAAAACCAGAAAAAGACACACACAAAAAAAATTACAGACCAATATCCCTGATGAACATAGATGCAAAAATCCTCAACAAAATATTAGCAAACTGAATCCAAAAATACATTAAAAAGATCATCCATCATGACCAAGTGGGATTGATTCCAGGGATGCAAGGATGGTACAATATTCATAAATCAATCAGTACCATACACCACATCAACAAAAAGGATAAAAGCCAGATGATCACCTTAATAGATGCTGAAAAAGCATTTGACAAAATTCCATTCATGATAAAAGCTCTCAACAAAATGGGCATAGAGAGTATATACCTTAACATAATAAAGGCCATATACGACAAACCTGTAGTCGACATCATACTTAACAGCAAAAAGCTGAAAACTTTTCCTCTAAGATCGGGAACAAAACAAGGATGCCCACTCTCACTACTTTTATTCAGCACAGTACTGGAGGTCCTAGCCACAGCAATCAGACAACACAAAGAAATAAAACGCATCCAAATTGGTAAGGAAGAAGTTAAACTGTCTCTATTTGTAGAGGACATGGGTATTGTACATAGAAAACCCTAAAGAATCCACCAAAAACTACTAGAACTAATAACTGAATACTGCAAAGTTGCAGGATACAAAATTAATACAAAGAAATCTGTTGCATTCCTATATACTAACGATGAACTAGCAGAAAGAGAAATCAAGAAAACAATGCCATTTACAATTGCATTAAAAAGAATAAAATACCTAGGAATAAACCTAACCAAGGAGGTGAAAGATCTATAGCCTGAAGACCTATACCCTGAAAAATATAAGACACTCATGAGAGAAATTAAAGAAGACACCAATAAATGGAAATCTAACCTGTGCTCATGGATAGGAAGAATTAATAGTCAAAATGGTCAGCCTGCCTAAAGCAATCGACAGATTAAATGCAATCCCTATCAAAATACCAACAGCATTCTTTAACGAACTAGAACAAATAGTTCTAAAATTCATATGGAACCATAAAAGACCCCAAATAGCCAAAGCAATCCTGAGAGGGAGGAACAAAAGTGGGGGGATTATGCTCCCCAACTTCAAGCTCTACTACAAAGCCACAGTAATCAAGACAATTTGGTAGTGGCACAAGAACAGACCCACAGACCAATGGAAATGAATAGGGAGCACAGATATAAACTCAACCATATATGGTCAATTCATATATGATAAAGAAGTCATGGACATACAATGGGGAAATGACAGCCTCTTCAACAACTGGTGCAGGCAAAATTGGACAGCTACATGTAAGAGAATGAAACTGCATTATTGTCTAACTCCATACACAAAAATAAACTCAAAATGGATCAAAGACCTGAATGTAAGTCATGAAACCATAAAACTCTTACAAGAAAACATAGGCAAATATCTCATGAATATTTGAACACTTAGGTTGCTTCCATATCTTGGCTATTGCAAACAGTGTGGCAATAAACAGGGGTGCATATATCTTTTTGAATCAAGGATTTTGTTTTCTTTGGGTAAATTCCTAGGAGTGGAATTACTGGGTCAAATGGTATTTCTATTTTTAGTTTTTTGAGGAACCTCCATATTGCTTTCAACAGGGGTTGCACCAATTTGCAGTTCTACCAACAGTGCAGGAGGAGTCCCCTTTCTCCGCCTCCTACATGAATTCTTATGTCTTTCCTCCTTCTGGGTTGCTTCATTTGTGTTCTCTTCCTTTTACTAATTAAGATATGTGGGCAAAGACTATTCTGCTGCCCAGGTGTTGATGGAAGATGAGATGAGGGAGTATTACAGTAAGAACCCTAAGGTCACAGCAGTCCAGACTGTGCATGTGGGGCAGCTCCTGGCTGTAAGTGCTGAGGAGGACGCATGACCAACTTTTTCCTGGATAAATCTCCTTGGGCAAGGGAAACAAAATAAAAAATGAATAAGTGGGACTACATCAAAATAAAAAGCTTGTGTACAACAAATGACACCATCAGCAGAACAAAAAGACATCCTATAGTATGGGAGAATATATTCATAGACAACTCATCTGATGAGGGGTTAACATCCAAAATATATAAAGAACTCATGCCTCAACACCCAAAAAACAAATAACCCTACCAAAAAATGGGCAAGGCCCTGAACAGACACTTCTCCAAAGAAGAAATACAGATGGCCAACAGGCACATGAAAGATGCTCCACATCACTGATCATCAGGGAAAGGCAAATTAAAACCACAGTGAGATATCACCTCACACACACATGTTGGTCAGAATGGCCAATATCCAAAAGACGAGAAACAACAAATGCTGGTGAGGATGCGAAGAAAGGGAAATCCTCCTACACTGTTGGTGGGACTGCAAATTGGTGCAACCCTGTGGAAAGCAGTATGGAGGTTCCTCAAAAAACTAAAAATAGAAATACCATTTGACCTAGTAATTCCACTTCTAGGAATTTACCCGAAGAAAACAAAATCACCCATTCGAAAAGACATATACACCCCTGTTTATTGCCACACTGTTTGCAATAGCCAAGACATGGAAGCAACCTTAGTGTCCATCAATAGATGAATGGATAAAGAAGATGTGGTACATATACACAATGGAATATTATCCAGCCATAAAAAGAAAAGAAATCCTACCATTTGCAACAACATGGATGGATCTAGAGGGTATTATGTTCAGTGAAATAAGCCAGATAGAGTGAGACAAATACCATATGATTTCACTTATTTGTGGAATATAAAAACAAAACAGCAGTAGACTCATAGACACTAAGAAGTGACTTGTGCTTACCAAGGGGGAGGGGTGCAGGTGGTAGAGGGGAGGGGGGAGGGGATAAAGGGGCACAATTATTTGCAATCACAATATAAGCTGATCATGGGGACTGCTGAACCACTGTGATGTACATATGAAATCAATATAAGACTGTAAAATAATGATACTTCAATAAAAAATAATGTGTTTGCCTTCATAATGCTGTGACAAAGTAAGCAGTGCTTGCCTTTATTTTGTTCTCTTCCGTTGAGATGATCTGCGCTCGTAACCACGCATCCTCCTCAGCATTTACAGCCAGCAGCTGCCCCACATGCACAGTCTGGACTGCTGTGACCTTAGGGTTCTTACTGTAATACTCCTTCATCTCATCTTCCATCAACTCCTGGGCAGCGGAATAGTCTTTGCCCACATACCTTAATTAGTAAAAGGAAGAGAACACAAATGAAGCAACCCAGAAGGAGGAAAGCTATAGGAATTCATTAATGTTATTGTTTTTTTCTACTGTCATCCTTGGTTCCAGTCTCAGACTTGTTTACAGCAACAGGGAGCAGAACATGTATTTATTTAGTAAACATTTCTCTCTTGATGAAGGAAAATGTAATACTGTGGAGGTCGTGTAAAATAAGACCAAGGTCCAACACACCACACACACAGCAAATGCTCAGCAACAATGCAGAGAACTAGAGGATATAACAGTACAGGGGGTCTTCTGGGAGGACGAGGCTGAGAAAAGACTCAAGGGAAGGAAAGAAAAGAAGATAACGCTGGAAATGGAGACACCAGTGGAAGCTGGTAAGCAGGGGCTGATTTAGGATTTTGACTAATGCTGCTGGGGATCTTTGTAGATTACTGAGAAGAGAATCTAGTTAGTTTGCACTAACTAAGGCTGGGTCTGAACAAGCTGCAAGCTCTGAAAGCCAGTTTTAACAGAGAAAAATTTTAATGAAGAAAAACAAAGCCTTAAACACACTAAACCCAAACATGACAACCCATCCTTCCAACTTACTGAACAAATTTGAACAAATTACAAGAAAATGTTGAGTTCTGATACCCTTAAAAGAGATGATATGCTAAGTTAAATGTCTATTAAATAGTGTTCTTTTTGAGAAGTTTTTTTTTTTTTCAGGATATGCCCCCATCCCCTTCTACAATTTTCTGTTGACAACCTCAGTCACCTTATCCCAGTTTATGTTATCAGGACATATCATTTTCCTTTCTGCTACATAAAGGCTGTTGTTTTCTTACCCACTAGTCCTCAGAGACAATTCCATCAAAGGTCTCTTTCCAGTTTGTAAAACCTGGCAAATCTAGTTAGGCTCAGGGGCTGTCTCAGCAACAAGACAGAGGCTGTGTACCAGAATCACCGGCCTAGGAAGATGGGGTATGAACCACAAGAACAAAGTTGTCTTTATATTGTTCTAGCTTTACCCAGGTTCCATGTGATCCTATATAGCTTTAAGAAATTACTCCTTTAGGAATGTTTGCATGTCTTTTTGGTAACTATCAGCAGGACAGAAGGCACCATACTCAACCTATTTGCTATTAGAGAAGAAAAAGCTTTAAAAAGTCCTACACAAAATGGAAAGAATGCCTCTTTGAGGCAATGGCAATTTTAAAACCAAATATTACATGCATATTATTTACTCCAGAAATAGCTGAAGAAGCTGTCATGCTCTTATCATTTAAGCTTATTTAGCTTTCCTGTTAAACATTGAAGTACTGCCTAGAATGCAGCTGCACTCTTGACTCTGAAGCCTCCCAGGAGATCTGCAACTCTGCCCAAGTGCCCATCTCCTGCAGTCTCATGGGTCCTCCTTTCAGTGCTCCTACAGCCCTGGGAGCTCAGCTGGTTGAGACCTGGGCTGCAGCCCATGATTTGTTAGTTTGCCTAGCACACGTTGCTGCCAGGGAGGAGGAAGGTGGTGAGAAACAGCCTGGGATGTGTAGGCAGCTTCTGCTCTCTGCAGCAACGAGCAGAGAAGGATGGCAACCAGCCCGAGTGGGGCAGGAGGATGATGTTCCAATTGGTATGACAGTGGTCAGCGGCAAGAATGAGGTCATACATTGCCCCCAAATTACTGTAGCAAGTAGTCAAAGAATGATTTGTAGGCCAATTTAAGTATGCCATAAATAGAAAGTTTTACAAAGTTAATTTTTGAGGGGGGAGACAACGGATTCCCATACTTGACCTGAGGGTTCTGCCACAGCAACTCCCTAGACCCTTTATGAGTCGCAGTCCTGGTTTCCAGAGCCTCCTGCCTGCCTGGGTGAAGATGTGACTACAGAATAAGGCTCAGCCTAGCTGGGATCTGCTGAATCTTTGGGGCAATGGGGGCATGCCAACAACTTAGGGTCAACCTAAAGTCAGACATTACCCATCATGCCTGCTGCTTGCCAGCCACTCTGTTGAACATGTAGAATGCTGACTCCAGGATTCAAGTTTAAATGGAAAAATGGATCTAAATAATCAGAGGGCCCTGGACCTAATCATCTTGGCTTAGACTGGAACCTCCTTATCAAGGTCCTAGAACTGATCCAGATTCCTGCCAATCCTTGATAGGAACATCAGAAATCACATGACTGATTCAGCTCAGGGATATATCAATGCCATTTTCAATGAAAATGGCACCAACTACTGGTAACAGTTACCAAAGTATCCTGCCAAGGAGGCAGATTTAGATTTATGTCAAATGGTGAAAGTTAGCAATCCTTCCTTTCTCTCAATTTATTAGTGAACTGTAGTGGGACCCCTAGCCCTCAGCAACCTATTTATATCTTCAAGCCATACCACATCTTAAAATAAAAGCTGTATACATTTACTTTTATTATTGTATTAAACAAGATCTCTCTACAGCTTCCTTCTGTATGTTACTCTAGTTTGAGTCTTGTAAGATACTTGAGTCTCACTTCATTATCTACTCAGACTTGGTTTGTTCAAATGGAAGAGCTTTAAATTTTTGGTCTATTCTTTCATTGAATGACTTTATTTTCTGTGGCCCTTCATTAGGCCTTCCCAGCTCAGCTGTGATTCTCTGGAGGTGTAACCACAGAGGCATTCTGGCTGAAGACGCCTGGATACTGCTCTTCATCAACCTTTTTCTGCTCTGTCCAGCCACAGCCACACCCACAGACACAGCAAAACCAGTTCCCATTATTTATCCTGAGTCGGAAACTGCAAATTACAGTCTTTCAATATTTTCCATGTATTTTATATTATCTCCAAAATTCATGTTAAGTGCCTAGAGCTGGACAGCTTTTTGTAATTCCAGTTATGATTGGCTACTTAGGCAATGACTCCTACCAGGCAATGATAAAAAAAGGCTCAGAATACCTTTGAGCCCAAGGGCTAATCTGATATATTATACCAGAAAGGTGGTGCTTAGCTATTTTGACATTTAGGAAGTGCTCCATAGTCCCAGTTTAAACAGTAGTACCTACCTAGTGGGCAACTTACCTTTCTATGGGTTAGGTATTGCTTTGGACATCTATGTTACCATTATGTTTTTGACATAGACTTTTTTTCACATTCAGATTTTATCATACCAATTTTAAAAACTGTCAATAATCTTTCCTCACAAGAATAGTTGTATATTTGAACACTTAAGTAATATTAGAATATATGCAGAGATTTATTTTTTAAGTACTTTGATTTTAAGATGCTCACCAGAGACAAATAAATGTACATATATGATCATAATGTAGAAGAAATAAAAATTAAGTCTCCTAAGAGATACAAACAAAAACGTGCTGGCAGTTGACAGAAATGTGCATGAAAATACATCCATATTTTATTATACATCATTATAATGCTATAGAACTAAGAATATATTATTCTTCCTCATCCCTTAGTATCCATGTGAAGAATAGCCAAGTGAAAACAGCACACCAAGACCTTGAAGAATTAGAAAATAAAACTTGCCTGATAACCACTTCATTTGTGTTGCTCAGTTCAACCACCAATACAGATGGGGATGCCTCAATTGGAATGACTAATGGAGGAATTGTTATATTCTCCATAAAGGTATCAGCACTTTGGGCAAAGTTTCCTTCTATTAGCAAATATTCTTGTTCAACCACAGACTTGATATCATGATCACCATGTGCTTGCCCTGCATCCTTAAAGATTTTGTCAGTAGGCAGTGGAAGTTTGGCATAGAGAATGGCCTTCTGGGGATTTGCAGAAATGTAGTCTATGGTGCACACATCAGAAAGTGAGGCAAGGTTTTTTAAGGCATCCTCGGGAAATTTCACTTTGAACATGTCCTCGAATGCTTTTGGGAGTGCACTGGCCCAAAGGCCACTTGAGTATTTCACCAGCAGCTTGGCAACTTTCTCTTTAACGTCTACTGGCATAACTGCTGGACACCCTTTTAATGCTGGTATTTGTTTTGAAGCAGGTAGAAGAGATGGAGGTACTTTTCCAGCATTCATTTCGCTTCTCAAGGGCTGCTTTCTCTTAGCTGGATAAAGAAGTAGATCTTGACCACCACTGCAAGGTTTTTCCACCTGAAATTTTTAAATAAAACAAATGACACATACTTCAATGGCTATAAACAATCTGAAAACACATTAATGCATTTTAAATTTGAGAGCAAATTGATTAAGAGAACACAAGAGTGTACACTTTCACTCTTCTCAGCTACTAATACTTCAATGCATTGTCTTCACCTACAAATAATATCATGAGCCACATTTCAGAAATCAACAGGGAAATAGGAGTACTAATTTCCTTTGTTAGACATCTGGCCTCCAACAGCCTGAGGAAATCATGAGTGTTTCTGTCCCGTTGACCACACATTTCTTTCAGTTCCCTCTGCCAAATCCAAACAGTTTACCACACTGACAGAATACAAGGTGGGTTGAAGCTGTGGAGAGGCATCAGAACTGTCAGCAATAAACCTTTGTGAAGAAAGCTAGGAAGTATTTAGTCAAAACTGAAGTGCTGTCCCTGTATTATCCTGAGAAAACCCTCAGCTTTCTGGTACCAGGAAGAGACACCCAAGTTTTGACAACCACCATAGTAGAAAGTTAGCTGAAACTGCTGTCCCTCTGGTGAACAGGAGATAAACATGTCATCCATTCTCTAAATTTATTGCACGACATTTGTGAGAACCATGGCTTGATGGCATCTGTTTACAGAAGAGAAAAAGTAGGAAAGAAACTGATGTATGGCACTTTTTTCCCTCCTAGTTCTAAGCTTACTACTAAACTAGAGGTCAGAGAACTATGGGTTGAAGCCCAGTGTAGCTCACCACCTATTTTTGCCTAGCCCAAGAACTAAGAATGATTTTTATGTTTTTAAATGGTTGAAAAACCAAAAGAATTACTTTGTGATGTGAAAATTATATGAAATTTAGTGAGCATAAAGTTTTATTGTCACTCACCCAATGCTTATGTATGGTGTATGGTTGCTGTTACCTGTAATAGAAGAGTCAAGCAGTTGTGCCAGACTGTGGGTGACAGTCACACAGCTCTTGGCCCACGAAGCCTAAAATACTTACTATCTGGCCCTATACAAATTAAGTTTCTTAACTTCTGACTAGAATAAAGTTGGTATTGACAGCTCTCTGAAAAGTCTTATTTTGTCAGATCCTATTCAGCTATTCTTTAGCTGCAATTTAAGCTCTTAGGAGAGTATTCCAGAACACTGAGGTATTAATACAAGCTTAAGAAGTCCTCCCTTCCACAAAAGAAGACTATTAAAGGATGCTTGGTGGGTAGCTTGTAAGGAATACTGCCTTTATTTACTTCATTTTCTATATGCTTAGGGAGAAAGAACATAAATATGTATATATGAAAAAGGTATTATGTTGTTATCAGAGAAGAGCTTTAATAAGTCAAAAGATAAAATTAATTTAATATCAAAATAGATTCCTTTTAACAGTGACTGTAATGGGGTTGGGGTGGGGGACCTGATGAAGGGGGTAGTGTAATCACCATAATATTACTCATTTAATTGTAGATTAATGATATTAAAATAAACTTATTATTAAAAAAATAGATTCCTTTTAGTCTGGCTCTATTAAAGATGATACAGGAGGACTATGAATATTCTTATAAGATGTATTTTCCTCCTCATATTCTTCTGCCAATGTGTGTTTAAATTCTGAGGACTGGGGGGAAATTCCATGCCTGAAAACCCCAAAGCAGCAATGAAAGTAGAGGCCATCCAGTCCGTGTCTGGCATTGGCAGGCATTTCCAGTTGTTACTGGTGGACTTCTACGGACACCTGTGACATTCTGGGTGGTGCACCGTATCAGTCACAACTTATGTCCCTAATTTTAAGCCTTAGGGAGACTAAAAATGTCAGGTGGAAAATACTTGGGATAGTCCTCATTTTGCTTCAATGGTTAGTTTACCTCTCCAGAGACTCATGTTTTTAAATCTGAAATCTTAAAATGCCCATTTTCACTGTGGTTTAAGACACTAAGTTAGACGCAAGAATATAGACTGGGTATCCAAGGCACGGCCTTCAAGGTTTGAGAAACATACTTTTGGAACAAATGGAAAAATTAAAGTTCCATGTGTTATTCACTTGTCATAATCTCAACTACTGTAATTTTAGATCTAGACATGGTAGACCTCTATATCCCAAACCAGCTGAGCCTTCTGAGCTCATCTGAAAACCCTTCTTCATTCTTCACCTACCAACCTCGTGTCAGCTCTTCACAACACCTTCTCTGAAGTGGATGGTAGAGGCTAATTTCAGTGGAATAGTCAGTCTTATCTAAAATAACTCTTACAAGTCCCATGCCCCAACTGTTCACATCGAGTCTTCTGAACCAAGAGGATAAAAAGGGTGCTTCAGTTTTATGATCCTTTTCTTTCCAATGAGTGAACTAGAATATGGGATATTTTAATGTTTAGTAGTCTCCCCCACTCACAGTCTCAAAGCTTCCATTCCCTCCTGTGCTTCAGATGTAATCAGAGCCAATTACTTAATAATGTGCTTTATCAAACCTCTAAATATGACCTCTGAACATCAAATTCTTCTAGCTGGGATTACTATTTTAACAGAAGTTATGAACATTAGGTCCACTTGATGTGAATGGTTCAGAGCAAAAGCAGAATTCCCTTTCTTCTGACCTTAATTCTACAATAAAGCTTAAACATCATCTGGAATTAGTAAGCTTTTCAGGGCTGTGTCTGCAGCAGCTAAGTTAAGCTTTGCCAATCAGCCTATAAAGTAGATTTTTAATCAATAAGCTTGAGTTTATCCAAAGTCCAAACAACAGCCAAATAATCATTGGAACTAGAAGACAGATTTCTTTCCTCAGCAGTTTTATTTTATTTTGATTGTTTAAAGCAGATAATCATCCCACTCCCAAATGACTAGTTCCTTGAACTGTAGGCACTTTGCTATGTGCTTCCTTTTGATCTCAAGAGGGTTGGCTGTAAGTCTAAACTCCACTTTGTTCTCCAGTGATTTGGCCTCTTTAAATTCAAATTATCATTTACTAAGACTACACATAGGCCTGACTTTAGGACCTGAGCCTTGACACTAACTGGAGTTGATTCAGATGTCCTTCAACACATTAGGCAGATATTCAGGGATAAGTTTAAGGCTGTGGAAAATAGGCCTGGTCTACATACTTCATTATCCAGTCTTTGGAGAATGGCTGACAGGTTACTCATTTCAAAGGGAAAAAACATGAAACTCATATTATTTAGAGTTTAAAAATATAACTTAAAACAAATGTAACTTTTTTCAGCTTGTTTTAAAATTTTCATATGAATGAAAAATTGCTTTTCCCAGGCATTCTACTGTGATTGCCATTTTTCCCCCACAATATGTGTGTCTCTTTTTAAAAATTTCTTGGTAAATGGGCTTAGGGAAGACAGCTATTACTATATCTATCCCCAGTCTACAAGAATCTCCCCAAAGATGAGGAATAGCTATACTGTGGGTTACAGCATGGTGTCCATTGCTCACTGTACTCTGGTGCATCTGGCCAGATTTACATGTGGCACCTGTCACACCCCTCAAGTAGAACAGCTGTCTTCTGACCTTCACAAATAACCAGTAAGGTCAACGGCCACTTGAAACATGGCTTTTGTCATTTCCTTAGTGTGACAACCAGCTGCTAATCATTTCAGTTGGCTCTCTCAAGAGGGTGCTACTACAGCATCTAGTCCCTTTGGTCTACCTGATTTAGGTACACACCTGAAGAGGTGGTCAAAAGGCCTCTTGTTCAGTAGGAGATGAGTCAGGATCATAATCCAGCCCTTTTCCTCTAGGTTTCTTTATTCTGTGGCTCTACATTTTTTTCTTTGGTTTTGGATGCCCATCCAAAAAATTACCAGTTCAATGACTGGAAACTGGTATGACCTAGAAATTCATGTTTACAATGTATGGACCCTCACCCACACCTCCCAACAGGAGAGACAGGTAGGTAACATAAAAGATTGACTCCCTTTACCATGGAGTTCAAGCTACCTCCTTTGGTGAACATCAGGAGATTCTGGTATCTAATATGCTTTAAACTGTCTATCCCCATAAGACCATCATATTAGCTTGATTTCTGCCTCATTTGGAATTACAACTTGAATGAGATACTTCTCTCACACTTCTCTAGGATTCTGTAAGTTTGGAGTAGACAGACTGGGTTTGGTAGATGTGACATGCAAGGATTTAAACATAATTTCTCCAGGGGCCCTATTTGTTCACTCAAATAAGTCTTCATTCTATATGCCTGGAAACTTTCTTCTCTAATTCTAAGAGGGCTTTGCTTCCTCTTTTCTAATTTTACCTGTGCTGTACATTTAAATTTTGGAAGTCAAATTCCTTTGAGTCTATGAATGCTCACTGCTGACTCTGCAGCATGGGCCGCTGAAGTAAACTTATTGTCTCTTAGGGAATTAGAATTTTGGGGGGATTCTCTAACAGAATTGGTATTGTCCAATTAAATAATAAAGTTTTCCTAAAGCAATTGTTTGGATCTCATCCAGCCACAGTGCTGTTTCCACTGGGTAGTAGTTCTTTGCACTGAAACTTTAAATTACTATAAATTTCATTTTATATGGTCCCCACCCAACACAAGCCTGAGACAGTACAGTAAAATCACATTTACCTGGAGGCCTGCTTCCCAGCATTTGAAGCATGAGCCAGATTTTGAACTCAACCAACTTAAACACTCAACTTCAGCAGTGAACAAAGACCCCTGGACACCTAGCAACAATGAAAACAGAAGCTAGCACCCTACGATTAGCCAGTTCACAGACAGACTGACTGGATGATGACTTCCTTAGAAGCTCAATCTTCTTGTGCTAAAGTGGAGAAGTCCTGGAAAAGGTAGAGCAATGAAAAAGAGATGAGAAAATGGTGCCCAGTGAAGACACATTGAGAGGTTTGCATCTGAAGTGTATAAGGCAGTATGTGGAGCATATATTGCATGCATGTAAATACACTGAGACCAGCTAAACCCATCCAATTTAATGTTCCATACCACCCACATCCACCACCCTGCAATAGTGGACAGATGCTGGCAATGCTAAGCCCAAATATTCAGAAATGGTTATACTTTTTTAGTGTTTGTGGCTTTTCACAGAGATTGAATCAAAGGTAAAGATAAAAAGTTCCTTGCAGAGGGTAACTTCTGACAGTTCACAAGCCATCTACTCAGAGAAACTCTTCCTCTACCATCTTGGATGAGTTGTTTCATAATATACTTTATAATGGACTCTATATATTTCACTTCAGCCCTTCTCCTACTAAGGACTTTTAACTGCTGCTGACTACAACTATTTATATCAGGATAAACTTCAGTCATTTTCTCTCAGCATGGTCCAAGGCAGGCCCTTCCTCACAGGTTCCCTCAGGAAGACAACGGAGTCTTCTGATCAAATGTGTGCAGAGCCTTCTGGGGTGGACTTGGCTGGCAGGTGTGGTTTTCACTGGGCCTTGTAGGCCGAGTGGGAACTCCAGGTATGCTCGCATTACCTTTGGTAGGGGCGAGGCGGCAGGTTCCTCTGAGAGGACAGAAACTCACCTCATCTTGGAGTTTCAGCTCTCTTGACTTCAGTCATCCACTGCTTATTTTTTTCAATTTATACATTTGTTCTTCCCTCCCTCTTTATAGCTTTTCCTTTGTTTTCAATGAGGTAAGTCCCTTTGTAGAGTTTGCTGGGCATGTCTGTAGCTTACCAGTGGGTCTTAACCTGCTTTAATTTAACCTGGGCTACCCCTCAAAAAATAACAGCTGCCTTTTCTGAAGTACCTATATGTTTCTGATACTCTACCGGCAGCTGCTTTTTACAGTGTGTCTCATTTAATTCTAACAACCCTATGAGATGGGGAGAAATAGTCACATTTTAGAGTAAAGTGTGGCTCTGAGAGGATGATTTGTATGCTGAAAGTAATACAGCTAAGAAATGGGAAAGTCAAACCTCTATTTCCAAAGTCCAAAATTTTCCCACTGCATGATGGGACCCTCTCGGTAGTTTCTGTTTGAAGTTCCAGAACAGCAACACCATTACTCCTCAACTGCTATATTCTGATTTCCCTACAGAGCTATTCTTTCTCCTATTCAGATTTTCACTGAAATTAAATTTAAAAATCCTCTAATGTGTTCAATGCATATTTCTTTTTATTAGTAAAAAAATTAGAAAAGAAATTGGATTCCAATTAGATATTATGGTTATACTTTCAGGTTCTCAGTTTATCTTTTCACTGCTACTCCTGCTGGCATTGTTCTATGGACTGTATCTATGCCACTAGCCCTGAAGATACATCAATGTTGCTGTTTGGCCTCTGAAGCCCATTCTGAGATTCAAATGGAAACCTCTGCAGATGGTTATCTCTGGGTGGTAGGGTAATGGGTGATTTTTATTCTAACTTTATTTTTCATTTTTAAAATACAAAATGTTTTATATGATTAGGGGAGAAGTCTTTTTCTTAAAAAAAAGAAATACACTGCACTTGGATTTCCTCTTCAATTACAAGCCAAGTCAGTACATTACCAAGACATTACCAAATCTTTCTAACCCTAAAATTTCTGTACTGTGCTTGAGACTGTCTGACCTTGCCTGTAATAGTTTCAACCCTGGGCATGCTATCCATGCTTCTGCTTTTCAGCAAGGTGAAAAGCAAGAAGTCAGAACAAAGGGAAAACAGCCATTGCATAACTGTTTAGAACAGCTCAAAAATAACCATGGTGTAACTGTTTAAAACTGTTTGCCAGCAGGCTGTTAAAAAATATTCAGAGTTAAAAAAAAAAGTTTTGAAAAAATATCAACAGACTTCAGTAAGACTAGCAAGTTTTGGTACCCTAGACACAGTGTTCTACTAAGCAAATTCTCATACCTAATAATTGACAGTGATTCCATCTAAACAGTCCTGCTGAGAGCATATAGATAAGAAAGATGTACTTCTGCTTCATGTTCCACCCTCACTGCCTGGACAGAAAATAATCATGCAACAAAGATGAATTTGAACGACCAAAAAATAGAAAGTCAGTTGTTTCAGCACCTGAAATTTAGTAGGAAAGCACTCTTTTTAGGTAAAATTTTAACATCAAAGAGATAGATACCCTCTTACCTACAATCCTAGCAAGAGAAATTTTGGGGCCTTGCAGACATGTAAAATAGCAAGCATAAAAATTTCCTCAGAATAGCCATAAATTAAGCTACATAAACACTAGTAATTATCTTGGAGTATACAGTAACCAGATACATAATATATTAAAGAGAATCTATGGAATTAGTTTTTAAATTTTTTACTCCAAAGATGACTTCTTTATCAAGGCTTAATAGTGAGTTTATATGTACATTTTGACAATAAAAAATGTTCTAAATTCATTGAAGATATGCTATAAGTTCATGAATGTCTATGGCTTTAAAAAAATAAAGAACCATATGCATTCCTAGAAGGAGCTCCAGACCCTGAACCTTCAAACTGAGCAGTGTGGTAAAACTTGAAAGTCTTCTCAAGATTAGGGAAATCTGAGGGGTACATCAATGCTGCTAAACCTGCATCCAGTAAGGAGATTCTTCCCAGAAAGAGACAAAAATGGAATGATTGAATAGCTACCTTAGGAATTCCCATTATAAGAACAAACCCTACATTCCACATAAATCAGGAATTATAACCTTATGGTCATTAAGCATTCTTGACTTTGTAAGTAGGGACACAGCTCTATTTCCAGAGTTTGATGTTTCTTCTTACTTTCCCATTGCACACTGTATCTTCTAACATGTCACATTGCCCTCAAGTGTTCGTAGCACCTATGGCAGTGACTGACACCTGCCAGTGCACAGTGAATGGTGTAGAAACAAATAGAATGGATGGATGGATGGATGACTCTTGTCTGGAAGGTACATGGAACTCCAATGGGTATCATAGGCCTGGAATAACAAGTGGTTACAAAAATCCATGCTGTCTTTAGGCCAGGTGCTTAAAAAGAAGGAATAGCCTAAACTTTGCCCAACAGGGTTGGGGGCAAAAATATATATTAAAGAAATGAAAGCCCTCTATCAAACAATAATCATCACGCATATTTAATTCTACAAGCTTAGAAGCACCAAGGAGCTGCTAATGGTACCATTTAAAATAGTTACCTTGTTGAATATATTCTATATAAATAAAAACATCTAAAAGTTAGTTACTTTAAGAATCTAGTTATCTCTATCTCAGGCTGAACTAAGATGCCTAATAAGCTATACTGATCCATCATTTTGTTGTAATAATAGATTCTCAAATAGGAACAAGTATGGAAATTGATGTCTGCTCACTTTTCAATTTTTTTCTCCAAAAAAGTTTGCAAAAATTTTAAATCTGAGCCCTATACTAATTTTAAAATAAAAAAAATGGACTCTATAAATAATTAGCCAAAATAACTAAAATTTTTTAGCTAAATGTCTTTAAAAATGCCCAAGAATAAGCTTATAATGTTTGAGGTTAATAAGAAAAGGTTTATTACCAGTAAATTCAAGTTATTAAAATGGAAAAGCTATTAGTATGTACTGGTAGCAGTTCAATACAAAATGGTATACATATTATCACCTATTAACTGCATTTTTAAAATAATTTAAAACAAAATATATACAAAAGGTAATTAAAACACACAGTCCTCCACCTTGACATACTTCTGTAGTAAGAACCGGTATGTGTTAATCTTAGACATAAAGATTAATGAAGCAATAGTATGTAAAGTGTTTCATGCTGCCTGGACAAAAGGTGATATTTCTAATAACTCAAAATCTGAAAGTGGGGCAGGGAGGAAGCATCAGTGGGGAGGAATAAGGAGAAACGTACCGTGCAAATATGAGGCCAGTGTTCAAACTGTTGTAAAATTTCTTGATTAAGTTCTTCTTTATATGCCTCTTTGTAAAAATGTGGAAGCTTAGATATCCAAATGCCATTGTTATGCTTGTTTAGTATTTCCTTTATGCGGTTTTGAACCTCATCCATTTTATAAGTGTAAGAGGCAGGAGGCGTGAAATTTGGTTTTTCAACAGTCTGATTTAAATTATCTTTAAATTAAAAAAATGGTAGAATTAACCAAAATGCTTTCACATTTTAGATTATCCCCATTACCTAGTATTTGAATCTTTAAGCTTTGTTATACTTCAGGCTTGTGGGGTCAAAGGATTTAGAAGGGAGCAGGATTAGGCAAAGCAGGACCATGAGAACTTCATTCTAAGTCTTAATCCTGAAATAACCAGCAGGCTAACAATCTACCCACAGAGGGAGCCTAGCCCCTTTATTTTGCAAAGGTGCTTCATAGTTTAATTTAAACATCAGGATGATTTGCTTTTTAAAGAATAATGAAAGTTATTATTTAACCAATCATTTCTAACTTGCAACTAAGGTTAAATTTTAGACAATAATGGTATATATGCAATGCTGAATTTAAAGCTATATTACACAAAGCATAAGGATAATCTCTTAATAATAAGATCAAAAACATCTTACGGAAAACAGGAAATTGTCCAGGTTTTAAGATAGGACTAATTTTCCCCTTTATTAATGAGAAAAAATAATTTAGCAATATACAGTTCAAAAATTGATCCATCCATCTACAGTAATTATCCCAGCTTGTTTATAAACATAAATAAAAGGATTGGTGTCTATAGATGACTACTAATGATTTGTTTTTATTTCTCCAATACAAATCATTTATCTTTCATAAGTGGATATTTATAGAGTTTTGGCTAGCTCTCTTACTCATATTTATTTTTTATTTAAAACTTAGAATGCCTGAGTTAACATCCTAAGACAAATTGAGTATCCACTGTAACTGGCAGTTCTGGCATTTTAAGTATTACAAAATTCATTCCAAACCTCTTCTAAATTTCATGGGGACAGAGATCAGAATATATTAAAATTAACATCTACAAGCTAAATATGCTCCTATTTTAATCAGAGAGTATTTCTGCTGGCATTCAACTATTTGTATTTCATTTTATTTTGAACTGACTGGTAGAGACACACAGGCTGGTGTGGGGATGGGGGATGCTGGCCTCCAAGGATGCCACGAAGCCGGAGGGTGAGCTGTCTCTTGAGGGTGGCTGGAAGCTGACTCTGCTTTACCCACCACAGGGCACGAGCCTGGCCTTGCTGAAACTTAAGTTTGACTCAGTGAACAGAAG
The DNA here is from genome assembly GCA_032199065.1 of Smutsia gigantea. Taxonomy (NCBI): domain Eukaryota; kingdom Metazoa; phylum Chordata; class Mammalia; order Pholidota; family Manidae; genus Smutsia; species Smutsia gigantea. The sequence continues at coordinate 129,604 of JAVSCE010009704.1, forward strand.
GGTCCAGGATATTCATACTTTTGCGATTAAAGGCACAGCTAATTTATTTAAGTTCTTCTCAAATAATGATATAGAAGGACCAAGTAAAAGGAAAAGCTGAGTTTCTCAGAACTGGCCAGGCCCGATAAGGAGAGAGTGTCAGCAGTTGGCACACAGTTGGAGTCTTTGCAAAGGCCCTTCTCTGTGGGGCCATTGGAGTCACCTAGGCTTCTCTATCTTTTGTTAAATAAATCAAGGAAGTAATCTAGGCTGCCAGCAGGTAGAAGTTGTGCATATCAGCTGCAGGGTGAACTGCCATTCTCCTGAAACAAGTCCTCTTGGTTCTGCAGAAAAAGGAGTCACCACCTCCAGAGTATACAACTTTACTGAGTAGTCATGTTTCAGAAAACGTGTATGTAAAAGTAATTGATAGAAACAGAAATCATATTGTTCAATTAATTTCCACAGAAATACTGGAGGTGTGCTCTTGTGGAAAAAATGATTTCAATTCAGTAAGAATCACACTTAATGCAGCAAATCATTTAAAATCACATTTAAATTTCATGCAATTAAATATGAATTCTGAAAACACTGGGTTTGGATGGGTTTATGAGCAGAGAGAGGATTTACACTTTGGAGGAGAGAGATGATGAGTGGGTATATTTTTAATCTTCAGATTCTTTGACTGTATTGTGTCTCCTATTCTTAACAGCCCTTTTGGATTTTATAACCTGAGGAATCATTATAGTCATACTTAGATGCATACTGGCCACTGCACACAGTTCAGGGTTCCAGCTTTTAAATGGTGGAGTATCTGAAACTATTTTATGAGTTGAAGTCCCATATTTATGTTCTTTAAATCTTACCTCTAATGAGTGAGAGGGTGACAAGGGACACAAGTATCTCTGCAGGTGATACGTGGAAGTGAAACAGAATATGTCTGGTATGAGGAAGGCCTCAAGTAAGAATAATGATGACAGCTTTGGAGGTATTATTTTCTCTTTAGGTCAGTTCAATTCATAATTTAAAGAGATTAGGAAAGAAGGAAAGAGAGATATATTTTAAGTGGGAGAAGATGAGAGCAAATGTCAAGTCACCACCGCTTATATTTCTAGGGGCTCTGGGGCTATAGAAGCCAAAATGTATCATGACATAATGTTTAGAAAACATACCACTCATTTCCTTTGTACAGGTTCTTGAGAGATACATCTGAAAATGTGGTGGAAGAGATGTCTTTGGGGTAAACCTAAGGTGTTAAAAAAAAAAGTAAAACTTAAATAGCAAAGTCTATACCAAGTTTTAAACACTGTACTTTTTATTTAAAGTCTCTGTGGCATTGAACAGTAAAACAAGTCATTAAAATATTTTAAAGTGATCAAAAATGAAAATGATACCTAGTATCAGCTTTCATGTTTCATACTCACCCAGAAAAAAAAATGTGTGTTAAAAGCTAAATTTAAACTAGGACTTTAAAAGAACTTAGAAGTCAGAATTCAAATTAATCACCCTTAAACTACCAATATAAAACTTAAAAAGCCACTCAAAGAACAGTTGAACACAATGAATATTTTGGAATACAACTAAAAAACGAAGGACTTGCATCACCAGATATTGAAATGTGTTACAAAGTTACAACATTTAAAGTAGTTGGACAGATAATAAAATGGTAGTGAGCTTAGAAATACTCAATATAAATCATATCTTAGCACATAATAAAATTGGCATTTCGAACCAGAGCTGAAATAACTGCTTGGAAAGAAGAAATATCCCCATACTACATGCTCTTGCCAAAATAATTTTTATATGATTATATATATGTATATGTAGGGAGATTTTTCCAAACATGAGGACCAAGAATAAGCCACCACACACACACACCATTTGTGTTCATGTCTGTCTCCCTCACTACAGTGTTAAGTATCTTAACTACCTTGTTCCCCATACCTAGGATAGTGCTTGGTACATGCAAGGGAGAGTGAATGTTGTAAGAATGAACAATGACTACATCTTGCCTGGCAGTGGGTATGGGACTACAATGGGTGACAGTGACACAGTACACAATTCTTTGAATTGAAGTACATCTTCTCATAATATTTTAATTCTAAAAGAAATTACTAGATTGTATGTTACCAATAAAAGCCTAGCTAGTATATGATGATATGCAATTATAAGCACATCATGTTTGTATATTAATGTATCTGGGTAATAACACAAAAACATACCCAACTCCTACTTTAATAGAACTGGTAGGGAGACAGCACCCCTTTTCCTTGCACGAGAGCCAAAAAAAACATAAATTGGAACCTTCCCCTCCTCTGAGTCAGCTTTGAGGCCTCTCGTGGCAGGCAGAGAGTTATGCATGAAGGGTGAGAGTAGAAACTGTGGCAGGGACTACTATGGTTTAAGCATGGGTAGATGCAACAGACAGGAAAGAAAACAGCCAATACAGCAAAAGATATTCCAGGGAAACTGCAGGGACACATGAAAAGCAAACACAAGGAGATGACAGAGATACAACTAACGATATACAATAAGTACAAAGGATTTATAACAATAAATTATAAATAAAATAAGTTTATGAAAACATAACAGTTAAGTATAAAAGAGTTATTATTTTGTTTCTTTTTTTCTAATAATTTATTTTGGTATCATTAATCTACAATTACATTTGCAATATTATGGTTATTACATTACTCCCTTCATCAGGTCCCCCCCACCAACCCCATTACAGTCACTGTCCATCAGCGTAGGGAGATGCTAAAGAATCACTACTTGTCTTCTCTGAGTTGTACAGCCCTCCCTGTACCCCCCCAACATTACATCTGCTAATCGTAATGCCCCTTTTTCCCCCTTGCCCCTCCCTTCCCACCCATACTCCCCAGACCCTTTCCCTTTGGTAACTATTAGTCCGTTCTTGGGTTCTGTGAGTCTGCTGCTGTTTTGTTCCTTCAGTTTTTTTTCCTTGTTCTTATACTCCATATATGAGTGAAATCATTTGATACTTGCCTTTTTCGGCTTGGCTTATTTCACTGAGCATAATACCCTCTAGCTCCATCCATGTTGTTGAAAATGGTAGGATTTGTTTTCTTCTTATGGCTGAATAATATTCCATTGTGTATATGTACCACATCTTCTTTATCCATTCATCTACTGATGGACACTTAGGTTGCTTCCATTTCTTGGCTATTGTAAATAGTGCTGCAATAAACACAGGGGTGCACCTGTCTTTTTCAAATTGGGGTGCTGCATTCTTAGGGTAAATTCCTAGGAGTGGAATTCCTGGGTCAAATGGTATTTCTATTTTGAGTTTTTTGAGGAACCTCCATACTGCTTTCCACAATGGTTGAACTAATTTGCATTCCCACCAGCACTGTAGGAGGGTTCCCTTTTCTCCACATCCTCCCCAACATTTGCTGTTGTTTGTGTTTTGGATGTTGGGTATCCTCACTGGTGTGAGCTGATATCTCATTGTGGTTTTAATTTCCATTTCTCTGATGATTAAGGATGTGGAGCATCTTTTCATGTGCCTGTTGGCCATCTGAATTTCTTCATTAGAGAGGTGTCTATACATGTCCTCTACTCAGTTCTTAATTGGATTATTTGCTTTTTGTTTGTTAAGGTGCGTGAGTTCTTTATATATTTTGGGTGTCAACCCCTTATCGGATACGTCATTTATTAATATACTCTCCCTTAGGATCAATTTTTGTTCTACTGATGGTGTCCTTAGTTGTACAGAAGCTTTTCAGCTTGATATAGTCCCACTTGTTCATTTTTGCTTTTGTTTCCCTTGCCCAGGGAGATATGTTCATGAAGAAGTCGCTCATGTTTATGTCCAAGAGATTTTTGCCTATGTTTTTTTCTAAGAGTTTTATGGTTTCATGACTTACATTCAGGTCTTTGATCCACCTTGAGTTTACCTTTGTGTATGGGGTTAGACAGTAGTCCACTTTCATTCTCTTACATGTAGCTGTCCAGTTTTTCCAACACCAGCTGCTGAAGAGGCTGTCATCTCCCCATTGTATATCCAAGGCACTTTTATCAAATATTAATTGACTGTATATGTTTGGGTTAATGTTTGGATTTTCTATTCTGTTCCACTGGTCTGTGGGTCTGTTTTTGTGCCAATACCAAATTGTCTTGATTACTGTGGCTTTGTAGTAGAGCTTGAAGTCAGGGAGCGTAATTCCCCCTGTTTTATTCCTCCTTCTCAGGATTGCTTTGGCTATTCGGGGTCTTTTGTGGTTCCATATGAATTTTAGAATTATTTGTTCCAGTTCATTGAAGAAAGCTGTTGGTAGTTTGATAGGGATTGCGTTGAATCTGTAGATTGCTTTAGGTAGTAAAGCCATTTTGACAATATTTATTCTTCCTAGCCAAGAACATGGGATGAATTTCCATTTGTTAGTGTCCTCTTTAATTTCTCTCAGGAGTGTCTTGTAGTTTTCAGACTACAGGTCTTTCACTTCCTTGGTTAGGTTTATTCCTAGGTATTTTATTCTTTTTGATGCAATTGTGAATAGAATTGTTTTTCTGATTTCTCTTTCTGTTAGTTTTTTAGTGTATAGGAAAGCAGCAGATTTCTGTGTGTTAATTTTGTATCCTGCAACTTTGCTGAATTCAGATATTAGTTCTAGTACTTTTGGAGTTGAGTCCTTAGGGTTTTTTATGTATAATATCATGACATCTGCAAATAGTGACAATTTGACTTCTTCTTTACCAATCTGGATGCCTTGTATGTCTTTGTTTTGTCTGAACCTGAGGCTAGGACCTCCAGTAATAAGTTGAATAACAGTGGAGAGAGTGGGCATCCCTGTCTTGTTCCCGATCTTAGATGAAAAGCTTTCAGCATCTCGCCGTTAAGTATGATGTTAGCTGTGGGTTTGTCATATATAGCCTTTATGATGTTGAGGTACTTGCCGTCTATACCCATTTTGTTGAGAGTTTTAATCAGGAATGGATGCTGAATTTTGTCAAATGCTTTTTCAGCATCTATGGAGATGATCATGTGGTTTTTGTTCTTCTTTTTGTTGATGTGGTAGATGATGTTGATGGATTTTCGAATGTTGTACCATCCTTGCATCCCTGGGATGAATCCCACTTGATCATGGTGTATGATTTTCTTGATGTATTTTTGAATTCGGTTTGCTAATATTTTGTTGAGTATTTTTGCATCTACGTTCATCAGGGATATTGGTCTGTAATTTTCTTTTTTGGTGAGGTCTTTGCCCGGTTTTGGTATTAGAGTGATGCTGGCTTCATAGAATGAGTTTGGAAGTATTCCCTCCTCTTCTATTTTTTGGAAAACTTTAAGGAGAATGGGTGTTATTTCTTCTCTATATGTCTGGTAGAAATCAGAGGTGAATCCTTCATGTCCGGAGTTTTTGTTCTTGGGTAGTTTTTTGATTACCGATTCAATTTCGTTGCTGGTGATCAGTCTGTTTAGTTTTTCTGTTTCTTGCTTGGTCAGTCTTGGAAGGTTGTATTTTTCTAAGAAGTTGTCCATTTCTTCTATGTTTTCCAGCTTGTTAGCATATAGATTCTCATAATATTCTCTTATAATTCTTTGTATTTCTGTGGGGTCCATCGTTATTTTTCCTTTCTCATTTCTGATTCTGTTTATTTGTGTAGATTCTCTTTTTCTCTTAATGAGTCTGGCTAGGGGTTTATCTATTTTGTTTATTTTTTCAAAGATCCAGCTCTTGGTTTCATTGATTTTTTTCTATTGTTTTATTCTTCTCAATTTTATTTATTTCTTCTCTCATACTTATTATGTCCCTCCTTCTGGTGACTTTGGGCCTCATTTGTTCTTCTTTTTGCAATTTCAATAATTGTGTCTTTAGACTATTCATTTGGGAATGTTCTTCCTTCTTTAAACAGGCCTGGATTGCAATATACTTTCCTCTTAGAATTGCCTTTGCTGCGTCCCACAGAAGTTGTGGCTTTGTGTTGTTGTCATTAGTCTGCATATATTCTTTGATTTCTGTTTTGATTTGGTCGTTGACCCATTGATTACTTAGGAGAATGTTGTTAAGTCTCCATGTATTTGTGAGCCTTTTTGATTTCTTTCTAAAATTTATTTCTAGTTTTATACCTTTGTGATCTGAGAAGTTGGTTGGTAGAATTTCAATATTTTTGAATTTACTGAGTTTCTTTTTGTGGCCTAGTATGTGGTCTATTCTGGAAAATGTTCCATGTGCACTTGAGAAGAATGTGTATCCTGTTGCTTTTGGGTGCACAGTTCTGTAGATGTCTGTTAGGTCCATCTGTTCTAGTGTGTTGTTCAGTGCCTCTGTGTCTTTACTTATTTTGTTTGGTTGATCTGTCCTTTGGAGTGAGTGGTGTGTTGAAGTCTCCTAAAATGAATGCATTGCTGTCTATTTCCTCCTTTAATTCTGTTAGTATTTGTTTCACATATGCTGGTGCTACTGTTTTGGGTGCATATATATTTTTAATGGTTATATCTTCTTGTTGGACTGACCCCTTTATCATTATGTAATGTCCTTCTTTATCTCTTGCTACTTTCTTCGTTTTGAAGTCTGTTTTGTCTGACACAAGTACTGCAAACACCTGCTTTTTTCTCCCTGTTGTTTGCATGAAATATCTTTTTCCATCCCTTCACTTTTAGTCTGTGTATATCTTTGGGTTTGAGGTGAGTCTCTTGTAAGCCGCATATAGATGGGTCTTGCTTTTTTATCCATTCTGTTACTCTGTGTCTTTTGATGGGTGCATTCAGTCCATTTACATTCAGGGTGATTATCGATAGATATGTACTGATTGCCATTGCTGGCTTTAGATTCGTGGTTACCAAAGGTTCAAGGGTTGCTTCTTTACTATATAACAATCTAACTTAACTTTCTTGTTAAGTTATTGTAAACACCATCTGATGTTTCTTTATTTCTCTCCCTTCTTATTCTTCCTCCTCCATTCTTTCTATACTAGGTGTTTTATTCTTTGCCTTTAGTTAGAATTTGGATGGTCTGCTTTCTTTGCTATGATTTTATTTTCTCTGGTGACATCTTTTTAGCCTTAGGGGTGCTTCCCTCTAGAGCAGTCCGTTTACGATGTCCTGTAGTGGTGGTTTATAAGAGGCAAACTCTCTCAACTTTCGTTTGTCTGGAATTTATTTAATACCTCCGTCATATTTAAATGATAATTGTGCTGGATACAGTATTCTTGGTTTGAGGCCCTTCTGTTTCATAACGTTAAATATATGATGCCATTCTCTTCTGGCCTGTAAGGTTTCTGTTGAGAAGTCTGATGATAGTCTGATGGGTTTTCCTTTGTAGGTGATCTTTTTTCTCTCTCTAGCTGCCTTTAATACTCTGTCTTTATCTTTGGTCTTTGCCATCTTAATTTTTATGTGTCTTGGTGTTGTCTTCCTTGGGTCCCTTGTGTTGGGAGATCTGTGGGCTTCTGTGGACTGTGAGACTATTTCCTTCCCCAGCGAGGGAAAGTTTTCAGCAATTATTTCTTCAAAGACACTTTCTATCCCTTTTTCTCTCTCTTCTTCCTCTGGTACTCCTATAATATGAATATTGTTCCGTTTGGATTGGTCACACAGTTCTCTTAATATTCTTTCATTCCTAGAAATCCTCCTATCTCTCTTTGCCTCAGCTTCTCTGTATTCCTGTTCTCTGATTTCTATTCCATTAACAGTCTCTTGCATCTCATCCAGTCTGCTGTTAAGCCCCTCGATCGCTTGTCTGATTTCTGCATTGTCTTTCCTCATTTCCCCCACTTCCTCCCTCAGCTCTTGCACATTTCTCTGTAGATCCATCAGCATGGTTATGACTTTTATTCTGAATTCTTTTTCAGGAAGACTGTGCATTTCCATCCCTTCAGGCTCCCTCTCTGGGGTTGTCTGGTTGATTTTAGTCTGGACCATATTCCTCTGTCTTTTCATGGCTATACAAGTGGTCGCTGGTAGTTGCCACATATGTCAGCTGGGCTCTTTAAGACTTTAAAAAGAGAGAAAAAAAAAAAGAAAGAAAGAAAATAAAAAACAAAACAAACCCCCCCCCCCAAAACAAAAAACAAAGCAAAACTAACAAAAAAAAAATGCCCACCGGGAGTAGATTCTGTGTAGATGCTGTAGGTGGCACTGTTGCCCCACTACTCCGCACCTGTGGCCGTGCTGCTCAGCAGGGCCCTTTTTAGCTCTGGCCGGGGTGGGAACGAATGGGAGGCTGTTGATCTCTGTTGGAAGTCGAAGTGTGGCCACCCTTTCCCAGTCGCCAGCTAAGGGGTCTGAAACTCCCCAGGACTCCCACCCCGTTGCGCTGAGTGTGCTGGGGCGATTCAGCTCCTCCGCTGGACTCCTGTCTCTTTAAGACCACTGAAGAAAGCGTGTGGTTTTCTTTTTTTTTTTCCTTCCCTGGAGCCGGCTGCAAGCACCCTGGCGCGTTCCCCGCTCAGATCCTGCCCCTCTGTCTCTCCAATCTCCGCTACACTGTGCTGTGTGTGTCTGCACTCCCTGCGCAGATCACTGGGGCTGGTTATTTCGCGGGGTGTACTTCCACTCCCTCCCGGCTCTGAGTCCTCTCCTCTTGCCTGTGCGCTGGGGTGGGTGAGTGCTCTGGTCCTGCCGGGTCGCGGCTCCGTATCTTACCCGCCTCTTTGGGTGCTGAGTCCTCTCGGGTGCAGCTGCACACTGTGCGCTTTCCTGTGTATTCTGGGCTCTCTTTTAGGAATAGTTGTATTTGCTGTATTTTCGTAGATAAATATAGTGTTGGGAGGAGATTTCTGCCACCCTGCTCACACCGCCATCTTCCCGGAAGTTCCCAGTATGGTTATGACTTTTATTCTGAATTCTTTTTCAGGAAGATTGTGGATTTCCATCCCTTCAGGCTCCCTCTCTGGAGTTGTCTGGTTGATCTTAGTCTGGACCATATTCCTCTGTCTTTTCATGGCGATAGAAGTGGTCACTGGTAGGTGCCACATATGTCAGCTGGGCTCTTTAACACTGCCTTGCGGTGTGCTGAGTCCTCTCGGGTGTAGTTGCAGGCTATGTGCTGTCCTGTATCTTCTGGTCTCTTTTTTAGGAATAGTTGTTCTTGTTGTATTTTCATAAATACATATGATTTTGGGAGGAGATTTCCGCCACCCTGCTCATGCTGCCATCTTCCCAAAAGTGAAAAATTATTTTGTTTCTTAAAAGACAAATACTTAGACTGGTCCAAAAAAAAAAAAAAAAAGGAAGAAAAACCATATCTGAACATATGCCATATTTTAGAGATACATTCTTATCCATGAATATTTATATAAGGATCTAGTATGTGCCATGCATTGTATCAGACAGTAATGATCAGTGGTAAGCAAGAGAAAAACAGTCCTATTGTCATGGACTATTTATAGAGTTGAGAAAACTGACTGTGGAAAGCAGCTACTAGTTGGCCCCCAGTGATTCTTCCTTCCTGGTGTCCACAGCCTCGTGTAACCTGCTCCCCTTGCATACTTGCTTCTAATCAACAGAATACCTCAGGGTTGAGGGGACTGCAAATAATTAGGTTACAAAAGATTCTAATTTCCAGATTGCTAGCATAATCTCTCCCTTGCTGGCTTTGATAAAGCAAATGGCCATATTGGGGAGACCTATGTGGCAAGAACTGAAGGTGGTCTTTGGCCAATAGTCAGATAGAAATGAAGGGACAACTCAAAAGGAACTGATTGTGCCAACAACCACATCAGTGAGTCTAGAAGCGGATTCTTGCTCAGCTGATTCCAGCCAAGGCCAATATTTTGACTGTAGCCTCATTAGAGACTCTGAAGCAGAGGACCTAGCTAAGCAGTGCCAAGACTCCTGACCCATAGACTAGAAGATAATAGATGTGTTGTAAGATGCTAAATATGTGGTAAACTGTTACACAGCAATGGGTAATTAATGTACCAACAAAATCTGTTTTTAAGTACAAAGTCCACCAAGTGCTGTGACAGGAGTAGATGTAATAAAAGCACATGATGGAAGCATAAAACCAAATTAGGAGGTAGAGAGAGGAGGGAGTAGAGAGAAAAGGTTACTAATACTTAGTATAAAGTTTGCTAATTTGAATAGTTTGGCACTGCAGAAGAATAGGTAGGTAATTAATGATTCCAGTAGAAAGCCTAGTAACTGAGTCATATATTTATAACAATTTAGTATTGGTAAAGATAGACTTTCAAACCAGCAGGGAAAGAAAGGATTGTGTAATAACCAATATTAGGATATCTGGCTAACTAGAAAAAGATCACTGTCTCACACTATACAACAAAATAGACTCTGGATGAATTAAAGATTTAAATGCAAAAAATGAATCCATAAAAATTCTAAAACAAAAACACGTTACATAATATTGGGGTAGAAATGCTTTTCTAAGCATAACACCTAAAGGCAGAAGCTATAAAGAAAGAGATTGATAGATGTAACTGTATAAAAATTTTAAAGATTTTGTATATAAAAATGCCATAATTATACAAACTGAGGAACTATCGCCAACCCATTACAAAGGGTTTTAATTTGTAAATCACTTTTACAAATCGGGGAGAAAAAAACCAACAGGAAAAGTGTGTAAAGGACAAAGACATGTAATTAAAGAAGGATCTATAAATGGACTGATAAAACATATGACAAAAATATAATTTCCTTAAAAATCAAAATCAAAGAAGTAGAAATTAAAACATAGGAACAGTTTTTCACCTTTTAGAGTCCCAAATGAAAAACGGATGCCCTATGCTGTCAGGGGCATAAGTAAACACTCACTCCCATATGCTTCTAGAAGAATATAATTGGTATAATCTGTTCAGAGCACAAAGTAGTAATAAGCTTAGTGTGATACCCTCTTACCCTGATATTCTATTTCTACCAATTTATTCTAAGGAACTAGTTGTCAATATTTGCAAGGATTATTGTACAAGTATGCTCATTGTATAACTGCATTATATAATTGGGCCCCACAAATCTCCAGAATTAGTATTCAAAGATAGTTTGTGTACTACATTCATACATACTATGTATGTATATGTGTGCATGTTGATTTTTCTGGGAAGGTCATTTCTAGCTTTTACTGGCTTCTCAAAAGATTTAGAAAACCCAAAGAGTTCACACTCATAATAGCTTTTACTATTTAATATTACTGCTTAATATTTCACAAGCACAAATAAAATCTCTTCTATCGTTCTATTTTGGTAAGAGTAAGTTTCTGATCTTATAACTGGAAAGACTGTCCATAACATCTGTCACCAGGTGGTATGTAGGTTTCTTTTAAAAGATATCTTTCAATTTGTATTATGTTCTTAATAGAAAGATTTAAGGAAGATGTTTTACAACACCTTTAATAATCTATAAAATAGTCTGTAACATAATCCACATAAAGATGGCTGATGACAGCTAGATATGTAATTCTAGAAGTCACTGTATAAGACATTTTACCATAAGGAATTCAAAATTCTTCCAGTGAAAGGCCAAAGCCAAAAGCACATATTTCATTAATACTCAAAACTAAAACCATATATAAGGACTTTGCTATCATTTTTTAAACTTTTTATTCTGAAATATTTATAGATTCATGTAAAGTTGCAAAAAACGGACATCCAGGAAGATGGCGGCATGAGCAGGGCGGCGGAAATCACCTCCCAAGACCAAATATATTTATGAAAATACAACACACAACTATTCCTAAAAGAGAGACCAAAAGATACAGGACGACACCCAGCCTGCAGCTACATCTGAGAGGACTCGGCACCCCGCGAAGCGGGTAAGACACGGAGCCGCGTCCCGGCAGGACCCAAGCACTCCCCCATCCCAGCGCACCCACGGGAGGAGAGGATTCAGAGCAGGGAGGGAGTGGAAGCACAGGCCCGCCAAATAACCAATCCTGGTGATCTGTGCCAGGAGCACTGACACACTTTGCGTGGTGGATCGGAGATTGGAGAGACAGAAGTGCAGGATCCAAGATGGCAGGTCCACTCAGCCGGTTCCCGGGACAAAAGAAAAGTGCGTGCTTTTTTAGGGGTCTTAAAGAGACAGGGGCCCAACGGAGAGGCAGGATCGTCCCAGCACACTCAGCCAAGCAGGCTGGGCATCCTGGGGAATTTCGGTCCCCTTGAACTGCGACTGGGAAAAGCAGTCCCACCAAGACTTCCCACAGAAATCAGCAGCCTCCCATTCGCTCCCTCCCAGGCCAGAGTCACAAAGGGCCCCACAGAGAGGCATGGCTGTGGAATAGTGGAGAACCAGCACCACCTACGGGGTACTCACAAAATTACACATGGCAGGCGTTTTTCTTCCCTCTCTCTCTATTTTCCCTTTCTTCTTTTTTTCTTTTTCTGACCACTTCTATCGCTATGAAAAGACAGAGGAATATGGTACAAACAAAGCTTACCCAGAAAAACCCAGACCAGACAACCCCAGAGAGGGAGCTTGATGGGATGGACATGCACAATCTTCCTGAAAAAGAATTCAGAATAAAAGTCATAACCATGCTGATGGATCTACAGAGAAATATGCAAGAGCTAAGGGAGGAAGTGAGGGAAGACAATGCAGAAATGAGACAAGCGATCGACAGGCTTAAGAGTAGACTGGACGAGGTGCAAGAGACTGTTAATGGAATAGAAATCAAAGAACAGGAATACAGAGAAGCTGAGGCAGAGAGAGATAAAAGGATCTCTAGGAATGAAAGAATTTTAAGAGAACTGTGTGACCAACCCAAACAGAACAATATTCGCATTATTGGAGTACCAGAGGAAGAAGAGAGAGAAAAAGGGATAGAAAGAGTCTTTGAAGAAATAATTGCTGAAAACTACCCCAAGCTGAGGAAGGAAATAGTCTCTCAAACCATGGAAGCCTACAGATCTCCCAACACAAGGGACCCAAGGAAGACAACACCAAGACACATAAAAATTAAGATGGCAAAGATCAAAGATAAAGACAGAGTATTAAAGGCAGCTAGAGAGAGAAAAAATATCACCTACAAAGGAAAATTCATCAGACTATCATCAGACTTCTCAACAGAAACCTTACAGGCCAGAAGAGAATGGCATGATATATTTAATGTAATGAAACAGAAGGGGCTCAAATGAAGAATATTGTATCCAGCACGATTATCATTTAAATATGACGGAGGGATTAAACAATTTCCAGACAAACGAAAGTTGAGAGAGTTTGCCTCTTATAAACCACCACTACAGGATATCTTAAACGGACTGCTCTAGAGGGAAGCACCCTAAGGCTAAAAAGAGGTCACCAGAGAAAATAAAATCATAGCAAAGAAAGCAGACCATCCAAATACTAACTAAAGGCAAAGAATAAAACACCTAGTATATAAAGAAAGGAGGAGGAAGAATAAGAAGGGAGAGAAATAAAGAATCATCAGACTGTGTTTACAATAACTTAACAAGAGTGTTAAGTTAGATTGTTAGATAGTAGAGAAGCTACCCTTGAACCTTTGGTAACCACGAATCTAAAGCCAGCAATGGCAATAAGTACATATCTATCAATAAGCACCCTAAATGTAAATGGACTGAATGTACCAATCAAAAGTCACAGAGTTACTGAATGGATAAAAAAAGCAAGCCCCATCTATATGCTGCTTACAGAAGACTCACCTCAAACCCAAAGATATACACAGACTAAAGGTGAAGGGATGGAAAAAGATATTTCATGCAAACAACAAGGTGTGGGGAGCAGGATATGCAACAGCCATAGTAACTCCATCTTAGGTTCCCGGACTCCATCTTGGAGACTAAGTTTCGAAAGTGCACAAATCGTTTCTCATTCTGAGAAGCATGTTTAGGTTTCGGTTTCAATTACTTTCACGCCAGCTTTTCTGCCGAGTGTTTTCACTTAAGTCCGCTGCTTACGTCAGAGACAACTGTGCATGCACACCTATCGGTGTGTACTTGGAATTTGAAGATCGCTTCATTAGCATAAGGTGTAACCAATCAGAAGAGACCTTACCCCATGAATGTTATATATTCTCTGCTGTTTCCACAAATAAACGAGACTTGATCAAGAATCTGTCTTGTCTCCATTCTTCGTGTCTCTTGTCCCCTATCAAAATTCCCACTCCCCCTCTCCAGGTCCTCGTTGATGTCCCGCAGGCCGGGACAAGTGGCGCCCAATGTGGGGCTCGAGAACGGGGGAATCCGTGAGGAACACAGATCGGAGAAAGGCCCAAAAGAGTAAAAAGTGTAAAAAGAGTAAACTGAAACTAGCGACCGCATCGGGGGAACCTGCCCAGACGAAAAGGTCCAGTAAGTGATCTGTGATTATGGGACAAGAAATAAGTAGTAGAGAAACTTTTTTTAATAGTTTAAAAGATGCTTTAAAGGCACGAGGAGTAAAGGTTAAAACAATTAATTGAATTTTTTCAGTCTTTACAAAAGCTTTGTCCTTGGTTCCCGCAAGAGGGAACAATAGATGAAAGTGGAAAAGAGTGGGTGATGCCTTAAGTGATTATTACACCACTTTTGGACCTGAAAAGGTCCCAGTATCTGCATTTTCTTACTGGAATTTGATTAACGAAATAATTTCAGTTAGGCATGTTAATCTGGAAAGAGAAGCCATAGTGGAAAAAGGAAAAACCGTTTTGCAGGAAATGAAAGAGGCCTCTCGTTGTAGTACACCTAAATCACTCAAAGACAATCAAAGACGTTACCATCAGAAGGAGACCATTAATAAAGGCGATGGAGAAGATTTGATCTCCCTTGGTAGTGATTCCGAGAATCACTTAAAAAGGGGAGCCAAGCCTAAAGTTCCTAATACGGTTAAGAAAATTTATCCTGACCTAAAGGTGGCTAAAGAAAGTTATCCTGATCTGCAAGTTCGCCCACAAAAGGTTCCAAAAATTTTAACTGTAAAGGAGGGACCTGATGAGGGGCTTTCTCCGTCAGAGGATGAAGGGTTAGAAGAAGAGGCGGCCAGATGTCATGATCCTGATCAGCCTCCCTTAAACAGCCCCTCCTTATACACCTCCACCTTTTGTCCCCTCAGCCCCTTCCCCAGCAGTCCCTCCGCCTTCCGCTATGACATTTCCCGTAATTGACCCACATAAAGACTTAGAAGATAAAATTGCTTACTTAAAAGAACAAATTCGTCTTGAAAAGGAGCATCAGACTTTAATAGCTGAACTCCAGAAATTAAAAATAGGAAAGACAGAAATTTCAGAACAACCCCCACAAGCCCCAAAATTATTAACAAAAGGAGCTACCTGTACAAAGCCTGTGAAGGTCTCTAGCGCCCTACTAGACTCAGAAATACCTGAGGCTTTTCCAGTGTCTGGGACCACAGACGCCCAGGGTCAGGCGTGGAGACATCATAATGGCTGTGATTTCAAAGTTATAAAAGAAATAAAAACGGGTGTAGCGCAATATGGGGCAACAGCACCTTATACAATAGCAATTGTTGAATCCGTAGCCGACAATTGGCTTACACCTGGCGATTGGCACACAATTGCTCAGGCAACCTTATCTGGGGGAGATTATTTACTATGGAAATCAGAGTATGTTGAGACTTGTAAAGACACTGCCAGACGTAACACTCAAGCCAATAATGGATGGATTTATGACATGCTTGTTGGAGAAGGCGATTATGTGAGCAGTGAGGTACAAATGCAATATCCTCCTGGGCTTTTTTCACAAATTCAGACTGCTGGTATGAAAGCTTGGTGCAGATTACCTACTAAAGGGGATTTGAGTGCTTCTTTAACTAATATAAAACAAGGGCCTGATGAGCCTTTCTCAGAATTTGTCCATCGGTTGATTACAGTGGCCGGTAGAATTTTTGACAATGCTGAAGCTGGCACTGAGTTTGTTAAACAATTGGCCTATGAAAATGCTAATTACGCCTGCCAAGCAGCTATACGGCCTTATAGAAAGAAAACTGACCTGTCAGGATACATACGTCTCTGTTCAGATATCGGATCAGCTTACCAACAAGGCTTGGCTATGGCCACCGCCCTTCAAGGGTTCACTATCAAATAAATGCTGGCTCAGCGCAATAAAGGAAAATGTTTTAAATGTGGCTTCGAGGGCCATTTTGCCAAAGATTGCAAAACAGAGAAAGGTGGTTATTACAAAATGCCTGGCCTTTGTCATAGATGCCGGAAAGGCAGACACTGTGCCAGTGAATGCAAATCAAAAACAGATATTCAAGGACAGGAGTTACCCCCCATGTCGGGAAATGGGTATTGGGGCCAGCCCCAGGCCCCCAAATCCAACAAGCAAGTTTATGGGGCGATAAAATTTGTTCCTCAAGTAACAAACAATCCATTTCACAGCTCTACAGAGCAACCCCAGGAAGCACAGGATTGGACCTCTGTGCCTCCACCTACACAGTATTAACACCAGAAATGGGGGTACAAGCCCTCCCTACGGGGGTGTTTGGTCCTTTACCTAAAGATATGTTTGGCCTTCTCATAGGACATAGCAGGTCTGCCATGCAAGGGCTTCAAGTCTTCCCAGGAGTTATAGATAATGATTACACTGGAGAATTAAAAATCATGGTTTCTTCTCCTTCCAATATTACTACAGTTACCACAGGCCAGAGGCTTGCTCAATTGTTGCTTCTCCCTCTCATTAAAACCACTCATCTCTCTAAAGCTGATCATAGAAATGATCAGGGCTTTGGCTCTTCTGATGCCTATTGGGTGCGACAGGTTACAACTACTAAACCTATGATGACTTTGTGGCTAGATGGCAGAGAATTCCAGGGATTAATTGATACAGGAGCTGACGTGACCATTCTTAAGAAGAAAGGTTGGCCTGTACAATGGCCCCTTGTGCCTACCTTTACCAATCTTAAACGTATAGGCCAAAGTCAAAATCCCGAAAAGAGCAGTAAAATCTTAACCTGGAAAGATAAAGACGGCAATCAAGGAACTATTCAACCATTCGTTCTTGCTGGATTGCCCATTAATTTAGGGGGGCGTGATATTTTAACACAAATGAAAATTATTATGTGTAGTCCTAATGAAATAATAACTGCCCAAATGTTAAAACAGGGCTATACTCCAGGCTCAGGACTGGGAAAAAATCAGTCCGGAATTACACACCCAATACTGCCACAAATAAAACATGATAGAGCAGGACTGGGAAATTTATGCTAACGGTCACTGATGATCCTGCACCCCATGCTGATCAAATAATTTGGAAAAGTGATGATCCTGTATGAGTTGATCAGTGGCCTCTCTCTACTGAGAAATTACAAGCAGCGCAACAGTTGGTGCAGGAACAGTTGGCTGCGGGACATATTGTTGAAAGCAACTCTCCCTGGAATACTCCTGTATTTGTCACGAAGAAGAAATCAGGAAAATGGAGGTGACTACAAGACTTAAGAGCTGTGAATAAAACTATGATACTTATGGGAACCCTACAACCTGGCCTGCCTTCTCCCGTGGCTATACCTTTAGGATACTATAAAATTATCATTGACCTTAAAGATTGCTTTTTTACCATTCCTTTACATCCCTTAGACCAAAAGCGCTTTGCATTTAGTATCCCCTCTATTAATTTTAAAGAACCCATGAAAAGATACCCCTGGAAAGTTTTACCCCAAGGCATGGCTAACAGCCCTACCCTTTGCCAAAAATTTGTTTCCTCTGCTATACAGTGTGTGTGAGATTGTTGGATTGACTTATACATTATACATTATATGGATGATATTCTTATTGCTGGAAACAATGGTCAACAAGTGTTATGTTGCTTTGATGATCTAAAACGGGCTCTACATACTCGAGGACTACAAATAGCTCCAGAAAAAGTCCAATTACAAGACCCCTATACTTATTTAGGATTCCAATTATTAGGGTCTCGTATTTCTACGCAAAAAGTAGAACTTAAAATAAATGCCTTGAAGACCTTGAATGACTTTCAAAAACTTTTAGGAGATATTAATTGGCTTAGACCCTATCTAAAAGTAACCACTGGAGAACTTAAGCCCTTGTTTAATATATTAATAGGAGATACAGATCCCAAGTCTCCAAGAACTTTAACAGATGAGGGGTGCCAGGCCTTAAAAATAGTCGAAAAGGCCATCCAAAATCAGTTCATTACTGCCATTAATTATGAACAACCTTTATATTTTATTGTTTGTAAAACGGCTGTTACACCTACTGCTGTTTTCTGGCGACAAAAACCCCATAATATGGGTACATTTGTCGTCATGTCCCTCAAAAGTAATTTATCCTTATTATCAGGCCATTGCAGATATCATTATGTTAGGACAAGAACAAGGAAAACGATATTTTTGAAAAGACCCTGATGTTATAATCCTGCCATATTCTATAGAACAAATAAATTGGCTTTTTCAGACCACAGATTGTTGGCCTATTGCCTGTGCCTCCTTTTCAGGAACAACAGATAATCATTATCCCAACAATAAACTTCTTCAGTTTTTGAATACCCATGAATTTGTTTTTCCTATCAAAACCTCCTCCAAACCGATAGAAAGCTTTAACTGTGTTCACTGATGGGTCTTCCTCTGGACGAGCTGTGTATGTTTATGAAAATCAGGTTATACCCTTCTTGACAAAAGCGAAGTCTGCATAGCTAGTAGAATTGCAAGCAGTATTGCCATTTTTTCTGCCTTCCCAAATAAACCATTTAATTTGTTTACAGACAGTTCTTATATCGCTCACTCAGTACCTCTATTAGAGACAGCTGCTCAAATAAAACACGCCTCTGAAGCAGCTTCCCTTTTCAGACAATTACAAGGCTTAATATGGCAACGTGCTTACCCATTTTTTATTGACCATCTAAGAGCTCATACTGGCCTGCCAGGGCAACTATCTCAAGGCAATTCACTGGCAGACATAGCCACCCGAACGGTCCTCATTACACAAGTTCAAAATAATCTCCAAGCTGCAACTGAAACACACGCCCTCCATTTAAATGCACATACTTTGAGATTGATGTTTAAAATTACCAGAGAACAAGCCTGCCAAATAGTAAAACAATGTAAGACTTGTGTTACTTTTCTTCCCGTCCCCCACCTTGGTGTTAATCCTAGAGGGTTGGTACCCAACACACTTTGGCAAATGGATGTTACGCATTTTCCTGAGTTTGGAAATCTCCAATATATACATGTTACAATAGATACTTGTAGTGGCTTTATTTTTGCCTCCTTACAAGCAGGAGAAGCTTCTAAAAACCTTATTGCCCACATGTTACTAGCCCTGTCCACCTTAGGCAAACCATCTCACCTGAAAACAGATAATGGGCCTGGATACACAGGTAAAAACTTTCAAGCCTTTTGTAAACAGCTGAACGTCAATCATGTCACTGGTATTCCTTATAACCCACAGGGACAAGGAATTGTTGAGAGAGCTCATTTAACCCTTAAAAATACCTTAAATAAAATTAAAAAGGGGGAATGGTATCCCGTAAAGGGGTCCCCTAGAAACATCCTTGCTCATGCCCTCTTCATTTTAAATTTTTTGAATCTGGATGATAATGGGTGCTCTGCCACTGATTGTTTTTGGCACCCTAATACCAAACAAGACTTTGTAACAGTACTCTGGAAAGATCCACTAGATAATCAATGGCATGGACCCGACCCAGTGTTGATCTGGGGACGAGGCTCTGTCTGTGTCTTCTCACAAAAACATAATGCCGTTAGATGGCTCCCTGAGAGAATGATTAGGCAAGTTAATAGTAATTCCTCCAGGGAGACACCAATGCCCTGAGAGTCGCCTTCTTTTTGCCCTCTTACAGGATTTCAAAAGAAGCAATGGACCATATCCTCTTCACCCTCCTCCTGCTGACAAGATTTTGCAGCACACATGGCAAGCCGCTCCCAGTATCAAAAAGAACGTATTGGGCTTTTGTACCTGATCCACCTATTCTACGCCCTGCAAAATGGGAAGGTCCTGAAGTTGTCATGTTTGTAAACGACACCAGGAGACTCGGATATCCCAGAATAGATACTCCCACTTATGATACCAGAAAACTAAACTTGACAACCCAGTCTCGTGGCACGCCCATCTGCCTTACTGGGAAGGAGCAGCTAAAGCCTTGCGTCAGCAATTTCACCACCACGGTGTTTTTCACTGGAGACATGGGCATAATTACCATTCCTTACCCCTCCAACGAAACATGTAATATAACCAACATGATTGCACCAGAAGGATGGCAATTGTGTGATCGAGCGCCGCTCCCAATGAATGACTCCATACCTTGGGAGCATTGCATTGAAAGGCCACCCTCCGACTGTAGTGATTTCTTAGACGCCAGTGGAGGAAAACAGCGTGGAAACTCAACTTGGAAAATGAGTCATAAAGTTTCTGCAGGGATGTGGACATCAAAAAGGGGACACCCACAAACATATCTGTGAAAAGTCGGTGCAGCCAGTGGTGGCATTACGTTTCTTCAAGGCAAAGACTATAATCTAGACACTAACACTTCTACAGTAGCAGCATGCGTAAACCCTCCCTACGCATTCGTCAAAGGACCGCTGGTACTAGAAAAGGGCAATGATACTATATGGAATATAACCTGTGAGAATTGTACAGTATCTTCTTGTGTCAGTGGAGTCTGGGGAAACCATACTATCCTAATAGTGCAAAGCCCTTCCTATATTTGGTACCCCATGAATGTTTCATCCCCCTGGTGTCCCGATGCAAGCGTATATGCATTACAAAAGCTGAAATATCAGCTACAGCACCGAGGAAAACAGGCGCTAGGGCTTGCTCTTGTTGGTATTCTCACTTTTCTTAGCATATTAACCTCTGCTATATCCACTGCCGGAGTACTAACCACTGAAGCACAAGAGGCCGCTTTGGTAGATTCTTTAGCAGCTAATGTATCTGAAGCTTTAGAGCTGCAAGAAACTATTGAAACAAAGACTGAGAAAAAGTTACAAGCACTAGAGCAAACTGTGTTGTGTATGGGTGACAAAATTCAATTACTAAAAATGTCTATGAAACTACACTGTCATGGCAGTTATGGAGATATATGTGTGACAAAAATGCCTTACAATCAGTCTCAATATCCATGGAGAAAGATTCGTGCCCATTTGTTAGACATATTCCATAATAACAATGACACTATAGATGTCAGACAATTACATTCTTTGGTGTTAGCGTTCCAGCAAGCGCGTTTTGATCCTGATGCTCAACAAGTAGCGGATGATATTGTAGCTGCCTTAACATCCTGGCTCCCTTCTACGCGTTCATTTTTTCAACTACTTAGTCCAATCATTATCTATGGTATTTTATTCATTGTAATTTTGCTAATAGCCCCATGTCTTATCAACAAACTCCTACAGTTCAACAGGCACCAAGTGGAGTCTATCAAAATTCGTGAAATTCAAGTGCACTCCCAGCAGTTAGAGAATGATGAAAGAGAAAGAGACTTATATATGGCTATGCATAGACCCCACCAATAACAATGCAGATTGGACAGTCAAAGACGGGTAAGAATAGCAAGGGACGTACCAACCTAAAACAGGACACAGACCATTGCTGTCTGTGTACCAATGACGGGTAAGGACCTTCCTGTGCTATATCAACCTAAGACAGGCGCACTCTGCACTGTCCCCCTATACCATTAAATAAAATTAAAAAGGGGGACCTGTGGGGAGCAGCATATGCAACAGCCATAGTAACTCCATCTTAGGTTCCCGGACTCCATCTTGGAGACTAAGTTTCGAAAGTGCACAAATCGTTTCTCATTCTGAGAAGCGTGTTTAGGTTTTGGTTTCGATTACTTTCACGCCAGCTTTTCTGCTGAGTGTTTTCACTTAAGTCCGCTGCTTACGTTAGAGACAACTGCGCATGCACACATCTTGGTGTGTAATTGGAATATGAAGATCGCTTCATTAACATAAGGTGTAACCAATCAGAAGAGACCTTACCCCATGAATGATATATATTCTCTGCTGTTTCCACAAATAAACGAGACTTGATCAGGAATCTGTCTTGTCTCCATTCTTCGTGTCTCTTATCCCCTATCAAAATTCCCACTCCCCCTTTCCAGGTCCTCATTGATGTCCCGCGGGCTGGGACAACAAGGAGAAAAAAGCAGGTGTTGCAGTACTTGTATCAGACAGACTTCAAAACAAAGAAAGTAGCAAAAGATAAAGAAGGACATTACATAATGATAAAGGGGTCAGTCCAACAAGAGGATATTACCATTTTAAATATATATGACACAAGAGCACCGGCATGTGTGAAACAAATACTAACAGAATTAAAGGAGGAAACAGAAAGCAATGCAGTCATTTTAGGAGACTTCAACACACCACTCACTCCAAAGGACAGATCAACCAGACAGAAAATAAGTAAAGACACAGAGGCACTGAACAACATACTAGAACAGAGGGACCAAACAGACATCTACAGAACTGTACACCCAAAAGCAACAGGATACACATTCCTCTCAAGTGCACATAGAACATTTTCCAGAATAGACCACATACTAGGCCACAAAAAGAACCTAAGAAATTTAAAAATATTGAAATTCTACCAACCAACTTCTCAGATCACAAAGGTATAAAACTAGAAATAAATTTTATAAAGAAAACGAAAAGGCTCACAAATACATTGAGACTTAACAACATTCTCCTAAATAATCAATGGGTTAATGACCAAATCAAAACAGAAATCAAAGAATGTATGGAGACTAATGACAACAACAACACAAAGCCACAATTTCTATGGGACGCAGCAAACGCAGTTCTAAGAGGAAAGTATATTGCAATCCAGGCCTATTGAAAGAAGGAAGCACAATCCCAAATGAATAGTCTAAAGACACAATTACTGAAATTGGAAAAAGAAGAACAAATGAGGCCCAAAGTCACCAGAAGGAGGGACATAATAAAGATCAGAGAAGAAATAAATAAAATTGAGAAGAATAAAACAATAGAAAAAACCAATGAAACCAAGAGCTGGCTCTTTGAAAAAATAAACAAAATAGATAACCCCCCAGCCAGACTTATTAGGAGAAAAAGAGAATCTACACACAAAAACAGAATCAGAAATGAGAAAGGAAAAATAACGACGGACCCCACAGAAATACAAAGAATTATAAGAGAATATTTTGAGAATCTATATGTTAACAAGCTGGAAAACCTTGAAGAAATGGACTTCTTAGAAAAACACAACCTTCCAAGACTGACCAAGCAAGAAACAGAAAAACTAAACAGACCTATCACCACCAACGAAACTGAATCGGTAATCAAAAAACTAACCAAGACAGAAAAACAATTCCATTCACAATTGCATCAAAAAGAATAAAATACCTAGGAATAAACCTAACGAAGGAAATGAAAAACCTGTACTCTGAAAACTACAAGACACTCCTAAGAGAAATTAAAGAGGGCACTAACAAATGGAAATTCATCCAATGCTCTTGGCTAGGAAGAATAAATATTGTCAAAATGGCTATACTACCTAAAGCAATCTACAGATTCAATGCAATCCCTATCAAGCTACCAACAGCTTTCTTCAATGAACTGGAACAAATAATTCTAAAATTCATATGGAACCACAAAAGACCCCGAATAGCCAAAGCAATCCTGAAAAGGAGGAATAAAACAGGGGGAATTACGCTCCCTGACTTCAAGCTCTACTACAAAGCCACAGTAATCAAGACAATGTGGTATTGGCACAAAAACAGACCCACAGACCAGTGGAACAGAATAGAAAATCCAAACATTAACCCAACCATATCCAGTCAATTAATATTTGATAAAGGAGCCTTGGATATACAGTGGGGAGATGACAGCCTCTTCAGCAGCTGGTGTTGGCAAAACTGCACAGCTACATGTAAGAGAATGAAACTGGACTACTGTCTAACCCCATACACAAAGGTAAACTCAAGGTGGATCAAAGAACTGAATGTAAGTCATGAAACCATAAAACTCTTAGAAAAAAACATAGGCAAAAATCTCTTGGACATAAACATGAGCGACTTCTTCATGAACATATCTCCCCGGGCAAGGGAAACAAAAGCAAAAATGAACAGGTGGGACTATATCAAGCTGAAAAGCTTCTGTACAGCAAAGGACACCATCAGTAGAACAAAAAGACATCCTACAGTATGGGAGAATATATTCATAAAAAACGTATCTGATAAAGGGTTGACATCCAAAATATATAAAGAACTCACGCACCTTAACAAACAAAAAGCAAATAATCCAATTAAGAACTGGGCAGAGGACATGAATAGACACTTCTCCTAATTCAGATGGCCAACAGGCACATGAAAAGATGCTCCACATCGCTAATCATCAGAGAAATGCAGATTAAAACCACAATGAGATATCACCTCACACCAGTGAGGATGGCCAACATTCAAAACACAAACAACAACAAATGTTGGCAAGGATGTGGAGAAAAGGGAACCCTCCTACACTGCTGGTGGGAATGCAAATTAGTTCAACCATTGTGGAAAGCAGTATGGAGGTTCCCAAAAAACTCAAAATAGAAATACCATTTGACCCAGGAATTCCACTCCTAGGAATTTACCCTAAGAATGCAGCAGCCCAGTTTGAAAAAGACAGATGCACCCCTATGTTTATTGCAGCACTATTTACAATAGCCAAGAAATGGAAGCAACCTAAGTGTCCATCAGTAGATGAATGGATAAAGAAGATGTGGTACATATACACAATGGAATATTATTCAGCCATAAGAAGAAAACAAATCCTACCATTTGCAACAACATGGATGGAGCTAGAGGTTATTATGCTCAGTGAAATAAGCCAAGCCGAAAAAGACAAGTATCAAATGGTTTCACTCATATGTGGAGTACAAGAACAAAGAAAAAAAACTGAAGGAATAAAACAGCAGCAGACTCACAGAACCCAAGAATGGACTAATAGTTACCAAAGGGAAAGGGACTGGGGAAGATGGGGGGGAAGGGAGGGATAAGAGGGAAAAAGGGGCATTACGATTAGCAGACATAATGTTGGGGGGGGCAATGGGGAGGGCTATACAACTCAGACACAAGTAGTGATTCTATAGCATCTCACTACGCTGATGGACAGTGACTGTAATGGGGTTGGTGGGGGGGACCTGATGAAGGTGGTAGTTTAATAACCATAATATTGCACATGTAATAGTAGATTAATGATACCAAAATAAATTATATTAAAAAAGTTGCAAAAAACGTACATGGAGATCCCACTTATACTTCACCCAGTTTCCCTCAATGGTAACATTTTACATAGTACAATATCAAACGAGGCAACTGACATTGGTACAATCCAGAGCTTATTCAAATTTCATTACTTTTGCGTATATGTGCGTATGTGTGTGTGTATAGTTCTGTGCAGTTTTACCACACATATAGATCCATGTAACCACCACTATAGTCAACATCCAGAACTGTTTCATTGCTACAGGGTTCCCTCTTGCTACCCCTGTATAGCCATAATCTTCCCCCTTTCCCAGCCTCAACTCTTGGCAACATTTACCTGTTCTCAATCTCTATATATCTGTCATTGCAGGAATGTTATATAAATAGAATCACATTGTATATATCTTTTTCAGATTGGCTTCTTTCACTCAGCATAAGTCACTTGAGATCCATGAAAGTTGTGTGCAGCAACAGTTTTGTTTGTTTGTTTGTTTCTGCCGAGAAGTATTCTGTAGCATGGATGTACTACAGTTTGTTGAGTCATTCACTTACTGAAGGACATTTGTGTTGTTTCCAGTTTTAGCTGTTAGAAAAAACTATAAACCTTTGTGTACAGGTTTTTGTGTGAGAACAAGTTCATTTCTTTGTGATAATTCCTCAGGAGTGCAATTATTGGGTATTACATATTATATATGTGGTATGTGATAGCTGAATGTTTAGCTGTTTTTCTTTCAAGAAAACTGCTAAGCTTTTCTAGGGTTACATTTCCAACAGCAATATATGAGTGATCTGGTTTCTCTGTATCCTTGTCATCATTCATTATCACTATTTATTTTAGCCATTCTGATAGGTGTGTCACAGTAATATCTCACTGGAGTTTTAACTTCCATTTCCCTAATGGCTAATGGAGTTGAACAGCTCTTCATGTGTTTTTACATTTAAAGTAATTACTTTTATGTTAGGGCTTATATCTGTTATTTTGTTATTTGTTTTCTATTTTTTCCCTGTTTTCTTACACTTTCATTTCTTTCTTTGTATTCCTGTGGGTTATTAAACTTTTTGAGAATTCCATTCTGACTTCACAGTATTTGTTAGTGTATCACTTTGTATAGTTTTCCTATTGGTTGCTCTAGGCATTCAGTGTACAGATATAACATCACATTCTACTGGTATCAATGTTTTACCACTTTAAATGTACAAACCTTACTTCCATTTAGGTCTTCTTGACCCCCAACTTTATAAATATAATTGTCTCAAGTCTTTCCCTACGTACTTTGAGCACCTTATCAGATGGTGTTATAATTTTTGCTTCAAACCAATGTGATTTAAGAAACTCATGAGAAAAAAGGTGCTATTCTGGTCTGGTATATTCATCTGTTGCTGCTGGGGCTCCTGCTTGATCTCTGCAAGTGCTGTCCAAGGGAGCAGAATGCACTTCCCCTGGCCTGTGCTGCTGGATGGGAGGGGTGCTGCTAAGGAGCCCACTAGGCTGCAGGTCAGACAGCATTGCCTTGGACCCATTCTTTGGGCTGCCTGGTGCTGGTGGGGCCCCCCACCTAATCACTGCTGGGGCTACCTACAGGGATGAAGGCACTTACCCGGCCTGCCCAGTGTCACTAGGTGAGGGGTAGGAGACATTAGGACTATGGGGTGGAGAATGCTTCACTGGGCCCAGAATCCAGGATGCCTGGTTTTGCTATCATTTTATAGATTCAATAATGGGATCTTGAAATTTAGGCAAGCAACCAGAAGAGACAATGGTACCTCAGTCACATACTAGACCCAACTAGTGCTTTGGGTCAAGATCTAGGTTTTAACTATTTATTTTCCAAACCTTGTCAAAATTATAACTAACCATAAATCGCATTAAATATATACTTACAGGTTACTTATAAAAAATACCAAAATATAAAAAATTAGTACCCTTTTACCTAACTTAAAAAAAATTCTAAGTATTCTAGTATGGGGAAGGAGTGCCTGGGGAGGGCTATCTTTTGCACAAAACGAGATTTTTTAACAATGATTTAAAGGGAAGTGACACAACAAAATTTGTTCTGTAAAGGCACAAATAGGATGGAAGAATATGATACTGATTCATCTATGTCAGGAGCTGGCAAATTTTTTCTGTAAAAGGTCCCACAGCACATATTTTAGGCTTTGCAGACAATACTCTCTGCATAACTACTCAACTTTGCAGTTGTGCAAAAACAACCACAGATATATATTAACACAAGAATGTGGCTTTGTTCCAATAAGACTTTATTCACAAAAACAGGCAATGGGCTAGATTTGGCCAATGGGTCATAGTTTGCTGGCCTGTTACCTTGTAAAACTATAAAATTTGGAGCCAGAAATGAATTTTAAGATAACCTAGTTTAACATGTTCATTGGATAAATAAGAACTCACAGCCACAAAAGGTGAAATAATTTCTCTTATTTCACCTGGATAGTGAATGGCAGTACCTGAACTTAAGACTTTAAGGCTGTGCTGTTACTACCAGTCCAGTGTTCTGATGCATGGACACATGATGCTATAGTATAATTATGGTCATGATTATTGGGGCACAGTAGAGTGTGCAAATCAATCAGATTTTACTTAAAACTTATAAAATTAATTACAATAAAGGTTTTCAGAAAAAGTTGTAAGTTATGCTGGAATAGTATCTTGGAACAACCTGTGAGAGCTTTAAACATGAATTTTACAAGATGTTACCACCAATACAGAAGAAACACAAAATGGAGATATTCAGAGAATAATGTTGAGATAGCCAGGAAAAGTGGACATACTAGTAATGACGCATTTCTCTACTACATGTGAACTTACAGGAGAAAAACAAAGTATTTCCTTCTAACCCTGAACATACATTGTTTAACATTTATTATCCTAGGTTCATCAAACTTCTCCTTTCAGCCAGATAAAGCCCAAATACCTGTTGTTGGCAGACATGGTTACATGCCTCTGCACTGGAACATCTTTGAAAACTTCTCTTCCAATAGTTGTGTGTAATGTGTAAGGCAGCATTTCAGCATCAAACTTAACTTCCAGAGAGTTTCCTTTGTCTCTTAACACTGTTGGATTAGGTTTTTTGCTGATAGAATAATCTGAAGAAAATCCTGGTTGTCTGAGAGTTGCTTTTGGTTTTCCTATGAAGTTTGGCACACATAATAGAATCAATTAGCTTCCCAAAACCCTGGTTTCATTATGTCATTCCCCAGTCCAGATGTTTCCTGTGAGTCTCCATTCTCACTAACATTTACTAGAATGGGAGGAGGTTGCCACTAAAGGGCTGATCAGTAGAACGGTAGATTGGTGAGCATTAGCAGATCAAGTTCTTCAGAATGTGGCTTCATCTGTTAAACTGCTCACCAACCAATCCTTCAGAGGCAGTCACCTGACACCCTTACAAATCCAGTACATTCAGCCCTATCTCGGTCCTCCCATCTCTTCTCCCATCAATCTACATGCTTCCCATTATTTGCGGTCTGTCTCCCCTTGGCCATGAAGCCTGCCATTGCCATTCTCACTCACAATGATTGCTCCCTTGTCTAAATGCTCCTTGTGGAATTTAGACAGCAACTCATTTATATTATCACTGACCTTGAGAATTTAGTTTTAGAACTGAATAAGATCCTTGAGATGAGTGTTCAGTAAACACAGGCTG
Organism: Smutsia gigantea; assembly: GCA_032199065.1. Taxonomy (NCBI): domain Eukaryota; kingdom Metazoa; phylum Chordata; class Mammalia; order Pholidota; family Manidae; genus Smutsia; species Smutsia gigantea. The sequence goes on from JAVSCE010009704.1 coordinate 158,295, forward strand.
AGTTGCCTATAATACCTTTGTGTACTACATAGTTCATGTTTTTCTGAAAATAGAAGATTTATACTAAAATACATGATTTGCTAAATAAAACATTAAATCATAGGTTCTTGGTTTATCCAACATTCTGCATGAGGCTTTCCCCCTAAAATAATAAAACCACACTTTGCCGTAATAAGCTCTTAATTAAAATCTACTCTGAGTAATTTCACTGTGTAATTCCTTCACTCATGCTTATTAAGTTCTATTAATTTCAAATTGAAACACTAGCTTCAGGATTTCTCCCTTGACATATGAATGTTAACAAACATACATGTTTATCATGAATATAAACAATACTTCCGTAATTCCACATGACAGTATAGTCACAGACAGGTTTAAAATTTTTAGCATGTGAAAAGACATTACCTTCTAGAAAAAATGGCATCGTTTTCTTTACTCTCATCTGACAATTGACTTGCCGCCCGGTTTTCCTTTTAGAACTCCTCTGACGAGCCACAAGCTGAGCAATTCTTGCAGTTTCTGAGCAGGCCATGGCATAGCAGGTAATCTGTTCATGACAGGCAAGGTGAGAGGAGAAACAGTTCTCAGATTCACTGGTGCCTAGAGGCCGATTTTTTGTTTTTGTTAAACAATCATTGATATAGTCTTATGAAGATTTCACATGAACAACATTGTGGTTTCAACATTTGAGGCTGAGTTTTAAAAGAGGATCTTAGCGAGTTAACATGTTCCAAATTAAGCTGAATGCAAATATTCATGCCTTTCTCTCCTTGATAACATTACAGCAAAATTATATTTTCTACCAAAGAAATCATACATAGTCTAGATTGAATAATCTTTTTTCCTCAAATGGAAAGTTTCATTTATTCCTTGAAAAGATATTTACTAAGCCTCTACAATATGTTAGGGACTATGGGATTAACAAATGAACTGAAAGAAACCTGTGATCGGCATGTATTATTTCACATAATCTGTGAGATATATTTTATTCCCATTTTATACTTGGGGAAACAGAGGCTCAGAAAAAGTTAAGCCATCTCCCCGTCACACAGTTAAGCTATCTCTCTGAATCCAAAGTACGTACTTGTACCTGCTATTTGTATTCCCTCTCAAAAACTACTAAATCCTAGTTTTGCCACTGCAATGGATTAGCTGGATGACCTGGGGCAAATCAATTTGGGTCCCAAATCTTAGTATTCTCAGCTGTGGGGCTGAATCTGGGGTTTTCAAACTGCTCAATGGAGCCACAGGATTCCATGGAGACTCCTCAGGGGCCAAAGAGTGATACAGGTGTGAGGGCAAGGCAGGGCAAACAGAGTCCTGGCCCTTCAGCATCTGCTTAAAACAGAGCAGCTCAGCTTTTTATCCTTAAAAAAAAATTGGTGTGATAGGTAGGATATTTGAAAAAAGACTTGAAAAAAGCATGTAGACTGTTGGGACTAGACAATTTCTAAAGCCAGATATAGTGTTAAAAGTTTTGATTGTAAATTTAATCATGAACAGGAAAGCAATGAGGTTTTACACTACAAGCCAAACATGCTCCTATTCTCTGGCCCAGCATTTGTACCCTAAAAATATATTACAAGGATATAATTCAAAAGAATAAAAAATTAGATACCCAAATATTATTTTACAAATTTGTTTATTTTAATAGTTAAAACCTGGAAACATTTAAAATGTCCACAATGAGGGAATAGAGTTGAGTAAATTACAGCATAGTAACTGTGTGAAGCAATAATTTATTAATTCACTTAGGCATATAATTATTCATACATTCAACACACATTTATTAAGCACCAACTATTAGAGGTGAATAAATAATCTCTCACTCTCAAGAAATTTAGGAAGGAAAAAGAGAAAGGCAAGAGACTAAACAGAAAACATTGTGTCCAGTGTTACACTGGGTATATTACAAGATGCCAAGTAGACAGAAAGGAGAGCTTAAATCTGTCTGGAAGAAACAGGGATGCTGAAGCAAGTTTCATTATTAATATAATATCTAATAAATTTATACCTGCTCCTTAAACAGATTATTACAGATTAGGTGAACCTCCCCGGTCCTCTTTTTTCCTCCTCCATCCACTGCCTCCCCTTCCCTCCCACACAGAGGAACCACTATTTTAAGTTTTGGTAAGAAATGATCCAGACCGGCTCATTAACAAAAAGAAGTGTACCCAGAATAATGTGGTTTTTCTTGGGGGGGAAGGCTGCTTTTCTGTCTTTTGGATGGTGGTTTGCCCACCTCTCTCATACTGTACAATGGGCAGATATCAAGAAATGAAACTGCTAGGTCACATGATATATGCAATGAAAGATTTACTCGCTACCACCAAATACGTTATATATAAAATATCCTTCCAGAAGAACTAAAAGATTTAAAATTATAGAATAATATGATCATATTGGTGTGAAGGTGAGAACTACAAATCTAGAGAGAGAGAGGCTAAAGACAAGAGCACTGTAATAATCAAAAGTGCTGAAACATCAGTTAGGGATTGAACTAGGGGCAGGAGGGACAGACAGGAGTGAGGACAGATTATGAGGATTTAAAAATGTCTATAAGATTTTAGTTAGGAGGTCATTAGCAACCAGGACAAAAACAGCTGCAGCAGCTTTACAATGGATAGGTGTGAATTTAGTCAGTTAAGGTGTCCAGTATGGTTATTTTGTTTGGACATTGAGACTGGGTAAACTTTAACTTTTTTTATTTAATGTGATTAAAATCTTACTTTTACATTGGAAAGAATTTGAGGGATGAAACAAAAGACATCAGATCCAGGCTCTGCTTTGGATGCTGTTCTTTCACTAGTGATCTCAAACCACCTAACTAGTACCTTTCATTTTGACTTCTCTCCTAGTTATAAGATTGGAAACGCCAGACAGGCAATTAACAACTAGCTCTTCTCTTTTGATGTACACAGTTACCTTCTTACCTCTCCAGATCGACTGGTCTCTATCCTGACAACTGCTGGCACACTTCTCAGATAAGCTTCTAGTGTAGGGTAACCTAACTGCTTGAAGGGGATCCAGTCTCCAGTCAAGGACCTGTACTCTCCTTGGAGCCGGGGTAATGCTATTCCATTCTTATGAGACTGTAAAACAGCTCGCAGCATTTTTGAAACCAGATCTGCTTCCGGCATCTTCACCTGTAACAACAGAGTAGAAGGTTACTAGAACTGCTAGATGATTCTGTAAATAATTAAATAATTGTTACTGAATACTTTCTATGCTATTACACCACAGGGAAATACCTGAGAACACGGGGGAAGTCAGAAGGGCACAAAGACTAATCTGCAGAGAGAGGACATCAAGGAATGTTTCCCAGATGAGGGGAGGCCTGAATGGAGTCCTGAAGGACAAGATGGATTCACCCTGACAAGGAGGAAAAGGGTGTGGGTTTGTGTATGTGTGTGTTGGCAGAGGGGGTCTCAGCCCAAGTAAAGGGAAAAAGAAAGTTCAAAAGGCAGTAATAAAAAAGTAGGAAAGAAGTACATGGTTGGTTCTGAGAACTCCAGGCAGTTAAGTGGCTGGGCATGATTTAACAAAGACTCCAAGCTGAGAGCTGAAAGATGGAGATGGGAGAGGTGGGAAGCAGCAGCCCCAGAAGAAACTACCATATCATGCTAACATGTCTGCATTTCTCCCAAACAGATTGTGGTGCCGTACAGAGATTTTAAATAGGGGAATAAAGTGATTAGCTCTGCATTTTAGAAAGATCACTATTCAGTAGTGGGGAAGATAAGTTGGAGGGGAAAGATTAATGAGTTGTCAAAATACAGGGCCTTCGGAATAAGCAAAAAGTCTATTTGAGAGGTAATTAAGAGGTGAACTCAACAGGAATTGATGAACTGTACTGGATGACGAGGCAGATTCCCAAGTTTCTAGCTTAGAAGCATGGTGGATAGTAACGACTTACACTGAGGTTGAGAACAGGCAGGTTTGCAAAAGAGGAAAAAAGTGGATACATTTTGGACACCCAGAGGTTGGGATGCTTTGGGGCAGTCATGTAGATATATATTCACTAGGAACTTAGGTTAAAGGTCTGACCTAGTTATACATTCGTTATCTCCAGCATGTGGAATTTGGTGTCCAGGCAGTCAAAAACAACATTAAAGATGGACATCTGTGGAATGCTGTCATTGAATGGATGGGCAGAGAAAGAAGAGCCTATAAAAGGCTGAGAAAAGGTGAGTAGAGAAATAGAAGTAGATAAGCCAGAGTTGGTGTCATATACACAAAAAGAGAAAAAAACCCACGAAGAATGGAATATTCAAAAGTGTCATATGCAGCAGACAGGTTAAATGAGAGAAGAAATGAAAAGTGAATACTGAATTTTGGTACCTAGGAAATCTCTGGGGACTGTGACTAAGGATTTTCATTGGTCAGTGATATAATACTCAAATGATTGCAAGGTTTAAATGGAAACTAACTTAAGTATTCGTTATGCACTTCCCCTTCTACTAAACATTAGCATTTTTCAAATTGTTAGCACCAGCACCAGTAACATTTAATCAAAGCTATTAATTAGATAGTAACCTAATTCAATGATTAATAGTTTAGGAAAGTCCAATATTGGGTCTATATCCTTATTCTCTCTGCAAATAGACAGACATATACACATATATACACATACATATATTACATATTAAAATATTCATTTAGGTATAGTTGATGTACAATAAAATTCAGTCATCTATGTGTAGTATTTGAGTTTTAAAAAATGCATACACCCATGTAATCATCATCACAATCAAGATATAGACATTTCAATCACAAAAATGTTCCCTTATGCAGGGCGTATAATATATGTAAAAGTGAAATGTACAAAAACAGCACAAATAATGAGAGAGGAACTGGAAGCACACAATTTGAAGATTCTTATACTATATATTAAGTAGTATAATATTATTTGAAAGGGGAATGTGATAGACCTATGTTGTAAACCTTACAGCAACCACTGACATTTTAAAGAAGTAACACTAATGTCAGTAGTAAAAATAAAACAATAAAAAATTTAATCAAAAAAGAAGACAAAGTAAAAAAAGTTAGGCAGAAAAAAAAACAAGAACATAACAGAGCAAAATGCTAGATTTAAAGCCAACGACCCCAATAATTACATTAAATATAAACAATGAAAATACCCCAATAAAAAGAGACTGGCAGAGTGGACATAAAAGCAAGACTTACCTACATACGATCCATAAGAAACCTTTTTTTTTAGGTTATTATACAGTGAAATTTTATTTGTAAATATAAGCAAATATTACTAATTAACAAAAATTGAATCATATCCTATGTACAAAATGTTCTCTTTACTTGCCTGTTACATCTGGACTTTTTCCTATATCAGTACCTTATTTACATCTATTTACTTACTTACTTAATTAATTATTTTAAAATTTTGGTATTGTTAATGCACAATCACTTCAGCAACATTATGGTTACTAGACGCCCTATTGTCAAGTCCCCCACCACATACCCCACTACAGTCACTGTCCATCAGCGTAGTAAAATGTTAAAGAATCATTACTTGTCTTCCCTATAAATACTGCCTTTCCTGTGTCCCCCGCCACTGCATTACTTGTGCTAATTGTAATGCTCCTTTTCCTCCCTTATGCCTCCCTTCCCACCCATCCTCCCCAGTCCCTTTCCCTTTGGTATCTGTTAGTCCATTCTTGGGTTCTAAGAGTCTGCTGCTGTTTTGTTCCTTCAGTTTTTTCTTTGTTCTTATACTCAACAGATGAGTGAAATCATCTGATACTTGTCTTTCTCTGCCTAGCATATTTCACTGAATACCCTCTAGCTCCATCCATGTTGTTGAAAATGGTAGGATTTGTTTTCTTCTTATGGCTGAATAATATTCCATGGTGTATATGTACCACATCTTCTTTATCCATTCATCTACTGATGGACACTTAGGCTGCTTCCATTTCTTGTCTACTGTAAATAGCGCTGTGATAAACATAGGGGTGCATGTGTCTTTTTGAAACTGGGCTGCTGTATTCTTAGGGTAAACTCCTAGGAGTGGAATTCCTGGGTCAAATGGTATTTCTATTTTGAGTTTTTTGAGGAACCTCCATACTGCTTTCCACAATGGTTGAACAAGTTTACATTCTCACCAGCAGTGTGGGAGGGTTCCCCTTTCTTCACATCCTCGCCGACATTTGTTTGTTTGTCTTTTGGATGGCGGTCATCCTAAGTGGTGTGAGGTGATATCTCATTGTGGTTTTAGTTTGCATTTGTCTCATGATTAGCGATGTGGAGAATCTTTTCATGTGTCTGTTGGCCATCTGAAATTCTTCTTTGGAGAAGTGTCTGTTCAGCTCCTCTGCCCATTTTTTATTTGGCTTATTTGCTTTTTGTTTGTTGAGTTGTGTGAGCTCTTTATATATTTTGGATGTCAACCCCTTATCAAGAAATGGACAACGTCTTAGAAAAACACAACCTTCCAAGACTGACCAAGGAAGAAACAGAAAACCCAAACAGACCAATTACCAGGAACAAAATTAAATCGGTAATCAGAAAACTACCCAAGAACAAAACTCCCGGGTCAGATAGATTCACCGCTGAATTTTATAAGACATATAGAGAAGAAATAATACCCATTCTCCTTAAAGTTTTCCAAAAATTAGAAGAGGAGGGAATACTTCCAAACTCATTTTATGAAGCCAGCATCACTCTAATATCAAAACCGGGCAAAGACCTCACCAAAAAAGAAAATTACAGACCAATATCCCTGATGAACGTAGATGCAAAAATACTCAACAAAATATTAGCAAACTGAATTCAAAAATACATCAAGAGGATCATACACCATGATCAAGTGGGATTCATCCCAGGGATGCAAGGATGGTACAACATTCGAAAATCCATCAACATCATCCACCACATCAACAAAAAGAAGAACAAAAACCACATGATCATCTCCATAGATGCTGAAAAAGCATTTGACAAAATTCAGCATCCATTCCTGATTAAAACTCTCAACAAAATGGGTATAGACGGCAAGTACCTCAACATCATAAAGGCCATATATGACAATCCCACAGCTAACATCATACTTAACGGCGAGACGCTGCAAGCTTTTCATCTAAGATCGGGAACAAGACAGGGATGCCCACTCTCTCCACTGTTATTCAACATATTACTGGAGGTCCTAGCCATGGGAATCAGACAAAACAAGGACATACAAGGCATCCAGATTGGTAAAGAAGAAGTCAAATTGTCACTATTTGCAGATGACATGATATTGTACATAAAAAACCCTAAAGACTCCACTCCAAAAGTACTAGAACCAATATCTGAATTCAGCAAAGTTGCAGATTACAAAATTAACACACAGAAATCTGTTGCTTTCCTATACACTAATGATGAACTAACAGAAAGAGAAATCAGAAAAACAATTCCATTCACAACTGCATCAAAAGAATAAAATATCTAGGAATAAACCTAACGAAGGAAGTGAAAGACCTGTACTCTGAAAAGTACAAGACATTCCTAAGAGAAATTAAAGAGGACACTAACAAATGGAAATGCATCCCATGGTCTTGGCTAGGAAGAATAAATATTGTCAAAACGCCTATACTACCTAAAGCAATCTACAGATTCAACGCAATCCCTATCAAACTACCAACAGCTTTCTTCAATGAACTGGAACAAATAATTCTAAAATTCATATGGCACCGCAAAAGACCCTGAGTAGCCAAAGCAATCCTGAGAAGGAGGAATAAAACAGGGGAATTACGCTCCCTGACTTCAAGCTGTACTACAAAGCCACACTTAATCAAGACAATTTGGTATTGGCACAAAAACAGACCCAGAGATCAGTGGAATAGAATAGAAAAACCAAACATCAACCCAAACACACATTGATAAGGGAGCCTTGGATATACAGTGGGGAGATGACAGCCTCTTCAGCAGCTGGTGTTGGCAAAACTGGACAGCTACATTTAAGAGAATGAAACTGGACTACTGTCTAGCCCCATACACAAAGGTAAACTCAAGGTGGATCAAAGACCTGAATAAGTCATGAAACCATAGAACTCTTAGGAAAAAATACAGGGAAAAAGCTCTTGGACATAAACATGAGCGACTTCCTCATGAACATATCTCCTGGGGCAAGGGGAACAAAAGCAAAAATGAAAAAGTGGGACTATGAAGCTGAAAAGCTTCTGTACAGCAAAGCACACCATCAGTAGAACAAAAAGACTTCCTACAGTATGGGAGAATATATTCATAAATGACGTATCCGATAAGGGGTTGACATCCAAAATACATAAAGAACTCACGCACCTCAACAAACAAAAAGCAAATAATCCAATTAAGAAATGGGCAGAGGACATGAATAGACACTTCTCCAAAGAAGAAATTCAGATGGCCAACAGGCACATGAAAAGATGCCCCACATCACTAATCATCAGAGAAATGCAGATTAAAACCACAATGAGATATCACCTCACACCAGTGAGGATGGCCAACATCCAAACACAAACAACAACAAATGTTGGCGAGGATGTGGAGAAAAGGGAACCCTCCTACACTGCTGGTGGGACTGCAAATTAGTTCAACCATTGTGGAAAGCAGTATGGAGGTTCCTCAAAAAACTCAAAATAGAAATACCATTTGACCAGGAATTCCACTCCTAGGAATTTACCCTAAGAATGCAGCAGCCCAGTTGAAAAAGACAGATGCACCCCTATGTTTATTGCAGCACTATTTACAATAGCCAAGAAATGGAAGCAACCTAAGTGTCCATCAGTAGATGAATGGATAAAGAAGAGGAGGTACATATACACAATGGAATATTATACAGCCATAAGAAGAAAACAAATCCTACCATTTGCAACAACATGGATGGAGCTAGAGGGTATTATGCTCAGTGAAATAAGCCAAGCTGAAAAAGACAAGTACCAAAAGATTTCACTCATATGTGGAGTATAAGAACTGAGAAAAAAACTGCAGGAACAAAACAGCAGCAGACTCACAGAACCCAAGAACGGACTAATAGTTACCAAAGGGAAAGGGACTGGGGAGGATGGGTAGGAAGGGAGGAGCAAGGGGGAAAAACGGACATTACGATTAGCAGATGTAATGTTAGGGGGGCACGGGGAGGGCTGTACAACCCAGAGAGGACAAGTAGTGACTCTGTGGCATCTCGCTACGCTGATGGACAGTGACTGTAATGGGGTTGGGGGGGTGGACCTGATGAAGGGGGTAGTGTAATCACCATAATATTACTCAGTTAATTGTAGATTAATGATATCAAAACAAACTTAAAAAAAAAGAGAAGATGTTAAAACAATGTGGTTTATTTGAATTGCATGACAGCTATTGTCAAACAAGCAGAGATGCTTTAATTTTTCCTAAGTTATATTTGCATGGGTAAATATTTTTAATTAATATAAATATTTTACAAAGTTTGTAAAGTTAGTAGATATTTGATAATGTCCTTGGTGCCTATGAAATGTCCTGGTATAATATTATTATCAGTCATAATTCCAGTTATTGTCGTAATTAATGTTGCATGTCACAGAGACAATCCCATTTCCTTGTCAACTGTATTATAATGGACTGTCATCAGATCTTTAGCTGTGGCCATTTTTAAGCCTTTTGTCATTTATACTCATTGCTTTCCCATGATGCTTTCCTGAAAGCATATGCAATCAGCTAGTAGCCAAAATGCTTCGAAAGGACTACTTCAGAGACTCATGTGAAGGGCCATGACAGATACTCTGAGAACAGGTATTCCAACATTGAATACCTTTGAGATCGTACCAATGGACTAAGGAAGGATTTCCAAACCTAGAAGAAAAGCTGGTGGGTTTGTGAAACTGATTACCCAAGATCAAGTACAACAAGAATTAATTACATGGGACTGAATTCATCAATGACGGATGATTACAGTTTTTTTTGGAATATTGCTGATTCTTTAATGTTGTATTTTCTGGATTTAAGAAACTCCTTCCCCTATTATCTTAATCTCTGTATAACTCATGACAAATTAAGAGATTATGTTTTTATAAACAGAATGAAACATTTAACTTTTCTCTCTGCCCCATGCCTCCAGGATTTGAAAACTCTTGTTGAGTGTTCTTATTTTCATGACAATATAATTATTTGCTTTAGTTCAAAAAAAAAATGGGCAGAGGATCTGAATAGACACTTCTCCAAAGAAGAAATTCAGATGACGAACAGGCACATGAAAAGATGCTCCACATCGCTAATCATCAGAGAAATGCAAATTAAAACCACAATGAGATATCACCTCACACCACTAAGGATGGCCAACATCCAAAACACAAACAACAACAATTGTTGGCGAGTATGTGGAGAATGGGGACCCTCCTACACTGCTGGTGGGACTGCAAATTAGTTCAACCATTGTGGAAAGCAGTATGGAGGTTCCTCAAAAAACTCAAAATAGAAATACCATTTGACCCAGGAATTCCACTCCTAGGAATTTACCCGAAGAATGCAGCAGCCCAGTTTGAAAAAGACAGATGCACCCCTTTGTTTATCACAGCACTATTTACAATAGCCAAGAAATGGAAGCAACCTAAGTGTCCATCAGTAGATGAATGGATAAAGAAGATGTGGTACATATACACCATGGAATATTATTCAGCCATAAGAAGAAAACAAATCCTACCATTTTCAACAACATGGATGGAGCTAGAGGGTATTATGCTCAGTGAAATAAGCCAGTCAGAGAAAGACAAGTATCAGATGATTTCACTCATCTGTGGAGTATAAGAACAAAGAAAAAACTGAAGGAACAAAACAGCAGCAGACTCACAGAACCCAAGAATGGAGTAACAGATACCAAAGGGAAACGGACTGGGGAGGATGAGTGGGAAGGTAGGGACAAGGGGGGAAAAAGGGGCATTACGATTAGCAGACATAATGTAGGCGGGGGGCACTGGGAGGATTGTACAACTCAGAGAAGTCAAGTAGTGATTCTATAGCATCTCACGACGCTGATGGACTGTGACTGTAATGGGGTGTATGGGGGGGACTTGATGATACAGAGAGTCTAGTAACCATAATGTTGCACATGTAATTGTAGATTAATGATACCAAAATTTAAAAAAAGAAAGAAATATATGGAGATAAATGAAAACAACAACTCAACACTCCAAAACCTGTGGGATGCAGTGAAGGCAATTCTAAGAGGAAAGTATATTGCAATACAGGCTTACTTCAAGAAAGCAGAACAATCCTAAATGAACAGTATAAACTCACAATTAATAAAACTAGAAAAAGTTGAACAAATGAGGCCTAAAGTCAGTAAAAGGAGGGACAAAATAAAGATCAGAGCAGAAACAAATAAAACCAAGAAGAATGAAACAACGGAATCAATGAAAGCAGGAGCAGGTTCTTTGAGAAAATAAACAAAATAGATAAATCCCTAGCCAGAATTACCAAGAAAAAAAGAGTGTACACACATAAACAGAATCAGAAATGAGAAAGGAAAAATAACTATGGACACCACAGAAACATAAAGAATTATTAGAGATTATGAAAAATTACATGCTAACAAATAGGATAACCTAGAAGGAATGGACATCTTTCTAGAAAAATACAGCCTTCCAAGAATGACCCAGGAAGAAGCAGAAAATCTGAATAGACCAATTACCAGCGATGAAATTGAATAAGTAATCAAAAAAATACCTAAGAAAAAAAGCCCTAGACCAGACGGCTTCACCTCTGAACTTTTTTTTTTGCCTTTTTTGTTTTTATTAAGGTATCATTGATATACATTTTCATGAAGGTTTCACAAGAAAAACAATGTGATTTACAATGAGTAATTAGCTACCCATATTAACAAATCCCCCCCATACTCCACTGCAGTCACTGTCCATCAGTGTAGTAAGATGCCACAGAGTCACTACTTGTCTTCTCTGTGCTACACTGTCTTCCCCTTGACCTCTCCGAAACCATGTGTACTAATCATAATACCCTTCTATCCCCTTCTCCCTCCCTCCCCACCCATCCCCCCGCACCCCTCCCCTTTGGTAACTGCTAGTCCCTTCTTGGAGTCTGTGAATCTGCTGCTGTTTTATTCCTTCAGTTTGGCTTTGTTGTTATACTCCACAAACGAGGGAAATCATTTGGTATTTGTCTTTCTCTGCCTGACTTATTTCACTGAGGATAATAATCTCTGGCTCCATCCATGTTGTTGCGAATGGTAAGATTTCTTTTCTTCTTATGGCTGAACAAAATTCCATTTTGTATATGTACCACATCTTCTTTATCCATTCATCTACTGATGGACACTTAAAGGTGTTTCCATTCTTGACTATTGTAAATAGTGCTGCAATGTATAGAGGGGCGCATATGTCTTTTTGAATCTCCATATTGCTTTCAACAATGGTTGAATGGTTGAACTAGTTTACATTCCCACCAACAGTTTAGTAGAGTTCCCCGTTCTCCACATACTCGCTGGTATTTGTTGCTTCTTGTCTTTTGGATGTTGGCCATCTTAAAAGGTGTGAGGTGATAACTCATTGTGGTTTTAATTTGCATTTCCTTGATAAATAGAGATGTGGAGCATCTTTTCATGTGCTTGTTGGCCATCTGAATTTCTTCTTTGAAGAAGTGTCTTTCAGCTCCTCTGCCCATTTTTTAATCGGATTATTTGGTTTTTTGGGTGTTGAGGCATGTAGGTTCTTTATATATTTTGCATGTTAACCCTTTGTTGGCTCAGTCGTTTATGAATATATTCTCCAAAACTGTAGGATGCCTTTTTATTATATATAATGATGGTGTCTTTTCCTGTGCCAAAGCTTTTTATCATGATGTAGTCCTATTTGTTCATTTTTGCTTTTATTTGCCTTGCCAGGGGAGGTATGTTCATGAAAAGGTTGCTCATGTTTATATTCAATAGAGTTTTCCCTAGGTTTTCTTCTTTGAGGTTAATGGTTTCATGACTTACATTCAGGTCTTTGATCCATTTCAAGTTTACTTTTGTGTATGGGGTTAGACCGTAATCCAGTTTCATTCTCCTGCATGTAGCTGTCCAGTTTTGCCAACACCAGTTGTTGAGGAGGCTTTCATTTCCCCATTGTATATCCATGGCTCCTTTATCGTATATTGACTATATATGCTTGGGTTTATATCTGGGCTCTCTAGTCTGTTCCATTGATCTATGGGTCTATTCTTGTGCTAGTACCAAATTGTCTTGATTGCTGTGTCTTTGTAGTAGAGCTTGAAGTTGGGGAGCATAATCTCCCCAGCTTTATTCTTCTTTCTCAGGATTGCTTTGTCTACTTGGGGTCTTTTGTGATTCCATATGAATTTTATTCTTTTCGATGCAATTGTAACTTGAATTGTTTTCCTGATTTCTTTCTGCTAGTTCATCATTAGTGTATAGGAATGCAACAGATTTCTGTGTATTATTTTTGTATTCTGCCACTTTGCTGAATTTAGTTTTGGAGGGGATTCTTTATGGCTTTTTATGTACAATATCATGTCATCTGTAAACAGGGACAGTTTAACTTATTCCTTACCAATCTGGATACCTTTTCTTTCTTTCTGTCGTCTGATTGCCATGGCTAGGACCTCCAGTACTATGTTGAATAGAAGTGGGGAGAGTGGGCATCCTTGCCTTCTTCCCGATCTGAAAGGAAAACCTTTCAGCTTCTCGCTAAGAATGATGTTGGCTGTGGGTTTGTCATATATGGCCTTTATTATGTTGACGTATTTGTCCTCTATACCCATTTTGTTGAGACTTTTTATCATGAATGGATGTTGAATTTTGTTGAATACTTTTTCAGCATCTATGGAGATAATCATATGTTTTTTTGTCCTTCTTTTTGTTGATGTGGTGGATGATGTTGATGGATTTTCGAATGTTGTACCATCCTTGCATCCCTGGAATAAATTCTACTTGATCATGATGGATGATCTTTTAAGTATTTTTGAATTCAGTTTGCTAATATTTTGTTGAGTATTTTTGCATCTGTGTTCATCAGGGGAATTGGTGTGGAATTTTTTTTCTCTGGTGTCTTTGCCTGTTTTTTGGTATTAGAGTGATGCTTGCCTCATAGAATGAGTTTTGAAGTATTCCCTTCTCTTCTGGTTTTTGGAAAACTTTAAGGAGGATGGGTATTAGGTTTCCACTAAATGTTTGATAAAATTCAGCGGTGAAGCCATCTGGTCCAGGAGTTTTGTTCTTAGGTAGGTTTTTTATTAACAATTCAATTTCTTTGCTGGTAATTGGTCTGTTCAGATATTCTGTTTCTTTCTGGGTCAGCCTTGGAAGGTTGTATTTTTCTAGAAAGCTGATCATTTCTTCTAGGTTACCCAGTTTGTCAGTATATATTTTTTCATAGTATTCTCTAATAATTCTTTCTATTTCTGTGGTATCCGTAGTGATTTTTCCTTTCTCATTTCTGATTGTTTATGTGTGTACAGTCCCTTTTTTCCTTGATCAGTTTGGCTACGGGTTTATCTACTTTGTTTATTTTCTCAAAGAACCAACTCCCGCTTTCATTGATTCTTTCTATTGTTTTATTCTTCTCAATTTCATTTATTTCTGCTCTGATCTTTGTTATTTCCCTCCTCCTACTGACTTTGGGCCTCATTTGTTCTTTTCTAGTTTCATTAATTGTGAGTTTAGACTGTTCATATGGGATTGTTCTTTCCTGAGATAAACCTGTATTGCAATATACTTCCCTCTTAGCATGGCTTTTACTGCCTCACACTGATTTTGTGGTGTTGAATTATTGTCATTTGTCCCCCATATGTTGCTTGATCTCTGTTTTTATTTGATCATTGATCCACTGATTATTTAGGAGCATGTCATTAAGCCTCCATGTGTTTGTGGGCTTTTTCATTTTCTTTGCATAATTTATTTCAAGTTTCATACCTTTTTGCTCTGAGAAGCTGGTTGGTACAATTTCAATCTTTTTTAATTTACTGAGGCTCTTTTTGTGACCTAGTACATGATCTATTCTTGAAAATGTTCCATGTGCACTTGAGAAGAATGTGTATCCTGTTGCTCTTAGATGGAGTGTCCTTTAGATGTCTGATAGGTCCATCTGTTCTAATACATTGTTCAGGGCCTCTGTCTCATTTTCTGTCTGGTTGATCTCTTCTTTGGAGTGAATGGTGTGTTCAAGTCTCCTAAAATGATTGCATTGCATTGCTTCCCCCTTTAATTCTGTTAGTATTTGTTTCACATATGAAGGGGATCCTGTGTTGAGGGTATAGATATTTATAATAGTTATATCCCCTCGTTGGACTGACCCTTTTATCATTATGTAATATCCTTCTTTGTCTCTTGTGACTTTATTTGTTCTGAAGTCTATTTCGTCTGATATAAGTACTGCAACTCCTGGTTTATTCTCCCTATTAGTTGCATGAAATATCTTTTTTCCATCCCTTTACTTTCAGTCTGTGTAAGTCTTTGGGTTTGAAGTGAGTCTCTTGTAGGCAGCATATAGACGGGTCTTGTTTTTTTATCCATTCAGTGACTCTATGTCTTTTAATTGGTTCATTCAGACCATTTACATTTAGGGTGATTATTGAGAGGAATGTACATATTGCCATTGCAGGCTTTAGATTCGTGGTTACCAAAGGTTCAAGGGTAATTCCCTTACTATCTTACAGTCTAATTTAACTCAGTATGCTATTATAAGTACAATCTAAAGGTTCTTTTGTTTTTGAAAACTCCATCTTCCGAAGCCCTCCTGACCAACCACTGATGGAGACCTAGCTGCACCCCTTGCTGTGCCCCCTCTCAGCATGAAGCAGCCAGAGCAGTCGTCGCCCCCTTTCCCTAGCAGCAGCTAAAGTCTCTACCTGTAGAAAATAACGAGACAAGGACCATAGGCTTAAATCAACTCTGAGAGACATCCTACTTCCTCTCCTCATGCCTCTCATCATTTTCTGCCTTCTGCTACTCTTTGCTCCCTGCCTAATTAATCTTCTAAAAACCCTCATTCAAACTCAAATTTCAAAAATCACTAACCAAACAATCAATCAGTTAATTATGCAGGAGTACCACCGCCTTCCAATGGAAGAAAGATCCTGCCAGCAGACAACGCAGTGCTGACAGAAGCCTAAACCATCAGCTGTACTTTGCCCCTCTTCTTGCACGCATGAAGCAGCCAAATGAGCCAGCACTTCAACCCTATCCCCTGCACCCCACTTCGCCCCTCTTCCCGCACAAAGCAGTCAGATGATCCAACACTTCACCCCCTCCCCTACACTTCGCATAAGAAATAAAACAAAATGCGGGAACGTTAGATTCCCTTTAATACACAACCTTGAAGGAATATTAAGTTTCCTTTAACACACAGCCTTGAACTGTCTCCGGGCACAGCAGCTCCTTTATCACTTATAGCAGCTGCATCCGAGTGTAGCAAAAGTCCCTATTGTCTGCATCAGTTTCTGTTTCTCAGAAGTCACAAGGCCACCATCCTGCTCACCAAGGCCCTAAATTCCTATATAAGCAGCTCCCCCTTGCTGCCGCTGCTGCTCTCTCCTTTCCGAGACACCATTCTGTCTATCTTCAGCTCCCCCCCCCCCTTGCTGCTCTCTCCTTTCCGAGATAGCCATGTCTACCTTCAGCTCCCCCCTTGCTGCTCTCTCTCTCTCTTTCGAGACAGCACTCTGCCTGTTTGTCTTACACGGAATAAAACCACGCTGACGGAGTTCTCGTGTCCTTCTTTGCAAGCGAGTGAGCCAGGTAGCTAAAAGAACCCTTTCAGTTTTTCCTCCTTTTTCTTCCTCCTCCATTCTTTATATAGTAGGTATAATATTCTATACTCTTTGTCTATCCCTTGATTGAGTTTGGGTGTTGTTGATTTGATTTTGCATCTGCTTAGTAATTAATTGTTCTACTTTCTTTACTGTGGTTTTATTTCCTCTCGTGACAGCTATTTAGCCTTAGGAACACTTCCATCTGTAGCAGTCCCCCCAAAATACACTGTAGAGGTGGTTTGCGGGAGGTAAATTCTCTCAGCTTTTGCTTATCTGAATATTGTTGAATCCCTCCTTCAAATTTAAATGATAATCTTGCCAGGTAGAGTATTCTTGGTTGGAGGCCCTTCTGCTTCATTGCATTAAATATATCATGCCACTCCCTTCTGGCCTGTAAGGTTTCTGTTGAGAAGTCTGATGATAACCTGATGGGTATTCCTTTGTATGTGATCTTTTTCTCTCTCTGGCTGCTTTTAATACTCTGTCGTTATCCTCGATCTTTGCCATTTTAATTATTATATGTCTTGGTGTGGTCTTCCTTGGGTCCCTTGTGTTGGGAGATCTGTAAACCTCCATTGCCTGAGAGATTATCTCCTTTCCCAGATTGGGGAAGTTTTCAGCAATTACCTCCTCAAAGAGAATTTTTATCCCTTTTTCTCTCTTCTTCTAGTACCCATATAATGCAAATATTGTTCTGTTTGGATTGGTCACACAGTTCTCTCAATATTCTTTCATTCCTAGAGATCCTATTTTCCCTCTGTGCCTCAGCTTCTTTGTGTTCCTCTTCTCTAATTTCTTTTTTCATTTTTTTATTAAAGTATTATTGATATACACTCTTATGAAGGTTTCACATGAAAAAACAATGTGGTTAATACATTTATCCATATTATCAAGTCCCCACTCATACCCCAATTCAGTCACTGTCCATCAGTGTAGTAAGATGACACAGATTCACTATTTGCCTTCTCTGTGCTACACTTTTCCCCGTGATTCCCCACACCATGTGTACTAAACATAATACCCCACAATCCCCTTCTCCCACCCTCTCCACCCACCATCCCACACCCCTCCCCTTTGGTAACCAGTAGTTCCTTCTTGGAGTCTCTGAGTCTGCTACTATTTTTTTCCTTCAGTTTTGTTTCGTTGTTATACTCCACAAATGAGGGAAATCATTTGGCACTTGTCCTTCTCTGCCTGGCTTATTTCACTGAGCATAATATCCTCCAGCTCCATCCATGTTATTGCAAATGGCAGGATTTTTTTCCTTCTTATGGCTGAATAGTATTCCACTGTGCATATGTACCACATCTTCTTTATCCATTCATCTACTGATGGACACTTAGCTTGCTTCCATATGTTGGCTATTGTAAAAACTGCTGTGATAAACATAGGGGTGCATATGTCTCTTTGAATCTGAGAAGTTGTATTCTTTGGGTAAATTCCAAGGAATGGGATTCCTGGGTCAAATGGTATTTGTATTTTTAGTTTTTTGAGGAACCTTCATATTGCTTTCCACAATGGCTGAACTAGCTTACATTCCCACCAGCAGTGTAGGAGGGTTCCCCTTTCTCTGCGTACTCGCCAGCACTTGTTGTTCTTAGTCTTTTGGATGCTGGCCATCCTTACTGGTGTGAGGTGATATCTCATTGTGGTTTTAATTTGCATTTCTCTGATGATTAGTGATGTGGAGCATCTTTTCATGTGCCTGTTGGCCATCTGAATTTCTTCTTTGGAGAACTGTCTTTTCATATCCTCTGCCCATTTTTTAATTGAGTTATTTGCTTTTTCGGTGTAGAGGCGTGTAAGTTCTTTATATATTTTGGATGTTAACCCTTTGTCAGATATGTCATTTACAAATATATTCTCCCATACTGTTGGAGGCCTTTTTGTTCTGTTGATGGTGTCCTTTGCCGTACAGACACTTTTTAGTTTGATGTAGTCCCATGAGTTCATTTTTGCTTTTGTTTCCCATTGTCGAGGAGATGCGTTCAGGAAGAAGTCGCTCATGCTTCTATTCAGGAGATTTTTGCCTATCTTGTCTTCTAAGAGTTTTATGGTTTCATGACTTACATTCAGGTCCTTGATCCATTTTGAGTTTACTTTTGCGTATGGGGATAAACAATAATCCAGTTTCATTCTCTTGCATGTAACTGTCCAGTTTTGTGAATACCAGCTGTTGAAGAGGCTGTCATTTCCCCATTGTATATCCATGGCTCCTTTATCATATATTAATTGACAATATATGGTTGGGTTTATATCAAGGCTCTCTAGTCTGTTCCATCGGTCTATGGGTCTGTCCTTGTGCCGGTACCAAATTGTCTTGAATACTGTGGCTTTGTAGTAAAGCCTCAAGTTGTGGAGCATAATCCCCCCATCTTTATTCTTCCTTCTCAGGATTGCTTTGGCTATTTGGGGTCTTTTGTGGTTCCATATGAGTTTTAGAATGATTTTCTCTCGTTCGTTGAAAAATGCTGTTGATATTTTGATACGAATTGCACTGAATCTGTAGAGTGCTTTAGGCAGGATGGCTACTTTGACAATATTGATTCTTCCTATCCATGAGCACAGGATGTGTCTCCATTTATTGGTATCTTCTTTAATTTCTCTCATGAGTGTCTTGTAGTTTTCAGAGTATAGGTCCTTCACTTCCTTGGTTAGGTTTACTCCTAGGTATTTTATTATTTTTGATGCAACTTTGAATGGAATTGTTTTCCTGATTTCTCTCTCTGCTAGGTCATTGTTAGTGTATAGGAATGCCATAGATTTCTGCACATTAATTTTGTATCCCGCAACTTTGCTGAATTCAGATATTAGATCTAGTAGTTTTGGAGTAGATTCTTTAGGGTTTTTTATGTACAATATCATGTCATCTGCAAACAGGGACAGTTTAACTTCTTCCCTGCCAATCTGGATGCCTTTTATTTCTTTGTGTTGTCTGATTGCCATGGCTAGGACCTCCAGTACTATGTTGAATAGAAGTGGGGAGAGTGGGCATTCTTGTCTTGTTCCCGATCTTAAAGGAAAAGCTTTCAGCTTCTCGCTGTTAAGTATAATGTTGGCTGTGGGTTTGTCATATATGGCCTTTATTATGTTGAGGTACTTGCCCTCTATACCCATTTTGTTGAGAGTTTTTATCATGAATGGATGTTGAATTTTGTCAAATGCTTTTTCAGCATCTATGGAGATGATCATGTGGTTTTTCTCCTTCTTTTTGTTGATGTGGTGGATGATGTTGATGGATTTTCGAATGTTGTACCATCCTTGCATCCCTGGGATAAATCCCACTTGATCATGGTGTATGATCCTCTTGATGTATTTTTGAATTCTGTTTGCTAATATTTTGTTGAGTATTTTTGCATCTATGTTCATCAGGGATATTGGTCTGTAGTTTTCTTTTTTTGTGGTGTCTTTGCCCGGTTTTGGTATTAGAGTGATGCTGGCCTCATAGAATGAGTTTGGAAGTATTCCCTCTTCTTCTACTCCTTGGAAAACTTTAAGGAGGATGACTATTAGTTCTTCATTAAATGTTTGATAAAATTCAGCAGTGAGGCCATCTGGTGCAGGGGTTTTGTTCTTAGGTGGGTTTTTGGTTACTGCTTCAATTTTGTTGCTGGTAATTAGTGTGTTGAGATTTTCTTTTTCTTTCTGGGTCAGCCTTGGAAGGTTGTATTTTTCTAGAAAGTTGTCCATTTCTTCTCGGTTATTCAGTTTGTCAGCATATAATTTCTCACAGTATTCTCCAATAGTTCTTTGTATTTCTGTGGGGTCCATCATTATTTTTCCTTTCTCATTTCTAATTCTGTTTATGTGAGTAGACTCTCTTTTTTTCTTGGTAAGTCTCGCTAGGGTTTTATCTATTTTGTTTATTTTCTCGAAGAACTAGCTCTTGCTTTCACTGATCCTTTCTGTTGTTTTATTCTTCTCGATTTTATTTATTTCTGCTCTAATCTTTATTATGTTCCTCCTTCTACTGACTTTGGGTCTCATTTGTTCTTTTTTCTAGTTTCGTTAATTGTGAGTTTAGACCTCTCATATGGGAATGTTCTTCTTTCCTAAGGTAGGCCTGTATTGCAATATACTTTCCTCTTAGCATGGCCTTCACTGCATCCCACAGATTTTGCAGTGCTGTCATTTGTCTCCATATATTGCTTGATGTCTGTTTTTATTTGGTCGTTGATTATTTAGGCGCATGTTATTAAGCCTCCATGTGTTTGTGAGCTTTTTCATTTTCTTTGTGTAATTCATTTCTAGTTTCATTACTTTGTGGCCTGAAAAGCTGGTTGGTACAATTTCATTCTTTTTGAATTTACCTAGGGTCTTTTTGTGTCCTAGTGTATGATCTGTTTTTGAAAATATTCCATGTGCACTTGAGAAGAATGTGTATTCTGCTGCTTTTGGGTGTAGAGTTCTGTAGATGTCTGTTAGGTCCATCTGTTCTAATGTGTTGTTGAGTGCCTCTGTCTCCTTACTTATTTTCTGTCTGGTTGATCTGTCATTCAGAGTGAGTGGTGTGTTGAAGTCTCCTAGAATGAATGCATTGCATTCTATTTCCCCCTTTAATTCTGTTAGCATTTTTTTCACATATGTAGGAGCTCCTGTGTTAGGTGCATAGATATTTATAATGGTTATATCTTCTTGTTGGATTGACACTTTTATCATTATGTAAGTCCTTCTTTGTCTCTTGTGACTTTCTTTGTTTTGAAGTCTATTTCGTCTGATATAAGTACTGCAACTCCTGCTTTTTTCTCCCTATTAGTTGCATGAAATGTCTTTTTCCATCCCTTCACTTTCAGTCTGTGTATGTCTTTGGGTTTAAAGTGAGTCTCTTGAAGGCAGCGTATAGATGGGTCTTGTTTTTTAATCCACTCAGTGACTCTTATGTCTTTTGATTGGTGAATTCAGTCCATTTACATTTAGGGTGATTATGGATAGGTATGTACTTACTGGCATTGCAGGCTTTAGATGCGTGGTTACCAAAGGTTCAAGGTTAACTTCCTTACTATCTAAGAGTCTAACTTAACTCACTTAATATGCTATTACAAACACAATCTAAAGGTTCTTTTTTTTTCCTCCTCCTTTTTCTTCCTTCTCCATTCTTTATATATAAGGTATCATATTCGGTACTGTTTGTCTATCCCTTGATTGACTTTGGGGATAGTTAATTTAATTTTGCATTTTCTTAGTAATTAGCTGTTCTACTTTCTTTACTGTGGTTTTATTACCTCTGGTGACAGCTATTAAACTGTAGGAACACTTCCATCTAGAGCAGTCCCTCCAAAATACACTGTAGAGATAGTTTGTGGGAGGTAAATTCTCTCAGCTTTTGCTTATCTGGGAATTGTTTAATCCCTCCTTCAAATTTAAATGATAATCTTGCTGGATAAAGTAATCTTGGTTCAAGGCCCTTCTGCTTCATTGCATTAAATACATTATGCCACTCCCTTCTGGCCTGTAAGGTTTCTGCTGAGAAGTCTGATGATAGCCTGATGGGCCTTCCTTTGTATGTGATCTTATTTCTCTCTCTGGCTGCTTTTAAAAGCCTCTCCTTATCCTTGATCTTTGCCATTTTAATTACTGTATGTCTTGATGTTGTCTTTCTTGGGTCTCTTGTGTTAGGAGATCTGTGCACCTCCATGGCCTGAGAGACTATCTCCTTCCCTAGATTGGGGAAGTTTTCAGCAATCACCTCCTCAAAGACACTTTCTATCCCTTTTTCTCTCTCTTCTTCTTCTGGTACCCTTATAAAGCGAATATTGTTACATTTGGATTGGTCACACAGTTCTCTCAATATTCTTTCATTCTTAGCGATCCTTTTTTCTCTCTGTGCCTCAGCTTCTTTGTATTCCTCCTTCTCTAGTTTCTATTTCATTTATCGTCTCCTCCGCCGTATCCAATCTGCTTTTAATACCATCCATTGTGCTCTTCAATGATCGGATCTCCGACCATAATTCATTCCTGAGTTCCTGAATATCTTTCCTTACTTCCATGAGCATGTTAATGATTTTTATTTTGAACTCCCTTTCAGGGAGAGTCATGAAGTCAACATCATTTAAATCTTTCTCCCGAGTTGTATTCATAATTTTACTCTGAACTAGGTTCCTTTGGCATTTCATATTTGTGTATGGCGCCCTCTAGTGCCCAGAAGCTCTACTCTCCGGAGCTGCTCAGCCCCTGAAGTAATGTCGGGGATTGCAGGGGAGTGGATTGGTGCCTCAGGGTAGGAAAGTGCTGTTTCCTGCTTCCCGGCTGCTATGCCTGTCTCCACTGCCTGAACCAGTGGGCCAAGCACACAGGTGTAAGCCTCTGTGCTTTGCATTTTTAGTTGCTGTAGACAGATCTTCCCTCTGGCTTGCCTAACAGCAGTGTAGGGTTTCCCAGTTTGCAAGCCCACTGGGGCTGGCCAGGAGAAAAGCGCAGTAGTCTGCCTGTCACAGAAGGGGTTCTTGGAGCTGTGTAGGCAGCCAGGGAGCTGGAGCACCTGAAGACTTGAAAGCTCCCAATCTGCTGAGCAGAGTGCACCTGGACAATTCTGTCTACCTGTCCTTTCTCCTGAGCAGTAAGCTCTGCGCAATCCTTGCCTCTTTAGCAGCCCTCTTGCTAAGGGCTTCTTTGTTATGAAGTCTCTCAGACTGCCCACCTTGCTTTTGTCCCAGAGCAGGTGGATATGGATCCCTGCTTTCCACAAGCAGCTGGCATCTTAGTCTCTCCAGGAATTCTGCCTGTCTTAGCTTTCCAACCCCCTAATTTCAAGAATATCATGCAGGCACCATGAAATGTAGGTTTGTGCTCCCAGAGCAGATCTCCAGAGTTAGGTATTCAGCAGTCCCCGATCTCCACTCCCTCCCTGCTCTGCTCCTCTTCCTCCTGCCAGTGAGCTGGGGTGGGGGAAGGGCTTGGATTCCGCAGGACCATAGCTTTAGTAGGTTACCCTTTTCCGTGAGGTCTACTCTTGTCTCCAGGTGTATGCAGTTTGGTGCAGTCCTCTTTCCTGTTGCTCTTTCAAGAGTAGTTGTATTAGTTATATTTTCATATTATATGTGGTTTTAGGAGGAAGCCTCTGTCTCACCTCTCAAGCCACCATCTTTAATCCCTCTTCTCTAATTTCTATTCCATTTATCATCTCCTCTACTTCATTTAATACAGTTTTAAATCCCTCCATTGTGTGTTTCACTTCAGATACTGTATCCCTTAATGATTGAATCTCACTCCTGAATTCTCCTCTGAGTTCTTGAATATTTTTCTTACCTCCATGAGCATGTGTATGATTTTTATTTTGAAATTTCTTTCAGGAAGATTGATGAGTTCAGTTTCACTGGACCCTTTTTCTAGTTTTGTAGGATTTTCGTTTGAACCAGGTTCCTTTGACGTTTCATATTTGTATATGTCGCCCTCCAGTGCCCAGAAGCTGTACTCTCTGGAGCTGCTCAACCCCTGGAGTGATGTTTGGGGTAACAGAGGAGCAGTGCTGGTGCCTGAGGGGGGGGGGGTAGGAAATAGCTGTTTCTTGTTTCCCCACTGCTGTGCCTGTCTCCACTGCCAGAACCAGTGGGCAGAGCGCACAGGTGTAAACCTCTATGCTTTGCATTTGTAGCTCCCAAGGCAGGGGCTGCCTGTTTGTGAGCTGGTGCTGGCTGGAGGAAGGCGCAGCAGGCTGCATATCACAGTGGGGGGCCTCAGAGCTGCTCAGCCAGCCAGGTGAATGGAGACCCTAAAGCTCCTGAAGTTTCCCAACCTGCTGGGCAGACAGCACCTGGAAAATTCTTTCTACCTGTCCTTTCTCCTGAGCAGGAAGCTCTGGGCAATCCTTGCCCATTTAGCAGCCCTCTCATTGTTAGGTAGTCTCTCAGACTTCCCACCTTTCTTTTGTCCCAGAGCAGCCGGATGTGGATTCCTGTTTTCTACAAGTGGCTGGAATCTCAGTCTCTCCAAGTATTCTGCTTGTCCTGGTTTTCCAACTGCACTAATCTCCAAAGCACCAAGCAATGTACGTTTGTGCTCCCAGAGCAGATCTCTAGGGCTGGGTGTTCAGCAGTCCTAGGCATCTACCTCCCACCCCCTGCCAATCTGGTCCATTTCTCTTCTTCCTGCTGGTGAGCTGGAGTGGGGGAAGGGCTTGGGTCCTGGTGGATCATGGCTTTGGTAGGCTACCCTGTTCCGTGAGGTCTGTTCTTTTCTCAAGGTGTATGCAGTCTGGCACCTGGAGAGTCTTCTTTCCTGTTGTTCTTTCAGGATTAGTTGTATTAACTATATTTTTGTATTATATGTGGTTTTGGCAGGAGGCCTCTATCTCACCTCTCACACCACCATCTTTAATCTCCTCTCTTCAATGCTGAATTTTATCAAACATCTAGAGAAGACCTAATACCCATTCTCCTTAATGTATTCCAGAAAAGCATAGGAGGAGGGAGTACTTCCAAACTCATTCTATGAGGACAGCCTCACTATAATACCAAAACCAGACAAAGACCACAAAAAAGAAAATTAAGAGACCAATATCCATGATG
This sequence comes from Smutsia gigantea, assembly GCA_032199065.1. NCBI lineage: Eukaryota > Metazoa > Chordata > Mammalia > Pholidota > Manidae > Smutsia > Smutsia gigantea. The sequence continues at coordinate 183,506 of JAVSCE010009704.1, forward strand.
AACATAGATGCAAAAATATTAGCAAATCAAATCCAAAAATACACCAACAAAATCATGTATCATAACCTAGTGGGATTGATTCTAGGGATGCAAGGATGGTACACATTCAACATCGTACATCACATCAACAAAAAGGACAAAAATCACATGATCATCTCAATAGATGCTGAAAAAGCATTTGACAAATTTCAACATCATTCATGATAAAAACTCTCAACAAAGTGGGTATAGAAGGTAAGTACCTCAACATAATAAAGGCCATACACAACAAACGCACAGCCAACATCATACCTAACAGCAAAAAGCTGAAAGATTTTCCTTTAAGATCGGGAACAAGACAAGGATGCTCACTCCCCCCACTGTTACTCAACATAGTTCTGAAGGCCCTAGCCATGGCAATCAGACAACACAAAGAAATAAAAGGCATCCATATTGGTAAAGAAGAAGTCAAACTGTCCCTGTTTGTAGATGACATGATATTGTACATAAAAAACCCTAAAGAATCTACTCCAAAACTACTAGATCTAATATCTGAATTCAGTAAAGACGCGGGATACAAAATTAATACACAGAAATCTGTTGCATTTCTATACACTAACACACTTAACTAGCAGAAAAAAAAAATCAGGAAAACAATTCCATTCACAATTGCATCCAAAAGAATAAAATACCTAGGAATAAACCTAACCAAGGAAGTGAAAGACTTATACTCTGAAAACATTAGAGAAATTAAAGAAGATACCAACAAATGGAAACACATCCCGTGGTCATGGATAGGAAGAATTAATATTGTGAAAATGGTCAGCCTGCCTAAAGCAATCAACAGATTCAATGCAATCCCTATAAAAATACTGACAGTATTCCTCAATGAACTACAGCAAACAGTTCTAAAATTCATATGGAACCACAAAAGACTCCGAATAGCCAAGGCAATCGTGAAAGGGAGGAACAAAGGTGGGGGGGGATCATGCTTCCCAACTTCAAGCTCTACTGCAAAGCCACAGTAATGAAGACAATTTGGTACTGGCACAAGAACAGACCCATAGACCAATGGAACAGACTAGAGAACTCAGATATAAACCCAAGCATATATGGTCAATTAATATATGATAAAGGAGCCATGGATATACAATGGGGAAATGACAGCCTCCTCAACAACTGGTGTTAGCAAAACTGGACACCTACATGCAAGAGAATGAAACTGGATTATTGTCTAACCCCACACGCAAAGGTAAACTCAAAATGGATCAAAGACCCGAATGTAAGCCATGAAACCATAAAACTCATAGAAGAAAACATAGGCAAAAATCTCTTGAATATAAACATGAGCAACTTTTTCCTGAACGCATCTCCTTGGGCAAGGGAAACAAAAGCAAAAATGAACAAATGGGACTAAATCAAACTAAAAAGCTTCTGTACAGCAAAGGACACCATTAACAGAACAAAAGGCACCCTACAGCATGGGAGAATATATTCATAAACAACTTATCCAATAAGGGGTTAACATCCAAAATATAAAAAGAGCTCACATGCTTCAACACCCAAAAAGCAAATAACCCAATTAAAAAATGGGCAGAGAATTTGAACAGTCACTTCTCCAAAGAAGAAATTCAGATGGCCAACAGGCACATGAAAAGATGCTCCACATCGCTAATGCAAATTAAAACCACAATGAGTTATCATGTCACACCACTTAGGATGGACAACATCCAAAAGACAAGAAGCAACAAATGCCAGCGAGGATGCAGAGAAAGAGGAAGCCTCCTACACTGCTGGTGGGAATGTAAATTTGTTCAACCATGGTTGAAATCAATATGGAGATTCCTCAAAAAACTAAAAATAGAAATGTCATTTTTACCTGGGACTTCCACTCCTAGGAATTGACCCAAAGGAAACATGATCTCAGATTCAGAAAGATATATGCACCCCTATGTTTATCGCAGCACTATTTACAATAGCCAAGATATGGAAGCAACCTAAGTGTCCGTCAGTAGAAAACGGATAAAGAAGATGTGATACATATACACACTGGAATGTTACTCAGCCATTTAAAGAAAAGAAATTCTGTCATTTGGAACAGCATGGATGCAGCTAGACGGTATTATGCTCAGTGAAATAAGCCTGGTGGAGAAAGACAGGTACCAAATGATTTCACTCATTTGTGGAATATAACAACAAAGCAAAACTGAAGGAACAAAACAGCAGCAGACTCAGAGACTCCAAGAAAGGACTAGCGGTTACCAAAGAGAAGGGTGTAGGGCGGAGGTGTGGGGAGGAGGGAGAAGGGGATTGAGGGTCATTATAATTAGCACACATAATGTAGGGGGGGTCACGGGGAAGGCAGTACAGCAAAGAGAAGACAAGTAATGACTCTGTAGCATCTTACTACACTGATGGACAGTGACTGCAATAGGGTGTGGGGGGGACTGGATAATATGGGTGAATGTTGAAACCACAATGTTACTCATATGAAACTTTCATAAGATTGTGTATCAATGACACTTCAATAAAAAAATAAAAGACTGGATATCAATGATAGCTTAATTAAAAAAAATTTTTAATGACTAGACTTCCGGGAAGATGGCGGCGTGAGCAGGGTGGCAGAAATCTCCTCCCAACACTATATTTATCTACGAAAATACAGCAAATGCAACTATTCCTAAAAGAGAGATCAGAATACACAGGAAAGCGCACAGCGTGCAGCTACACCTGAGAGGACTCGGCACGCCAAGAGGCGGGTAAGATAGGGAGCCGCGACCCAGCAGGACCAGAGCACTCATCCACCCCAGGGCACCGGCGGGAGGAGAGGATTCAGAACTGGGAGGGAGTGGAAGTACACCCCGTGAAATAACCAGCCCCGGTGATCTGCGTGGGGAGCGCTGACACACATAGCGTGGTGTAGCGCAGATTGGAGAGAGAGAGGGGCAGGACCTGAGCGGGGAACGCACCAGGGTGCTTGCAGCCGGCTCCCGGGAAGGAAAAAAAAAAAAAAGAAAACCGTGTGCTTTCTTCAGCGGTCTTAAAGAGATAGGAGTCCAGCGGAGGAGCCGGATCACCCTGACACACTCAGCCCAGCAGGCTGGGAGTCCTGGGGAGTTTCGGTCCCCTTAGGTGGCAACTGGGAAGGGTAGCCACACATCACCTTTCCAAAGAGATCAACGGCCTCCCATTCGTTCTCACCCCGGCCAGAGCTAAAAAGGGCCCTGCGGAGTGGCGCGGCCACGGCTGTGGAGTAGTGGGGCAAAAGCACCACCTACAGCATCCCCACAGAATCTACTCCCAGTGGGCGTTTTTTTTTTGCTTTCTTTTTTCGTTTTTTGTGTTTTTTTGTTTTGTTTTTTTTCCTTTCTTTTTTCTATTCTTTTCTTTCTTTTTTTTCTTTCTTTCTTCCTTCCTTTTTTTTTTCCTCTTTTTAAAGTCTTAAAGAGTCTAGCTGACGTACGTGGCAACTACCAGCGACCACTTCTATAGCCATGAAAAGACAGAGGAGTATGGCTCAGACCAAAATCAACCAGACAACCCCAGAGAGGGTGCCTGAAGGGATGGAAATGCACAGTCTTCCTGAAAAAGAATTCAGAATAAAAGTCATAACCATGCTGATGGATCTACAGAGAAATGTGCAAGAGCTGAGGGAGGAAGTGAGGAAAGACAATGCAGAAATCAGACAAGCGATCAACGGGCTTAACAGCAGACTGGATGAGATGCAAGAGACTGTTAATGGAATAGAAATCAGAAAACAGGAATACAGAGAAGCTGAGGCAGAGAGAGATAAAAGGATCTCTAGGAATGAAAGAATATTAAGAGAACTGTGTGACCAATCCAAATGGAACAGTATTCGCATTATAGGAGTACCAGAGGAAGAAGAGAGAGAAAAAGGGATAGAAAGTGTCTTTGAAGAAATAATTGCTGAAAACTTTCCCTCACTGGGGAAGGAAATAGTCTCACAGTCCACAGAAGCCCACAGATCTCCCAACACAAGGGACCCAAGGAAGACAACACCAAGACACATAATAATTAAAATGGCAAAGATCAAAGATAAAGACAGTATTAAAGGCAGCTAGAGAGAGAAAAAAGATCACCTACAAAGGAAAACCCATCAGACTATCATCAGACTTCTCAACAGAAACCTTACAGGCCAGAAGAGAATGGCATCATATATTTAACGTTATGAAACAGAAGGGCCTCGAACCAAGAATATTGTATCCAGCACGATTATCATTTAAATATGATGGAGGGATTAAACAATTTCCAGACAAACGAAAGTTGAGAGAGTTTGCCTCTCATAAACCACCACTACAGGACATCTTAAACGGACTGCTCTAGAGGGAAGCACCCCTAAGGCTAAAAAGATGTCACCAGAGAAAATAAAATCATAGCAAAGAAAGCAGACCATCCAAATATTAACTAAAGGCAAAGAATAAAACACCTAGTATAGAAACAATGGAGGAGGAAGAATAAAAAGGGAGAGAAATAAAGAAACATCCAATGGTGTTTACAATAACTTAACAAGAAAGTTAAGTTAGATTGTTATATAGTAAAGAAGCAACCCTTGAACCTTTGGTAACCACGAATCTAAAGCCAGCAATGGCAATAAGTACATATCTATCGATAATCACCCTAAATGTAAATGGACTGAATGCACCAATCAAAAGACACAGGAACAGAATGGATAAAAAAGCAAGACCAATCTATATGCTGCTTACAAGAGACTCACCTCAAACCCAAAGACATACACAGACTAAAAGTGAAGGGATGGAAAAAGATATTTCATGCAAACAACAGGGAGAAAAAAGCAGGTGTTGCAGTACTTGTATCAGACAAAACAGACTTCAAAACGAAGAAAGTAGCAAGAGATAAAGAAGGACATTACATAATGATAAAGGGGTCAGTCCAACAAGAAGATATAACCATTAAAAATATATATGCACCCAACACAGGAGCGCCAGCATATGTGAAACAAATACTAACAGAATTAAAGGAGGAAATAGACAGCAATGCATTCATTTTAGGAGACTTCAACACACCACTCACTCCAAAGGACAGATCAACCAGACAGAAAATAAGACACAGAGGCACTGAACAACACACTAGAACAGATGGACCTAACAGACATCTACAGAACTCTGCACCCAAAAGCAACAGGATACACATTCTTCTCACGTGCACATGGAACATTTTCCAGAATAGACCACATACTAGGCCACAAAAAGAAACTCAGTAAAATCAAAAATATTGAAATTCTACCACCAACTTCTCAGATCACAAAGGTATAAAACTAGAAATAAATTTTAGAAAGAAATCAAAAAGGCTCACAAATACATGGAGACTTAACAACATTCTCCTAATTAATCAATGGGTTAACGACCAAATCAAAACAGAAATCAAAGAATATACGGAGACTAATGACAACAACAACACAAAGCCACAACTTCTGTGGGACGCAGCAAAGGCAGTTCTAAGAGGAAAGTATATTGCAATCCAGGCCTATTTAAAGGAAGAACATTCCCAAATGAATAGTCTAAAGACACAATTACTGAAATTGGAAAAAGAAGAACAAATGAGGCCCAAAGTCACCAGAAGGAGGGACATAATAAAGATCAGAGAAGAAATAAATAAAATTGAGAAGAATAAAACAATAGAAAAAATCAATGAAACCAAGAGCTGGTTCTTTGAAAAAATAAACAAAATAGATAAACCCCTAGCCAGACTCATTAAGAGAAAAAGAGAATCTACACACATAAACACAATCAGAAATGAGAAAGGAAAAATCACGACGACCCCCACAGAAATACAAAGAATCATAAGAGAATATTATGAGAATCTATATGCTAACAAGCTGGAAAACATAGAAGAAATGGAGAACTTCTTAGAAAAATACAACCTTCCAAGACTGACCAAGCAAGAAACAGAAAAACTAAACAGACCAATCACCAGTGACGAAATCGAATTGGTAATCAAAAAACTACCCAAGAACAAAACCCACGGACCTGATGGATTCACCTCTGAATTCTACCACACATATAGAGAAGAAATAACACCCACTCTCCTTAAAGTTTTCCAAAAAATAGAAGAGGAGGGAATACTTCCAAACTCACTCTGTGAAGCCAGCATCACTCTAATACCAAAACCGGGCAAAGACCTCACCAAAAAAGAAAACTACAGACCAATATTCCTGATGAACGTGGATGCAAAAATACTCAATAAAATATTAGCAAACCGAATTCAAAAATACATCAAGAGGATCATACACCATGATCAAGTGGGATTCATCCCAGGGATGCAAGGATGGTACAACATTCGAAAATCCATCAACATCATCTACCACATCAACAAAAAGAACAAAAACCACATGATCATCTCCATAGATGCTGAAAAAGCATTTGACAAAATTCAGCATCCATTCATGATTAAAACTCTCAACAAAATGGGCATAGAGGGCCAGTACCTCAACATCATAAAGGCCATATATGACAAACCCACAGCTAACATCACACTTAATGGTGAAAAGCTGAAAGCTTTTCATCTAAGATCAGGAACAAGACAGGGATGCCCACTCTCTCCACTGTTATTCAACATAGTACTGGAGGACCTAGCCATGGCAATCAGACAACACAAAGACATACAAGGCATCCAGATTGGTAAAGAAGAAGTCAAATTGTCACTATTTGCAGATGACATGATATTGTACATAAAAAACCCTAAGGACTCCACTCCAAAACTACTAGAACTAATATCTGAATTCAGCAAAGTTGCAGGATACAAAATTAACACACAGAAATCTGTTGCTTTCCTATACACTAACGATTAAGTAACAGAAAAAGAAATCAGAAAAACAATTCCATTCACAATTGCATCAAAAGGAATAAAATACCTAAGAATACACCTAACGAAGGAAGTGAAAGACCTGTACTCTGAAAACTACAAGACACTCCTAAGAGAAATTAAAGAGGACACTAGCAAATGGAAATGAATCCCATGCTCTTGGCTAGGAAGAATAAATATTGTCAAAATGGCTATACTACCTAAGGCAATCTACAGATTCAATGCAATCCCTATCAAACTACCAACAGCTTTCTTCAATGAACTGGAACAAATAATTCTAAAATTCATATGGAACCACAAAAGACCCCGAATAGCCAAAGCAATCCTGAGAAGGAGGAATAAAACAGGGGGAATTACACTCCCTGACTTCAAGCTCTACTACAAAGCCACAGTAATCAAGACAATTTGGTATTGGCACAAAAACAGACCCACAGACCAGTGGAACAGAATAGAAAATCCAAACATTAACCCAAACATATCCAGTCAATTAATATTTGATAAAGGAGCCTTGGATATGCAGTGGGGAGATGACAACCTCTTCAACAGCTGATGTTGGAAAAACTGGACAGCTACATGTAAGAGAATGAAACTAGACTACTGTCTAACCCCATACACAAAGGTAAATTCAAGGTGGATCAAAGACCTGAATGTAAGTCATGAAACCATAAAACTCTTAGAAAAAAACAGGCAAAAATCTCTTGGACATAAACATGAGCGACTTCTTCATGAACATATCTTCCCGGGCAAGGGAAACAAAAGCAAAAATAAACAAGTGGGACTATATCAGGCTGAAAAGCTTCTGTACAGCAAAGGACACCATCAGTAGAACAAAAAGACATCCTACAGTATGGGAGAATATATTCATAAATGACGTATCTGATAAAGCGTTGACATCCAAAATATATAAAGAACTCACTCACCTTAACAAACAAAAAGCAAATAATCCAATTAAGAACTGGGCAGAGGACATGAATAGACACTTCCCTAAAGAAGAAATTCAGATGGCCAACAGGCACATGAAAAGATGCTCCACATCGCTAATCATCAGAGAAATGCAGATTAAAACCACAATGAGATATCACCTCACACCAGTGAGGATGGCCAACATCCAAAACACAAACAACAACAAATGTTGGCGAGGATGTGGAGAAAAGGGAACCCTCCTACACTGCTGGTGGGAATGCAAATTAGTTCAACCATTGTGGAAAAGCAGTATGGAGGTTCCTCAAAAAACTCAAAATAGAAATACCATTTGACCCAGGAATTCCACTCCTAGGAATTTACCCTAAGACTGCAGCACCCCAGTTTGAAAAAGACATATGCACCCCTATGTTTATCGCAGCACTATTTACAATAGTCAAGAAATGGAAGCAACCTAAGTGTCCATCAGTAGATGAATGGATAAAGAAGATGTGGTACATATACACAATGGAATATTATTCAGCCATAAGAAGAAAACAAATCCTACCATTTGCAACAACATGGATAGAGCTAGAGGGTCCTATGCTCAGTGAAATAAGCCAAGCTGAAAAAGACAAGTATCAAATGATTTCACTCATATGTGGAGTATAAGAACAAAGAAAAAAAAAACTGAAGGAACAAAACTGCAGCAGACTCACAGAACCGAAGAATGGACTAATAGTTACCAAAGGGAAAGGGACTGGGGAAGATGGGTGGGAAGGGAGGGATAAGAGGGAAAAAGGGGCATTACGATTAGCAGACGTAATGTTGGAGGGGTACGGGGAGGGCTGTACAAGTCAGAGAAGACAAGTAGTGACTCTATAGCATCTCACTACGCTGATGGACAGTGACTCTAATGGGGTGGGGGGGGACCTGATGAAGGGGTAGTTTAATAACCATAATATTGCACATGTAATTGTAGATTAATGATACCAAAATAAATTATATAAAAAAAGAAAAAAATTTTCATGACTAAAGCTCAATGATATTGAAAACACTATATTTCTAAGCCTTAGAGGTCCCATTAAAGGTACTCTTTGAGGTAAATTTACATCCTAAATGTTGACAGAAAAAGAAAATTAATTAAGATGTACAAATTTAACTTACAGGAACATAAATTACAGCATAGGGAATATAGTCAGTAATACTGTAATAACTTTGTAAGATGACAGGTGTAGCTATACTATGGTGGTGAACATTTTGTAATGGATATAAATGTCAATTGCTACATTGTACTCCTGAAAGTAATATAATACTATATGGTAACTATAAAATGTTTTTAATTAAAAAAATAAAAGACACTGAACATAAAAAAATAAAAATAAAAATAAAAATGACTAAGGTCAGTCAGCAAAGATCTCAATGAGGAAGAAACTGGCCACAACAAATCACAACAAATTGCACTTGACTTTCACTTCCTTCCAATCACTCTTTCTCATCTTTTCCTTGACTTTCTTCTGAATGAAAAGTGCCAAAAAGAGTTATATGTACTTACCACAGTGCTTGGCATCCAGTGGTTATTTAATGAAAATATTTACCTAGAAGCAGGGTATGGATGGAAAACTACCTATGAAAATATACATTAAATGGCTAAGAGAACAATGAGATAAGCATTGGTATACTAGAGAACTTTGTAGTACAGCATTAAATTTGAAATATCACAAGTTTCCCAGATATGCTTACTTGCCTCATTAATACACTCATGAAGGGGGAAGCCTGGTAGGAAGTCTGCTGGATCTCCTCCAGGACTTCTCACCTTACTAGAAGGCCAAAGTCACTTAGTGCTTTGGCAAAGGGTCGGCGAGCAGAGAGCCGCTGCTAGACTGCAACCCCACATGTCCCCTGTACCTGCCTGGCTTAGAAAAGCAGCAGAGGATCGGGGCCCACCTCAGAGTAGGGAGCTGAGAAGAGCACGACGTGCTGGTGGGCACTTCACACCATCTCCAAACTCTCCAGGTTAAAAATGAGGAAACTGAGTCCCAGGGAAATTATTCCAGGTCTCACATATTGTTATAGCCAGAACCACAAGAACCCAAGTCTTCTGGCTCCCAAACTTAGGACTTCATTTTAGACAGCTGCTCCAAATACATAAGAGCGGGTTTCTGAAAGTGAATTTGAGTTAGGAAACACCGACAGCAACCCTGGGCATGTTTAAGGACTAGCCCTTAGTGGCACAAAACACGGATCTGCCACATTATGATTTCAAGTGTGTGGCACCAAAACCCAAAAGAACTGCCAATTGTTGCAAAAAGCCAATGGTGGCAATCAACATCTATCGTTTCATTCTGTCCCTTTCTCATGGCTACACAATTCATCGTGAATGCCACCAAGTGTTAATAATATACAAGTGGAGCAAGGAGTAAAGTGATGACAATCTTTAGGGAAGCAGGATTTAAACAGTTTAAACAGCCTATAATAATTCTCACGTTCAAAATTGTATTTTGTAAATTCATAGCTGTTCTCTTTGATACACCCAAAAGTGTCCCAAGAAAGTCTTACTCTGAAGAACCTGGCTTTGGTAAAATCTAGACACAGCCTTTACCCTCAACTAAGCCTCCCTGGCTCAATCATTTGCATGTTATCTGCTTCCTACCGCTTGAGTTTCCTCAATACTGGTGCCCAATGACCTTTAGCTGAGCTGGTCTGGCTCTCATCTATGATTTCTCTTCTCTAAGTTTCTTTTTTCTCAACTATTTCCAACTGTACTGTTTGTCACCTTCCTCACTGCATTTTTTTATGCCACAAATTTGTGTTTGTAGAGTGGCACTAAATCCCAAAACAAATCAGATGAGTTATTAGGGTAACTGAAATCCCCAAGTAATCTCTCTTACTTTCTTTAGTCAGCTAATCAATTTTTAGTATCTCCTTGGTCATATCCTTCTGGTAACCGGTTGCCCTTCTTTAAGACACGATTTTAGCAACAAGCCAGGCCCTTAAAGTTCAGAATGTCTGTACTGAAAAGATTTTACATCATCTAATCTGTCTCAAACTCATTTTACAAATCAATAAACTGTGTCTAAGAGCAGGAAGATTTTTAAGACCCAGGATGATTTCTCATCTCATGACAGTTTAACAAGTTAATCTTTTCTTTCTAATTACAGTGTAGTCTATTTGTTACCATTTGATTACTCCTTTACCAACTCTTTTTAAAACAAAAGATAGTAATTAATACCCTCAGGTGGTGATACACTTCTTTAGCACATCTTAGGGAGTTTTCTTTTTTATTATTGTAACTTCAAACTCCAAATTATTTATATATATTTATTTATTTGTGTGTGTGTGTGTGTGTATATATATATATATTACTAACTACACACTATGGCTATACAAGTAAGGGCTTTCCATAAATCTACATACTAGATAAGAAATTCTTAGACAATAAAGTGTTTTGGTTAGGACTTTGGGTCTTAATCCTAATTCTTTTACTAATTAGCTATGACTCAAAGAGGAGGCACTTCAGGTCTCCTTTTTCTTATGGAAGATAAAGAAGTTGGCCAAGACAGATGATTCTCAACTTTCCTTGGAGTCCTTCAAGTTTTGGAATGAGGTCCACAGACCAAATAGAAACCATGGTTTGCTTCCTCCTCACAAAGCTGCACAGCTAAAATACTGAGTTTGCTTTGGTGTCACACTAAGTACCTTGTGCTGATCAGAAGCTCTAATTGGCATATATCACATCCCAGCTTAAAATGATGACATAAATTATTTTTAAATAGTTTGTTTGAAAGACAAAATTATTAAAACATTTTGGTCCAATAGGGAAATAATAAAAAGAATGAAGTTTCAAAAGCACAAAGTTGGTAGTAAAGGCAGAGAAAGTAGGTTTTGCATAGAGATAGAAAAACCAATTCACATAAATATGAAATTAGATTTCACTCAAGTACCAAGGAACTTCTGTCCTTTCTGTATTTATCTGCTGACTGTGAAAGTGCAGATGCAAAGCACTCATTCTACATCAAATCTCAATTCTCGAAAACAGCATTTGATCAAAAAAAAAACCCATAAACACAGCAAGTAGGCCCTTAGAGTTGGATTTATAAAGTGTTTTTCCCTTACCTTCATATTAAGTCTCCAACTCGATAACATTGCACAGAGAACTTAGAGGTCCTTCAAAAAGTTTAAATCCTTTGGTACAAAATACAATAGTACATTCAGCCACCTCCAACCAGTATACTTAAAAGGGCATTAGCAGGCATTACATTTCATTTCCAATCTACAGGGACTGAAACCCAAAGGCAAGACCAACCGCTGCCTCACAGTCTCACTCTGTTTAACTAGCAAAGAGGAAGGATGACTTCCAGTAAAAGGCCCCGGGCTGGGGCACAGGAGATGTGGGCTCTGACCTAGCTGGCCTCCCGTTGCAATTCCTTGCATGGGGCAGGTAGTTTGAATTAACTGATGCTCAATGAAACTTCAGTTGAGTGGAACTGCAAAAATGTCCACCACATGTCAATTTATATCATACAGAGAACTTAAAGATGTGTCCCTGACTCCAAGAAACTGAAATAGGATTATGTAAAATATGGGAAGTTTGGTGGAAGGAAGAGTTAACATTTCTTAACTATCATTACAAATGAAAGGATTTTTCAGTAGTTATCTCACAAAAGTCTTGCAAAGTAAGTTATTCCCATTTGATACACAGAAAACCAAGCTCAAAGTATGTAATTCTTTGAAGATCACAGTTAGTAAGAGAAGCCCAGATTCTAGGTCTGTGAACCATACAGTATTTGCTGTATGGAACACTTACGCTCAAGGCAGCGCAGGATGAGCTGGGGATTTGGGTCTAAGTTTCACTTCTGTGGTTAAGTTGATGCAAATCGGTAGGCAGAACACCTTTCTGCAACTTTTCCACTTGCACAATGGGGGGTTGGGAAGGAGAGAGATGACCTGGATGAGTGGTTTGTTTTGTTTTGTACGGTGATTATCAGAATACTTTTGAGCCAGGACTTTTTAAATTTTTTTTTGTATCATTATATACACTTACATGAACAACATTGTGGTTACTAGATTCCCCCCATTATCAAGTCCCCAGCACATACCCCATTACAGTCACTGCCAGGACTTTTTCTAATACAGGTTATTTCCCGTTCTTGCGTGGTACGCTTGGTTATTAATGGAAATGTACTACACCCAGAAAAGTTGTGCTAGCTTCAAGCCCCCAACCATTAAGATGATGAGTCTGAGAATCTGACCCTGTTGAATTTTGGTGAAAGTTAAGACAACTCGTTCATGGATTCATGATTCCTTCCTCCCTTGGAGTTCTGTGCCCACCCGGTGCTCAACGGTTTGAGGAGTGGATAATATTTGTGTCCTGCATACAGGAGCGGCCCCCAGGAGGCCCGTGCCGTCAAGAACTTAAAGCTCCCGGCGTGAAACACAGCTCAAACAGCTGGGGCTCAGGCACGCCGGGGCCGGGGGGCGGCCGTGGCGGGTCGCGCCCGTGCGGGGAACCACTTCCTGGTCAGCACCTCCCGTCCCGGGCCCACACCCCCGCCGCTGCATTTCCCCAGCGCACGGAGTTGCCCGGGCTGCCGAGGGTCTGTCCAACTTAGCGGTCGCGCCCAGCCCGGCCCGAGAGGCCGGGGGACGGGTCCCCTCAGAGATTTAAAAAACAACGCTCTGGAACTCCAACCCCCCGGCGCCCAGCAGGGTTTCCGGGGGCGGGACCCGGGCATTTCCTGCGGCTGCAGGGAAGCGGCCCCGGGCCCGTTCGAGTCCCGCCCGGACCTCTTTGCCGCTAGGCACCCAGGTGGGCTGCGCCGCCCGAAACCTCGTCCCACGTCGCCCGGTACCTGCCGCGCTCGCAGCGGCAGAACCTGCGCTCACCTCGTTCCGGGGGCCCAGAGCCCGTCCCCGCGCCTCTGGGCCAGCTCTCGCCGCTGTAACCGGCAGGGTCACAGCCCCGGCCGCCGCCCACTTTCGGTTTCCCCGCACTGCCGGAGCTGCAGCTGTCGGGAATCACCTCAAGCCCCCGCCCCGCCCTGCTCGGCCCCGCCCCGCCTCTCTCCGAGGGCAGGCCGGCCTCGCCTCTGCGCACGCGCGGGCTCCGCGATTACATAGGCCCACTCCTGTACCCGCGCTTGGGAAAGGAAACCGACGCCGCCTAGCGGTTTCTGCACGTGCCCACCCACTGGCCGTCCGCGGGACGACGGAGCGGACGCAGGGGCGCCCTCTCGTGGACAACGCAAGCACAGGCGAGCCGGGGACCTTTAGCCGGCAAGACTTCCCCATCGCTTATGCATGCGTCCCTGCTGTTGAGTTCACCCACCCCATAGACGTTTCATTCGCTCTCGCTCATTTTTTCTTCAGTTCTGGGGCAGTTGCTTTTTATTCTCCTAGACATCCACCTGGTCTGGATGCCTTTACTTTAGGTCTTTTCTCAAGCGTCTACCTACACTCTCAAAAACGTCAGTCTTCTTCCCTGACATTCCCTGTCTTCTCAGCTGTATCTCTCTCTAGCACCTTTCGAGCACAAAATGTGTTTTATTTATTTTTTCATTGTCTACTATCCTTAAATTAAAGCTCTGTGAGCACAGGGATCTTTGTCTTGTTCCCTAATCTATTCCCAGAGCCTAGGATAGTACCTTGCACATAAGCATGACATAAAATACTTGTCAAACTCATTCATTATAAAATTATTGAATACTTAATATTTATTCTCTATTTCTTATGCACATTAATTCTACCAATATTTATTGGGTATACTGGTTTGTATTCCTTTAGTTAACATTGAACACTTCTCTGAATTCATTCTATATACATTTACTTGTTTATTCAACCAGTATATTTTTATAGCTTTATTGAGGTATAATTGACATACTATGAACTGCACATTTAAATTGTATAATTTTGATGTTTTGACATGTATATACAGCTGTGAAACTATCACTGCCATAAAAATAGTATCTCCATGACCTCCAAAAGTTTCCTCATGTCCCTTTATAATTCTCACCTTTTGTGCCATTCTGTCCCTTGCCCTTTAATTGCTGATTTGCTTTCTGCCACTATTGTTTGCATTTTCTAGAATTGTATGTAAATGGAATCATACCATATGTGCTGTGTTTTTGGGGGAAGAGACTGTCCAGCTTCTTTCACTCAGTATAAGTATGTTGAGATTCATTCAACGTTGTTGTGTTTGCCAATAATTCATGTCTTTCTATTGCTGAATAGTATTACATTGTATGGATACACTAAACCTACAATAGACTCAGCAATTCCATTCCCAGGGTTTACCCAAAAGGAGTAAAAGTATATGTCCACCCAAAGACTTGGGCAAGAATATTCACAGCAGCTTTGTTTGTAGTAGCAAAAAATGGAAACAACACAAATGTCCATCTGTTGGTGAATGGACAATCAACCAGTATATATTTAATATATGCTTTGAAACAACACTTTCATGGAGTGCCCACTAGGTTAAGACAGAAGCTCGTGCATAAGGATTTAAAAATTTTTATTTATTTATTGTTTTGTTAAGGTATCATTGATATATACTCTTTTGAAGGTTTCACATGAAAAACATGTAGTTACTACATTCACCCATATTATCAAGTCCCCCCCCCCCATACCCCATGGTAGTCACTGTCCATCAGTGTAGTAAGAGTGCATGAGGAGTTTTTGATTCAGTGAAGAGACATACTGGGCAATGAAAAGGTAGATGGGAAGTAGATCCCAGAAGGCCTGACAGCCCATGCTCAGGAGTTTGGGCTTTTTTCCAAAGGCAATGGGGAACTATTCAAGTCTCCTTTGAGCACTGTTCTCTTTTACTATCATGTCTAGTCCCTGACTTACCCTGCTCAAATATCTCTTCCTAGCACTTCTCTCCATGCCCACTGCAGTATTTCAGTCTATTTCAGATCTCTCCCTTCTCTCCCCTCCAGTCTGCTCCAAACAGTGCAGTGGATTTAATAGACCTGAAATACAGCCAGACCCAATTTGGACTCTGCAG
>JAVSCE010009705.1:0-56718 GCA_032199065.1 Smutsia gigantea
ATGGTGGTGATGACCTGGAAAAAGAAGAGAAGGTGGGTGACAGTGAAGAGCAGTTGGACCATCCAGAAATTCCATGGGCATGCAAACTATAGACATGAGTACATTATGTAAGTAATGAGCCTCACCAGGACAGAGGTTGAGTTTGGGCTCCTTGTTCACATTGGCTTTATTGTAGGACCTGTTCGTGGGCCTGCTGTGAGGACGTGCATTTGATTTGACAGGCCTGACAACATCTCTATGAGCATGGATATAGGATGCATTTCCAGCATTTCTGTTCTTATTATTGCGATGGTAACTCATTTTATTTTGGGGATTTGGTGCCTGTACCTCTATAAAAGAAAGGGGGAAGGGAATGAGAGAGAAAACAAGCTGATTTCACACCCATAATTAACACATTGCATTTCTAAGTGCTTAGCAGCACAATGGGAGACAATATAAACTAAAAGAACTAAGCTTATTGAAGTTGGCTTGACATCTAATATAACATCACAGTCATGATTCATTTTTCAGGTAGGAAATAATATTTCATATTTAATCTCTTTTCAAATTACCCAAATATCAACTATAAAAGACTCTTGAACTCTCGGCATTCCTGGGCCAGGGAAGTTCTTTGGTTCATCATAAATCCATTTCTTTTACTCATACCCTTATAATGAGGCTGCCTCACAAGATGGACATCATTCACTTAAAGAAGACACAAATTTTTATATTTTTTTAAGAGATGCTTTCATCTGAAAATTACTGGAGGTGAAAATTACATGTCCGTGCATTCACATGTCAAGCGAGAGAAAATAAATAGTGCATCGCCATAACACTTTTTTTGGTAGAACAAAGGGTGATTTATTTTAAGTACACACAAAAAAAATTATCTTGGAAAGTGATTAATGAGGAAACTTTCAATAAGTAGTATTCCTTAGCGGAAAAAATGCTTTTCTCCAAAGGAATGAATGGATTGTTTTAAAAGAACATACAATTACATTCCAAATGTAATTACATATCTCATTATACTGTTATTTTTGAGTAGTTTTAGAATTGTTATTTTGAATACTACTTAAGAAATTGACTTCAGGCAAAATACTTCTAGTGAATTTTACCTTATTTTTTTGAGATCTTAAGAATTTGGGTGTATAGATAGTTTGGAGAAACAAAACTGAAGAGTAAGATTCTGTATGTGTTAAGATCACTATATCATTCATTTTTTACGTGCATTATTTTTCATCAAAAAAGGTATGCACGTGCCCAATTTTCCATGAATTTCTAAGGTACAGTTTCACAGAGAATCTGAAACTATGGTAGAGAGTGGCATTCTTTGTTATTTCTTTGTGTGAAGATCATAAGCCTTCCCAGGTAACCACTGCGCTGAGGAAGTGAACATCAAGTTCTCAATGGAGATGATATCATCTCCCCACTGTGGGCTCCTCAGTCTGTCTTTGCTCTAGATCTCTACTTCAGCATGTGTGTTAAGCCCTCAGGGAAGCTAGGGTTCCTTCCCTCCTCTCCAAATATCATACTCCACGCTTTCACTCAAACACCCACTCCTAGGATTCGAAAACCATATTTTAACAAGTAAGCTGGTCTTCTTGGAGTAAACCATCATGGGCCTTCCCTTCAGTTCCTAACTGGGATCCAGGAATATTATAGGGGTTCAATAAAATGAAAGAGGGGAAAGAAGGAAAGAGGAAAGGAAATGAAGGAAGATTCATGATTCTTAATTGTGTCAGGAGAAGTAGCTCAGAGTACTGAATGGCAAGGAGAAGCTAAATCCAGAAAAATAATCCAAAACATAATAAAAGCCTGCCAATATAACCCACTATGGGTTACATTTAAAGTGTTATATGAATGAATCTTCTGAAAAGCTGGCATATTATTAATGTTAATATCTAAATTAAACTAGCGGGAAAGTATATAATTTACTAGGACCTACATCACAATTCATCATCAGAGTTAGTAGAATATTGTGTTTTGAATACTTAATCCTGAATAATTTTCAAAACATCCTTTTTTCTTTCTGTTTAAAAATTCTATTTAAAATAAGCAAAACAAATCCACGGTAAGACAAATATATCTAAGGACAAAAAGTTATGGAGCTAATGTCTCACTTGAAGAGGGATCCTCTGTGTGCTTCATGCCCACATTCTCAGTAGCCATTAATACATGCGCTATAGGTGCTAGCTGGACAGTAAGGGAACACTCTGGAGCAGGATAGGCCTTGTTATCTTTCCAAGCAAATTAAGAAAATAAAATGTCAATATTAGTAAAAGTGTTTCCATTAGTCCTTCACTTTCAATCATCTGATGGGTGCACCTCTTTAAAAAATATGTATGTATATTAATTTTTACCATGTATCCCTGAAATTCTCTAATTACCACATTGAGTCCCCAAAGCTTGTCATTAACAAAATATTAAAAATTCAGAAATACATATCTGCAATATCTAAATTATATATTTCTGGCAATATTTCTAATCCCTCCAATCAAAAGAGTTAAAAGACTATCACTTTAACATTAAATGATCTGATTTAAATTAAAGTTCCAGAAAAACTAAAAGTGTAGCAACTTTCACATATTCTATGCTTACAGCAGGGCTAGCCAACAGAGCTTTCTACAATGATGGAAACTCTAAACCTGTGCTCTCTGAAATGACTGCCACTTGTCACATGTGGATGCTGACCCTTGGGATTTGGCTAGTGCAAACTGAAGAGCTGAACTTTTCAATTTTACTTCATTTTGATTAGCTTAAATTTACACAGCCACATGTTCATGGTGGCTATCATTATTGGTGTATAAGAGTTTTCGTTCTTATTTTTCCTTTTGATGGGTTGGGCAGACTTTTCCATCTCTGAATGAGAAAGAGGAAGAGAGATTTACAAGTAACTTTCCATAAGTATAATTTGGACACAAGTGCCTTAATCTATTCTTGAGGACATTTATTTAATAGTGGAGAAAATAGTAGGTGAAACTGGTTAATATTTGAATGGAGACTATGTGAAGCCATCCAATTACAGGACTGCTATACTTTAAGTCTGTGACTAAGCTGCCCAGCAAAGAGGTACCCGCTGGGATTTTTAAGCATGGTAAGAGCAGCATAGAACTATAGAAGATGTATTTTATTATCATATCTTTTGATTAGTCATAAACCAAAGCTAATAATAATTATGTAATGGAGAAGTCATGGAAGTCATGAGATTAATACTCTTCACAGTATTAAAAGAAAAAGCTTTCTCAGAAAATTCAATCATACTCTGTATTTGAAATTGGAAAAGAAACTAAACTTAGGACTTGGTGTTACCATTTGAGAGAACCAATAACTGCAGAGCTAGCAAGACGCCTATAGGGTCCAACAGTCCAGTATTTCAGATAAGGACATGAGCTAAAAAAGATAAATTCCCATTGTCAAACAATTAGGTACAGAGTCACGATGGGAACCTTAGGGCTCTTAAGTCCTATTTAGTGCATTTTGTATTAATATATTTTTATTTACTATCTTGCTTCTTTTATTGGTTTCTCAAGCAGCATAACTTTATGAATAACTTGTCTATTCAAATTACAAATGGATTGAAATTATACAATGATTAATTGTATTTAGTATATAAGCATTTTGACATGGTGATTTCCTTCTTTTCAGTTAAAGCTTCATTTTCATCTACTCCAAGAACTATGATCCGCTGTGGAACGTAACATTCACCTCCTATGACAATACCTTACTGTCAGTGGCAGTGATGGCAGCAAGTTGTACAAAACCATCTTTCGACACAGGATTATCCACCCCCTACAATATCCGTTTAGCCCACTTTTGTCTAAACACTTCTCAGTGATACCATCCCCATCTCGATTCATATCATACATGTTTAGATTAATACATGTGCAAATTTATATATGAATGTTCAATATGTAAACTTAACTACAGAAAATTGCAAGAAAATTCATAGTCAACACATTTTCCTTTAATGTACAACAATTTTATTTCCACCTCTTCTACCCTTTAGAGATACAGTAAATATAATTTATCTTCCATGTAACATATTCAGATATATGAAAGTAGTTTTTTATGTTCCTTCAAGGTCTTCTATTTTTCAGAATAAAAATCCATAGTTGCTTTAAATATTACTTGCATACTAAATTTTCAGATCCTTCACGATACAACTTACCCTTCCTAACATAAAATATGTTTCAAGTAGCCTTCTTTAAGAGTGACAACAAGTATGGACTACACTATACAGAAATCAGTGGAACTACCATAATAATAGTTCACAAACATGGAGGATATTTCTGTTTGTCAGACACTCTGTTGAGTACTTTCAATGACTTACCACATTTCATTATCTTCCTATAACACTCCTAATAATTCAGTGTGAGTTCACCTTAGCTATTTGGGAGCTGACAGATGTTACTGACTCATTTGAAACTCTGTGGCCAACAAAAAGTATTTTTTTCTTCACCATCTCTATCATGTCTGCTCTTTCCCAAATTTAAGAAAACCTGCCATTAACATCTTGAAATTAAATAAAATGCAAGACTTCATGTTCATCCTGTGTGAGTTTACCTTGTTAACTCATTGTTCCAGCATATTAACTTCCAGTCATCCCTAAATTTTAAATACATGTACGCATTCATCCATTCAGTTGTGTAAGCATAAAATTATTTATTCTATAAATGTGTATGGCATGTACATCATGTACCAGATAGTCTACTGGAGGGATTCATTTACAGCAATTGATTATATACAGTTCTTGGCCCCAAAGAGCTTACTCAAAGCCAGCAATAAAAATGTTGAAAACATTTTGAAGAAACTAAGTTTGTTATGAGGGAGATAATTCAAACTCATTTTTTTATAGGACGATATATTCAGAATAAGCCAGTAATAAACTACCTCACCTCCATTTTCAAAAGCAGCAAGGTCAGTCCTCGGTTTCCCATTGAATGTTGCTTTCATCTCCCCTTGCTTTTCACATAGGCTATATTTTGTTGGAACTGAAAGAACATCCCCTAGAAGTTAAAAAACAAAATCATCCCGGGAACTACTACATTCTTACATAACTTTGTGATAGAATTCATGATGATAGTAACATCCTAAAAGTTAATGCAAGAGTTGTTTGCATGGTGATATGATGAAAAGTAGATTTATAAATACATAAATTTTAGGCAAATGTTTTAATTATCAAGAAAGCAGAAAGCAAATTTATTTGCATGTGTGGATAATTTCTAAAATGGCAATTTAAAAATGCAAGCCTTCTAACACTACAGTTTGCATATAATACATTTCATTTATTTGATTTGTTTTTCACAGAATGAACTGTGATTTCTTTGTTTTTATTTATATACGATGAAAAGAAAATGAGTAAAAATGATTAGTGTCTACTACTAACTAAACAATGCTAACTGAACTGTGGTAATTAAATAATTCTCCCCATTTTTCTTATATATCTCTAGGTAATTTTCTTATAAAATAAACTGTTAAAAGCAGAATAAAAGAGAAATGAAATTCTAATACGACATGTTATTCTGCATTGGGTTCTAAACCGGAAAACTATACACCTATTACACGGACAATAGTTTCCAAAGAAAAATGCAATCATAAAAGCAAATGATTTACAGAATTACTGCACGGGATCCAGTGTCACCATGTGTTTATGAAGGCTCCTCATTCTGTGGCATCTCTGGGAAAGCATAATTATATTAATAGCAGCTTTTCATGTTAAAGTTAAGGTCATCTTATGAAAGTGCTTCATTCTCACTCTCAATTCTGATGTGTTGTCATTTAACTCCAGTGTACATCTTACTAAATAATTAACAGCCTATTGGACTGAGTATCCATACAAATCACCTTGAAATGCTGCCTTGTCATATCTTACCTTCTTGCAATTCACTGCCATTTTCCAAAGGCTTTTCCAATTCTTTTTCTGCTGTAGAGGTTAAGCTTTTTGATGATGAAATAGCTGGAGAAGTATGAATTCTGTAGTATTCACCTAATCTCCCATAAGAAAGGTGATGATTAGTATATCTGTCACATCAAGTATTAGAAAAATCCGCAAATGTTTGATTTCTTACCAGATTTATAACAGATCTCCTTTATTGCTCTTTCTTCTTCAATTTCTTCAGCAGTCTTTGGGCGTAAACTAACCGCATCTGTGGGATTTTTAAATTAAATTGTTCCAAAGCCAAATAATCTGAAAATTTATATAGCAGAATGAAAAGTCCCAAATATTGTTTTCACGGGTGGACTACTGTTTGTTTGTTTTTTTAATCTTTAAAATCAATGATTTGCATACTGGCAAATGGTTCTAATTGCTGTGTTTCATGTATTAGAATCAGTTGAGAGAAATGAAATGCCTAATCACACATTATGCGTCTGACATGAGAAGAAGGAGGGATAGACTCACATGCTGAGATCATGTTCTTTGGAGGAAGATGTGGATTTGGGGGATGCAGAGCTACAGCAGAAACATAAAGGAATGAGTAGTTCTGTGTATTACTGAGCACAGAGGCTGTGGTGGTCTGGAGGCCACAGGTCATGTTCAAGGGCAAAGACTAGGGAAGAGTTTACTGTTCTGCATGCTTCTCTTGTTTGTATGCATCTACTGGTACCACAGTTTTGTGATGATATGGGAAGAATAGGATGCACTAGGTTGCAGAAGACCTGGGTTCTAATGCTGTTTATACTTTGGCCAGGTTTCCTGGGGATAATGCAGATGGTAGCCTTTATAAACTATAAACTACTCTATGGATATCTAGAATTTCCAGGATTAAATATGAGACAGATGTAAGCATATATCAGACAGAAGGATATGTCAATATTTAGTTACATATAAATAAAAGATATATAAGTCAATTTTATCAATGTTCATTATATGTAAATAGAAGAGGTTATTAGTATCCCTATAAATAACTGTACATATTTAAACATGAGATCTGTCTTCCAGCTATTATACAACAAAAACCTTCCAGTCCAAAAGAGCATAAGCATGTGTAGACATAGAACAAATTGGAACATAATTATTTTAATATTCTTAATAAAATTAAAACCGTTTTCTCATCCAAATCTGCCTTATATATCATGAACCTCTAGCAGGTAAACAAATGTATGAAATATTGTGAGGTCTTTCAATGGGCACTGTAAATCTGAGAAAAGGCTTACTAACCATTTTCTTCATCTTCTTCCTCCTCTTCTTCCTCAAAGTTAATTTTTATAATTAAAGGAGGGTGAATGGGTAGTGATATATTCTCCTGAGGTTTCCGGGGTTCCTGAATCTTGGTTGGGGGTGGAATTCCTTCCTGAGTTTCTTTCTGTAGTTTAGTGCCTATGAAGAAAATGCAACATTTCAGGCTTTTCAAGGTTCATATTATGCACATGTTCAATGACCAACCATTGTTCTAATTAGCTACAAAATTTGTTAAAAAAAAGATGTGTCTCCTTATTTCTGTAAAGGTTATTAAACTAACGTACAAAAAATGTCAACAGTTTGCTAATTCATAGACTTTAGATGGTAATTAAAGTGATAATTTAGTATACCACATTTTTAATATAAATGCAAAGTGATATTACTGTATTCTTACATTAGATCTGTGGGGTAAAAATAACTAATCACATTAAAACAAGTTAGAACAGACAAATTGACATAAGACATAGCTTATAATGGTAGGATATGTATGTCCAAAAAGAAATAATAATCCAATGGTTCTCATTTTCTGTGGCTTGGGGAGTGATTTGTTGAAAGTAAGATGAATGATACATTCAAATTCTTCTCTTGGCTACACAGTAGATTGGCCAAAGCCCTAGGTTATATTTAAATGTTCTACAGCCTTGAAAACCATCCAGCAAATAATAGAAAAAGCTAGAGAACAGTTGTGTCTTCTATTATTGCTAACTCAGCTCCCATTGTTTTGCAAACCAGCAGTTAACAAATCTGGCTAATTATCAGAATCAACTAAAGAAATTATTCAAAACATCTTTCAGGTCTCTGCCTCTGAACTACTGATTCAGCAGGTCTACATTAAAGCCTGGAAATCTGATACTACTTTTTTAAATGTCTTAAGAAATTATGAAATCAGCCAAGTTTAGAAACCACTGCCCCAACTCAATCATCATCTTAGCAGGGTGCTGGGTTATAGGAAGACTTTTGGTGGATATGCCATCTCAGTAGTTTGAAATAAATCAACCTTATTCCAGAGTCTCAGTTTCCACACATTTTTCCTTTAAAATTCGTTTGCTTGAGAACAGACCTGAGTTCACAAAAGCCTTTCCTCCAATATACAAAAAAAAGCGCCTACCCTTCACACATGTCAAAATTTACTATAGTACATTGACCAAAAAAGAAATCTTATTTTACTGATTAATCAAACTACCATGAACCTGTAGGGCTTTCTCCAGTATCTTGATTTATATGACATTTCTACCACTAGAAAGTCGTGGTGTGGTAGGCAGAACAATGGCCCCCCAAATATGTCTATGCCCTAATCCCTGGAACCTGTTTATATACTAGGTTCGTGGAGAGGAACGAAGGATGCAGACGGATTTAAGACTGATAATCAGCTGATTTTAAAATTGGCCGGTTATCCTGGATTATTCAGGTAGGCCCAATCAAAGGGTCCTTAAAAGTGGAAAATAAAAGCAGGGGAAGAAAGCCAGGAAAAGAGATGTAACAATTGAAGTTAAGTCAGAGTGCTGCAATGTCAGAAGGACTTTACTAACCATTGCTCACTCCAAAGCCAGAGGTGGGGCATGAACCACGAATACAGGCGTTCTCTAGAAACTAGAGAAGGCAAGGAAACAGACTCCCTCCCAGAGTCTCCAGGAGGAAAATAGCCCTCGGCATATCTTAATTTAAATACAGAAAAATCTGCACAGAATTTCTAAGCTATAGAACTACAAGATAATAAACTTGAGTTGTTGAATCCACTTGGTTGGTGATAATTTATTACAGCAGTGACAGAAAATGAATTCACATGGTGTTAAAAACAGTGGTATTCATGTTGGAATGTTCAGAATTCAAATTCACTGTCGTAGTTAAGAATTTTTGTTGAAACATTTGTTTCTTCTATTTCTGAACTATTGTTAAAGAATATATTACTCTTGAAGGGAAGTCTCATACATCAATGATAACAGAGCACTAGTAAGAAACTCTGCAGGAAAGATATGGTTTTAAACAAACCTTTATAGCTTTTCTCAGTGTTTTCCAATAATTATCATCAGTTGCAAAGAAAAGCTGCACTAAATATTCAAAACAATAAATGTTAGTCACATTTTGTAAAAGCTTTATTGAGATAATTTGCGTACGATTCACTTATTTAAGTGTACAATTGAATAGTTTAAGTGTAATCATAGTTGTTCAACCATCATCATGATCAATTTTAGGACATTTGATCATCCCATATAGAAACCCAAACCCATCAGCAGTTAGTCTTCATGTCTTCCCAATGCCCCACAAGCACTAATACTAGTTTCTACAGATTTGCCTATTCTGGATATTTCATGTAAGTGGAATCATACAGTATGTGGTCTTTTGTACATGATTTCTTACACTTAACCATAGTACTTTCAAGCTAATCATTGCCATCACCTGTAATAATACTTCATCCCATTTTAGAGCAAAATATGCGACAATTTATCCATTCATCACAGGATAATACTTAGGTTGTTTCCACTTTTTGGGCTGCTATAATGTAGATATGAACATTTCTGTTCAAGCTTTTGTGCGGACATACGTTTTTGCATCTCTGACGTATACACCCAGGAGTGCAATAGCTTGGACATATGGTGACTCTATGCTTAGTCTTTTGAGGACCTGCCAGGCTATTTTCCAAAGAAGCTCTACCATCCTACCGGCAATGCATGAGGATTCCAACTCCTCCACGCCCTTCTCGACCCTTGGTATCCTTTTGATAAAATCATCCCAGTGCGTAGGAAATGGTGCCTCGCTGTGGTTTTAACTTACATTTATCTAATGATTAATGATGATGGGCACCACTTTATGAGATTGCTGGCCATTTATATATATTCGATAAATGTCTATTCAGACTCTTGCCCATTTTTAAGTAGAATTGTCTTTATATAACTTCTTTCACAGTGGTTCTCAAACAGAGATGGTTTTGCCACTGCCACAATAGGACGTATTTGGTAATAGCTAAATGTAGTTTTGTCTGGGGAATTGCTAATGGCATCTTGTAGTTAGAGGCCAAAGATCCTTTTAAACATTTTATTTATTTTGGTTGTTTTTATTTTTTTCTTTACAGTCCACTGATGATCACAAAAACCCGGGAAATGCAACTAAGGAGAAAACAAGTGTCCAGCTGAGATCTAAGAGCCAGGAGCTGTGGAGGAGGCAGGGCTCTGGGCTGCTGGCTGTGCAGGGAGGGCAAGGGCGGTCTCCACAGGCAGCCGGCGGCAGGAGGGACACAGTAGGGCGCCGAGGCTGCCGGCTGGCCAGGCGGGCGGCAACGTTATGCGCTGCAGGGTGACAGCGTTGAGCGACGTGGCTTGCTTCGGGGTCTGGCCCTCGTCAGCCAGCGCTTTGTTCGGGAAGGTCTTCATGAGGACGAGGCTGGTGGCAGCCATGGCTGGCCGGGCGTCCACGACGAAGAGCCGGACGTCGTGATCCTGTGGCTCTGGTTAAACTTCTGCACCAGCCTCCCGCCATCGGCGAGGCGCATTTGGATGCTCGTGGCGGGTGTGACTCGTCGGTCGAGACCGCGGAGCTGGCTTTGGCGTCCTGTTCTCCCGGGGCCGGAGCGCTTGCAGTCGGCACCTGGGGGCGGGGCGGCCCGGGGTGGGGCCCTCGCCGGGAAGGCTCTGAAGGCTCCCTCGGGCCTCACGCAGTCCCCGTCCCGTTGGTCCTCCACGTCCACGTTCACCTGCCCACGTGCGCTGACCGCCGCAGCTCTGCGGGCCCCGCCCCTCCGCGGGTGGACTCGGGAACACGGGCCCTGGACCGGTCCCGGCGGCTTCTGGGGCCGCCATGGTCCAGGCCGAACCCACTCGTCCAGCGCTTCCCCACCGGTGACAGGATCACCCCGGCCGCGGTGCCGCCGCCTGTCTCCTCCGCACGGGCCGCCCTTCCTCTGCGCTCCCCGAGGCGGGGGCCAGCCCCGCGAGGGTCTCGGCGTGCTGGTGTCGCCGGGGCTCTCGGCCACGCGCCCCGCAGCCCCGGCTCCACGCTCCGCGGCTCCTGAAGGAGCTCATCCACCGGCGCCGGGGCCTCTTCCTCCGTGAGGGCCAGCAGCCGGCTGTCCGCGCCTCTCCGAGCCCCGGCGTGAACCCTCCGGTCCTCCTGCTCTTCCTGCTCCTCGTCCTCCTCCTGAGCGAGCCCGCCGGGGCTGGGCCTCCGGGCCCGGAACTGCGGTGCCTGCGGAACGGTCACGCTGTCGGCGCCCTTCCGTCCTCGGAGAAGAAGCCTGCTAGGGCGACCTGCGGGCCCAGCCGCCGCCTTCGGGCAGAAGCGGGCCCGGTCCTCCTCGGCACCGTCGCGGCCACGAGCCCCCTCAGCGCGCCTTGTCGCTCCGCCCCATCTGCGCGCCGTGCGCCGCCCAAACCGCTCCGGCCTCTACCGCACAGCCTCAGCCCGCAGGTTCTCTGCGAATTACTGGGCCCCTGATCCCCCTGTACCCCCCACACCCATCCCAACCCCTGCCCGCTGGTAGCCACTAGGCACGTCTCGGCGTCTGTGAGTCGACTGCACTTTTGTTCCTTTTGTTTTGCTTTGCGGTTATACTCCGCAAATGAGGGAAATCATTTGGTGTTTGTCCTTCTCCGCCTGGCTTATTTCACTGAGCATAATACCCTCTATATCCATCCATGTTGTTGCAAATAGCAGGATTTCTTTTCTCCTTAGGGCTGAATAGTATTCCATTGTGTATATATAAGACCTCTTCTTTACCCATTCATCTATTGGACACTTAGGTTGCTTCCATATCTTGGCTATTGCAAATAGTGCAGCAATAAACATAGGGGTGCATATGTCTTTTCGGATCAGGGAACTTCTTTTCTTTGGGTAAATTCCTAGGAGTGGAGTTACTGGGTTAAATGGTATTTCTATTTGTAGTTTTTTCAGGAACCTCCATATTGCTTCCCACAACACTTGAACCAATTTACGTTCCCACCAGCAGTGTAGGAGGGTTCCCCTTTCTCCACATCCTCACCAGCACTTGTTGTTTCTTGTCCCTTGGATGTTGGCCATCCTAACTGGTGTGAGGTGATATCTCATTGTGGTTTTAATTTGCATTTCCCTGATAATTAGTGATGTGGAGCATCTTTTCATGTGCCTGTTGGCCATCTGAATTTCCTCTTTCGAGAAGTGTGTTCAGATCTTCCACCCATTTTTTAACAGGGTTATTTGTTTTTTAGGTGTTGAGGCATGTGAGTTCTTTATATATTTTGGATGTTAAGCCCTTGTCAGATAAATCATTTACAAATATATTCTTCCATATTGTAGAAGCCTTTTTGTGATGTAGTCCCGTTTGTTCCTTTTTGCTTTTGTTTCCCTTGCCCGAGGAGATGTGTCCAGGAGAAAGTTGCCCATGTTTATATTCAAGAGATTTTTGTCTATGCTTCTTTCTTCTATGAGTTTTATGGTTTCGTGATATACATTCACGTCTTTGATCCATTTCGAGTTTACTTTTGTGTATGGAGTTAGACAATAATCCTGTTTCATTCTTACATGTAGCTGTCCAGTTTTGCCAACACCATTTGTTAAAGATTTCCTGAATTCAGTTCCTAGGTCTAGTAGGTTTTGGGTGGATTCTATAGAGTTTTCTATGTACAATATCATGTTGTCTGCAAATAATGACAGTTTAACTTCTTCCTTACCAATCTGGATGCCTTTTATCTCTTTGTGTTGTCTGATTGCTTTGGCTAGGACCTCCAGTAGTATGTTGAATAAAAGTGGTGAGAGTGGGCATCCTTGTTTTGTTCCCAATCATAGAGGAAAAGGTTTCAGCTTTTAGCTATTAGATATGTTGCCATGGGTTTGTTCTCTATGGCGTTTATTATGTTGAGGTATGTACCCCCATACCTATTTTGTAAGAGTTTTTATCATGAACTGATGTTAAATTTTGTTAAATAATTTTTCAGCATCTATTGATATGATCATGTGATATTTTACCCTTTTATTTATGTGATGTATGATATTGATTGCTTTTTTATATTGCACCATCCTTGCATCCCTGGAATAAATCCCACTTGGTCATGATGGATGATCTTTTTGATGTATTTTTTAATTCTGTTTGCTAATATTTTGTTGAGTATTTTTGCATCAGTGTTCTTCACTGGTCTGAATTTTCTTTTTCTGTGGTGTCTTTGCCTGGTTTTGGTATTAGAGTGATGTTGGCCTCATAGAATGACTTTAGAAGTATTCCCTCCTCTTCTACTTTTTGGAATACTTTAAGAAGAGTTTGATAAAATTCAGCTGGGAAGCCATCTGGTCCAGGATTTTGTACTTAGGTAGTTTTTGATTACCAATTTGATTTCATTGCTTTTAATTGGTAGGTTCTCTTTTTTTAAATTTTTCTTCAAATATTAAGTTCAAATCTTCTATTATGGTCATATAACCACATAAGAAAATATGTTTTCATTCTGTGGCTCATGTTTTTATCCTTTTAATGGTGTTTGGTGAATGGAAATATTTATTTTAATATATCCAAATTTACTCATCCTTTCTCTAAAACTTAATTTTTGGTGTGTCCTTATTACCTTCTGAAACCTGTAAAAATTGGGGTTAATATACCTAGAATTGGTTTTTAGATACAGTGAAACAGTAGTCCATTTTTCCCTCCTTAACGGAAAAGACCATCCTTTACTCATTGCTCAACAATGCTGCCTGTTATAAATCCAGTATCCATCTCTGCAAGGATATTTTTCAGCTCTTCATTCTGTTCCACCTGTCACCTTGTTTAGCCATTAGCCAATACTACACTGTCCTAAAGTCTATCACGTTATAGGCCTTAATATCTTATTGAACAAGTCCCATCATTTTGTTGTTTTTGAAGCAGTCTTGACTATTCTCTTGTTGTTTCTTGTCCCTTGGATATTGGCCATCCTAACTGGTGTGAGGTGATATCTCATTGTAGTTTTAATTTGCGTTTCCCTGATAATTAGTGATGTGGAGCATCTTTTCATGTGCCTGTTGGCCATCTGAATTTCCTCTTTCGAGAAGTGTGTTCAGATCTTCCACCCATTTTTTAACATTTCCATACAAATTTTAGGACCTGTTTGAATTTTTATTGAGTTTATTTTTCTTATATTTGTTTACAAAGATGATGAGTTTCAAACCACTATGACAATTCAAATGTCATTGGAATAAAATTCTTGTTAAATGTCTGTAATGAAAAAAGACGAAGTACATCCGTTGCAACTATTTAAATTTATGATGAGTTTAGTTAGTGAAAAATATTTTAGGGGATAGTTCATTAAAAATAAAGACCACTGCTTATTATAGTTTACGATTCAGTGCATAGCAGAAGGAAAACTTGATAGGATGGGAAAGATCGAACATTTAATGACCAGAAACTACAGTTAGAAATATGGAATATGAAATTCAAGTGAATTACTTGGTAATAAAGTAATGCCCCCCCAAATCCATTCAAATAGTTAGTTTTACCTCTAATGGTTCAAACAATGGTGTGCTGAGAACTTTGACACATATCATTATACATTTGTTTATTTGCAGTAACTTTCCCTTGACACCCCAGAGACTGAAGGGTTTGCCTTTCAAGGAACTACGGTAATGTACTTCCCATGAATTTTACAGAAATGGATAGCTTTTGTCACCTTGATTTTTCTACTCAAAGTGTAGTTTCATGCCACTATCATCAACTGCGGTGTGATCAGATATATGGCATCTAACGTTTTGAAGAAGGTATTTTTATGTTATGAAGTAAACATGATTATTTTTGCTTGCCACAACATTATTCGTTCCCTTATTTTAGGTAAAGGACATAAGCTTTCTTTTAGGGAATCACCTTTTTCCCATCTTCAAGCTATTTGGGTGAGGATGACGTCTTAGCCCCAAAACTAGCCACTCCCATGACCTAAACAGTTGCTAGGGATGAACATGTTTCCCTTCCTCACTAGATGAGGTTCAATGTTAAGGCTTTAAACGGATAAAGATTGATGTCTTCTGAGGTTTATTTAGAATGATGATGATGATGATGAAAATACAAGGGCTTACCCTCTGCCAGGTAGTCTTCTAAACTATTAATGTAGGCTGTCAATTCTTAAATCCCTAAAACAATCCCATGACATAGATATTTTCACTGTTTATTATACAGATGAAGAATCTGGGCCACAGACCTTGAGTTGCCCACGGTTACAGTGACAAGTATGTGACAAGTTGAGATTTTAACCCCAGCCTGACACAGAGTTACTTCTCTGTCCTTACTTATCCTGCCTCTAGGACCCACATCAGAGGCTGGCTTCTGGGGCAACTGCAGTACATGAAGAATGCTATCTAGCCCAGAGCCACACAGTGGTGAAGGAAACCCTGGATCCAGCCTGGACTCACATCAGCTCGGTCCCTAATCTCTTCAGTTACATGAGCCAATAACTTCTAGTTTTCCCTTAAATCAGATTGGCTTTCTCTTAAGATCAGTGGTATGCTGGGGTGGGGTCAGACCAATATATGGGACCCGAATGTTAAATTTCCAGGCATTTTGTATACCAATTGACGTTACATTTGTAGATTGAAATCATCTATGGCAAGGTATTTCCTCCATGAAAACTTACAAATGCAGCCTTGTGTCTGTTCTTGGTAGAGTGATCATGGGTAGGAGAGTCAGTTTTAAACATTGAACAGGGCACCGCTGCTTATAACCAAGACAATCTTGTTTAGTACATATGATAGACTAATGTGTCGTGCCCAGACATTTCAAAAATGAAAAACTACTCTGTCTGCTTTGTCAAATTTCAAAACAAATTATTTTCAAATAGATGTCTTGTATGCTGTCATTTAATGCAATGTTTCTTGCTGTAAATCCCTTCCATAGCTAGAACATAAATGCAGCGATAAAACATATAGGTTATGAGAATCTTTTCCATGAACAATTCAATTATTTTTAACAAAGTCAGTTGTTTTTAACCATACTCTCTGGGAATTGGGCACTATCCTTGCTTCCCATTGCTTGAAAGTGTAAAAAAAGTGCTTATTTTTGTATAATTTGTAGAGCAGAGGTTCTTCAATTCTTTTTAGTCAATTCTCATTAATTTGTTAAGAGCACCCATGTCATGGTTTGGCTAGGGCATGAGAAACACCTGCATAGATTTTTAAATGTACTGATTTCACCTTCTTTGTAGTATTCTTGCCAAACTAATTTAACTGGGAGTAAACAACCAAAAAATTCCCACTGAAGGGAGATTCTGCAAAGTAACTGTCCTGAACACTTAAAAATGTCAATGACATGGGAGGAAAGAAAAACAGCGAAATATAGATATTAAAGAGAGATGAAAACTAACTGCAACAAATGATGACTAATTGATTCCTGGATTGGAAAACAAAACACAACAAACTATAAGACTAAACTACACAACACATAATCCTGGAAATTTGACAGCCTGATAGAAATGCACTGTATCAGGCCCCAGCCTTGACATGCTAAATCACACTGCTAGTTCACTAGATCTCCAGGTGATCCCTATGGATACGAAATTTGGAGAACTGGTATAATGATCATGACTGACAACTAGGTAAATTTGAGCTTAGACTGGATATTAGACATTAGTATGTATCATGGCTAAATTTCCTGTATATGAGGGTCATATGTGTAGTGAAGTTATGGAGCATATCCTTACATTTTAACAGACAAAACACAAGTATTTAGGGATGAAGTGTCAGGATATTTGTATCTGACAAATAGTTCAAGGAAAAAAGGCATACATATATATATATATATGTATATACACATATATATGTACTTTTACATTATATGAACATACATGTGCAATAAAGGGAAAAGAGAAAGTAAATGACAAAATGTTTATTGGCATTTCTGTTGATGAGGACATGGATAGGTGGTCATTGAACTATTCTTGCAACTTTTGTGTAGGTTAAAATTTTTTTGCAATGAAAAGTTGGAGCAGAAAAAGTACACTGATGTCTGGGCTCCAGCATTCGTCAAATTAATTGGTGGCCTTGGTGGTGATTGGGGGCTGTTTCGGGTTTTTTAATTTTTTCTTTGTTATTGTTAGTTATTGCTGTGTTTTTAAGCTCTTTAGGTGATTCTAATTGGGAGGCACAGTTGAGGACCTCTGGATTAGGTGAACACCAAATGGAGCAGTGGGGCTTCTGGGCTTCTTATGATTAAGGGAACAAGTTCCACTGATGTATGGCCAGAAATAAATGGAGAAAATAAAGAGAAAACTTTATTTGGGAATACACCTAACTCAGAAACTCTGGAAGTAGTCTATTGTTTACTGGAAATTAAGGGGAAAAAGAGAGTGTTCCATGAAATGTAAAGGATCTTAGTAGCTCCAAAAGAAAAATATGGGGTAGTATGGAATAAAATTCCCTCGGAGGAAGCCAAGTTAGAAGGTCTCATGGGCAGGCCCATTCAAACGACCAAAAGGACTGGAGTAATCTTGAAACGCTGTATCTGTGTTTATGAGAGACAGTTTAGAGTCAGACGGAACAGTTTCAACTCCTGTACAGCCACTTATGAGATGTGCTGTCCTGCCTAAAATATTCAGCTTCTCTAGGCCTCAGCCTCCTCATTTATTGTGGTCTTTTTTTATTAAGGTATCATTGATATACACTCTTATGAAGTTTCACAAGGAAAACAATGTGGTTATTACATTCACTCTTACTATTGGGTGCCCCCCATACCCCATTGCAGTCACTGTCCATCAGTGTAGTAAGATGCCACAAAGTCCCTTCTTCTCTTCTCGGTGCTACACTGTCTTCACCGTGACTCCCCACACACATGTGCACTAATCATAATACCCAACAATCCCTTTCTCCCTCCCCCACACTACCCCTTTGGTAACCACTAGTCCCTTCTTGCAGTCTGTGAGTCTGCTGCTATTTTGTTCCTTCAGTTTTGCTTCATTGTTATACTCCACAAGTGAGGGAAATCATTTGGTATTTGTCTTCCTCTGCCTGACTTCTTGCACTGAGCATAATACCCTCTAGCTCCATCCATGTTGTTGCAAATGATAGGATTTGTTTCTTTCTTATGGCTGAAAAGGATTCCATTATGTATATGTACCACATCTTTATCCATTCATCACTGATGGACACTTAGGTTGCTTCCATATCTTGGCTATTGTAAATAGTGCTGCAGTAAACATAGGGGTGCATATGTCTTTTTAAATCTGAGAAGTTGTTTTCTTTGGGTAAATTCCTAGGAGTGGAATTCCTGACTCAAATGATATTTCTGTTTTTAAGTTTTTGAGGAACCTCCATATTGCTTTCCACAAAGGTTGAACTAGCTTACATTCCCACCAGCAGTGTAGGAGGTTTCCCCTTTCTCCACATCCTCGGTAGGATTTGTTGTTTCTAGTCTTTTCTATGTTGGCCATCCTAACTGGTGTGAGGTGATATCGCATTGCGGTTTTAATTTGCATTTCCCTGATACATAGCAATATGGAGAATCTTTTCATGTGCCTGTTGGCCATCTGAATTTCTTCTTTGGAGAAGTGTCTGTTCATATTCTCCACCTATTTTTTAACAAGTTTATTTGCTTTCTGGGTATGGAGGCGTGTGAGTTCTTTATAAACTTTGAATTATCCCAAAAGAAATTTTGTTTTCTTCTATATTGTGAGGTTTTAACTGTATCTATTTTACAGTATTTTGTGATGATTAAATAAAATTAGACATGCTACGTGTCCAGCATAGTGCTTCCACATAGAAAACACTTAGTGTAAGAGATTATTTGAAAAACTGAAGATGAGATTTTTTCATTTCTCATAGCCCTACTTCATTTTTTAAAACTCATAATAAAATTTCTGTTTATACATTCCTCAGGACCAAGGTCGTGGAGGTCTCAGACTGAGCTAACAAATGTTAGGCCAACGGAATTAATATTTGAGTACCTGCCTTAATTGTTTTGCAGTTTTACAAGTACTTTGGACCACAGATGAGAAGAGACAGTGTCCATTAAACTGTTTAAAATCATTTATTAGACGATGGCTCATCAAGACTTAGAATAAAAAGGCCATGTACACATAGTCACTTAGGATAGACGTTTCTGAGGTGAGCTAACCCAAAGTTCATTTAAAGTGGCCAAATAGTCGGTTGTTCAAGACATCTTTAAGACACTGTCTTAGGATAAATAAGAAACAAATTATGCCATTCCATACTCATTATAGAAAAATTACATGGCTCTTAACCATGGAGATGAGCAGTTGCTTCAATGTTTGAGCTACTGTGTTTTGAACAAATGGTTTCTTAGCAAAATGTGGGGAGTTTCTTCAAAGGAAATTTGTCAGAGGCCACTCTAATGTATCCCATAGGAAAAAGAGCAAGTACCTAGCTTGCAAAGAAAACATGAAACATACTCAGAAATGCCTGGCAAATTCCTTTTTTTATTTTTGACTGTTTATTACGGTATTATTGATATATACTCTTCTGAAGGTTTCACGTGAAAACAATGTGGTTACCACTTTAACCCATATTATCAAGTCCACACCCATACCCCAATGCAGTCACTGTCCATGAGTGTAGTAAGATACCACAGATTCACTGTTGGCCTTCTCTGTGCTACAGTTTTCCCCGTGATCCCTGACACCATGTGTACTAAACATAATACCCCTCAATGCCCTTCTCCCTCCCACACCCACCCTCCCACACCCCTCCCTTTTGTTAACCACTAGTCCCTTCTTGGGGTCTGTGAGTCTGCTGTTGTTTTGTATCTTCAATTTCACTTCATTGTTATACACAACAAATGAGGAAAATCATTTGACACTGGTCTTTCTCTGCTTGGCTTATTTCACTGAGCATAATGTCCTCCAGCTCTATCCATGTTGTTGCAAATGGTAGAATTTGCTTCTTTCTTACAGCTGAATAGTATTCCATTGTGTATATGTACCACCTCTTCTTTATCCATTCATCTACTGATGGACACTTAGGTTGCTTTCATATCTTGGCTATTGTAAATAATGCTGTGATACACATAGGGGTGCATATGTCTTTTTGAATCTGAGAAGTTGTATTCTTTGGGTAAATTCCAAAGAGTGGGATACCGGTTCAAATGGTATTCCTATATTTAGTTATTTGAGGAGCCTCCATATTGTTTCCCACAATGGTTGAACTTACCTTTCCACCAGCAGTGTAGGAGGGTTCCCCTTTCTCCACATCATCACCAGTATTTGTTGTTGTCGAGTTTGGCAGCACCAGTTGTCAAAGAGGCTGTCATTTCCCCACTGTATGTCCATGGCTCCTTTATCGTATATTAATTGACCATATATGCTTGGGTTTATATCAGGGCTCTCTAGACTGTTCCATCAGTCCATAGGTCTGTTCTTGTGCCAGTACCAAATTGTCTTGATTACTCTGGCTTTGTAGTAGAGCTTGAAGTTGGGGAGCATAATCCTTCTAGCTTCATTCATCCTTCTCAGCATTGCTTTGGCTATTAGGGGTCTTTTGTGGTTCCATATGTATTTTAGAACAATTTGCTCTAGTTCATTGAAGAATGCTGTTTGTATTTCGATAGGAATTGCATTAAATCTGTAGATTGCTTTAGGCAGGATGGCCATTTTGACAGTATTAATTCTTCCTATCCATGAGCATGGGATGTGTTTCCATTTATAGGTATCTTCTTTCATTTCTCTCATGAGTGTCTTGTAGTTTTCAGAGTATAGGCCTTTCACTTCCTTGGTTAGGTTTATTCCTAGGTATTTTATTCTTTTTGATGCAGTTGTGAATGGAGTTGTTTTCCTGATTTCTCTTTCTTCTAGATTATTGTTAGAATATAGGAATGCCACAGATTTCTGCATATTAATTTTGTATCCTGCAACTTTACTGAATTCATGTACTAGATCTAGTAGTTTTAGAGTGGATTCTTTAGGAGTTTTTATGCACAATATCATGTCATCTTCAAACAGGGACAGTTTAACTTCTTCCTTGCCAACCTGGATGCCTTGTATTTCTTTCTTTTGTCTGATTGCTGTGGCTAGGACCTCCAGTACTATGTTGAGTAGAAGGGGGGAGAGGCGGCGTCCTTGACTTGTTCCCGATATTAAAGGAAAAGCTTTCAGCTTCTTACTGTTAAGTACAATGTTGGCAGTGGGTTTGTCATATATGGCCTTTATTATGTTGAGGTATTTGCCCTCATTTTGTTGAGACTTTTTATGATGAGTGGGTGTTGAATTTTGTCAAGTGATTTTTCAGCATCTATGGAGATAATGCTGTGGTTTTTGTCCTTCTTTTTGTTGCTGTGGTAGATGATGTTGATAAATTTTCAAATGTACCATCATTGAATCCCTGGAATGAATCCTACTTGATCATGATGGATTATCTTTGTGATGTATTTTTGAATTTGGTTTGCTAATATTTTGTTGACTATTTTAGCACTATGTTCATCAGGGTTATCGGTCTGTAATTTTCTTTTTTTGTGGTGTCCTTGCCTGGTTTTGGCATTAGAATGATGTTGGCCTCATCGAATGAGTTTGGAAGTATTCCCTCTTCTTCTAGTCTTTGGAAAACTTCAAGAGCGTGGGTATTCGGTCTTCACTAAATGTTTGATAAAATTCAGCAGTAAAGCTATCTGGTCCAGGGGATTTATTCTTAGGTACTTTTTTGATTACCAATTCAATTCCATTGCTGGTAATTGGTCTGTCCTGATTTTCTGTTTCTTCCTGGGTCAGCCTTTGAAGCTTGTATTTTTCTATAAAGCTGTCCATTTCTTCTAAGTCATCCAGCTTGTTAGCATATAATTTTTCTTAGTATTCCCTAATAAGTCTTTGTGTTTCTGTGATATCCGTAGTGATTTTTCCTTTCTCATTTCTGATTCTGTTTATGTGTGTAGACTCTCTTTTTTTATTGATAGGTCTGTCCAGGGGCTTACCTATTTCATTTATTTCCTCAAAGAATCAACTCCTCCTTTCATTGGTTCTTTCTATTGTTTTATTCTCCTTGATTTTATTTATTTATGCTCTAATCTTTATTATGTCCCTCCTTCTACAGACTTTGGGCCTCCTTTGCTCTTCTTTCTCTAGTTTCGTTAATTGTGAGTTTAGACTGTTCTTATGGGATTGTTCTTCTTTCATGAGGTAGGCCTGTATTGCAATACACTTTCCTCTTAGCACAGGCACCCATGTATAAGCCTCTCAGACCAATCGCCCCCCGCCCGATACAGAGCAGCCAGATGTCGATACCCCTCAACAAATGGCCAGAATATCTGTCTCCCAATCACTCCTCCCTTCCTACCTCCCCAACGCCCAGGTCACCACACACAATAGGATTCTGCTCACAGAGCAGATCTCGAGGGCTAGGTGTTCAGCAGTCCCAGCTTCCACTCCCTCCCTGCCCCGTTTTTCTTCCTCCTGTCAGTGAGCTGGTGTGGGGGAAGGCCTTGGGTCCCGCTGGATCAAGGCTCTCACGTATTACCCTGTTTCGTGAGGTCTGCTTTGTTCATGAGGTCTGTATGCTGTCTGGTTCAGCCTTCTTTCTTGTTGCTGTTTTAGGGTTAGTTGTATTAATTAACTATATTTTTGTACTATTTGTGGTTTTGGGAGTAGTTCTCCGTGTCACCTCTCATGCCACCATCTTGAATGCTCTGTCTGATTTTACTTGGAATGAAATGTAAAGCCACTGGGTAGGTGACACCTGATATATGTAGAAGAGTATCACTCTGGCCACCATGCTCTGAACAGCAGAGAGGGATAATAGTTGAAGCCGGGACACCAGTTGGGAGGCTATTGCAATAATCCAGACATGAGATGATGATGAGGCTTGGCTCAGGGTGGGAGGAGTAGAGGTGATAAGAAAAGACAAATTCTGGGTTTATTGGACAGTAGAGGTAACAAGATTTCTGTATGGATCAGATGTGGGGTATGAGAAAAACAGAATTTGAAGATGATCCACATGACTTGAGCAGGTTCAAGTACAGAACTGTTATTAAACCAAGAGAGAAGGACTATGGATGTAGCAGGTTTGGGAGTATAGAATTAAAACCATGAGTTAAGTTTTGAACATGTTAAGTGGGAAATGTCTATTAGTCATCCAAGTTAAGAGCCTGAATGAAAAGTTGAATATAGGGATCTGAAATACACGAGTGAGGTATGAAGTGGATACGTATATTTGGGAGTCATTTGTGTGTGATCATAATCAAAGCCATGAGGCTGGAGGAGAATTACCAAGGGAGCAGACAGAAAAGAGAGGAGAACAAGTAATAATTCCTAAAACCATCTAAATGTAGGAGGTTTGCAGAAAGAGGAAAAACAGCAAGGGAGAGTGAAAAAAAAAAAGAGTAAGACAAAGAGGGTATGGGTCCTAGAAGCTAGATAAGGAAATTATATCTATGAGGAAGGGGTAACCAAAGGTGTTAAATGCTGCTAATGGTTCAAATTATATAAGGACTGAGAATGGCCCAATGAATTTGCCTGGTAACATCCCTGATTTACATGGTATTAAGAGAGAATGAATGGGAGGGGGGGTTTGATAAAAGCAAGAACACACAACTCTTCTTAGGAGAAGTGCTACAAAGGAGAAGAAAAATAGGGTGGTAGCTTGTGAGAGTATGGATCAAGAGAATGGAAAAATTTAAAAAATAAATAAATACATGCTGATATGCTGATAGGAATAATCTAATAAGAATGAAAAAATGATTATATAGAAGAAAGAGGGAAGAATTGTTGAATCAGTGTCTTTCAGTGGACAAGAGAGGGGAAGACCTAGCTAACAAATAAATAGATAGACTTTAGAAAGGAGTATTGATAGCTCCTTGTAACTCCAGGGAGAAAATCCTGGGGCCAAATACCTTTGAAACTAAAATCAGTCAGAGGGAGAAATAAAGTGGGAGAAGGCCATTTATTTCTTGGGACCAGTTGTCACATGTCTCTCTTGACATGGTTGCAGAAGAAGAGACCTCCCCTGACCTCCCCGCTGGCTTCCCCTGTAATCACTATTGATATGGAAATGGATTACTACTCTCCACACCTTGGAAACACCTGTTGGTATGGAGATGCACTAAAGCCAGGGGTGAGATTCTGGCAATATTGAAATTTTACCCACACTCCTCCTTGGTAAGAGTGGAGAAGGGCAAGTTCAGATGCTAATAAGTGGTAGATGTAGTGATGGAAGTCTTTAAAGGTCCTCTTCTCATTACTGAAGTTTCTCAGTTCAGTGAGACATAGGTGATCACCAGACACAGGGGATAGGAGGTTAAGGAGAGGGAAGAAGGTCTGAAATAACAGTTTAGGAGAGTTTGGATGAACTGGGGCAGTACCATGTGGAATGATTGGTAGTTGACATGAAGGTCTCCTTTGAGGTTTGTCGTTATGAATTTAACCCAATAAGCATGGTTATATATTTTTCGTCAGCTCTGTTCAGTGATAATGACTCACCCTGAGTGAATGGGAGTTGTGTTTTAACCAGAGTTATTGTTGCCAAGCAAATATAGTGAATCCAGAAAGTAGCAAGAAAGTGGCAGGTGTGTGCAAGGTACAGATTACCCAGATAGAGGTGAGGGAGGATATCCAAGGGGAGGGATTGTGAACAGATGGTGAATTGGAGGTCCCAATGGGTTTGAAGCATTATTTAGGTCAGAGTTCTAGAAGGATTGAAATAGAAAAGTCAGAGGGGGAAATGCATATACTTGAGATCATGGGGTTGGGGATGGTCATTAGCATTTAGAGTATGACTAAGAGAATGCCTGAGATGGGGGACGATAAAACCAGTGAAAGAATTGAGTTAAAGGAACTGAGAACCTAGAGTGAGGGAAAGATCAAATATTTATATTGAACACCAAAAACTAACACAGGAGTACTGTTAGAGTGACAATGAGACAGAAGTTCATATTTTTGTAAAACAAGGAAGAAGGACCTGGATGGGTGTAGACAAAAGTGAAAAACAGCACCAATGAGGGGTTGTAGGGAGAAGTGACAGAGAACAATCTGACACGGAAGCCTCCCACCTCACCTCCAGGCCGAGCAGCACTGGAGACCTGGGAGAATGAACAGCCACCACTTGGGAGGGGGCTGCAGGAGAAGCAGGGTCCGTAAGGAGACATTACACTTAGAAGGTTTCAGGTGAAGATGATGGGAAAGTATAGGGAACAAGGTGAGAAATAATTCTGCTCATAATGGAACTGGGGAGGGGTGGAGGAAAGGAACCAAATAAGGATAGAAGTGAGTCACTTGAGAGACCGTGTTTCTGGTATCGACTAATGTGAAGTAAACGAAAATACATTTGGTCTCTATCCCTGGTTCCTGCACAGAGCTTCTAAAACCCTTGTATTTTCCTAAGTTACTAGAGCACCGAGAGCATCTTTTGTTCTAGTATTTGGTGTTTGACTCGGTTCCTGACACAGAACTCCTCTAAGTGCGACAGGAGTGTCCTTTGTTCTAACAAGATGACTCTGGGTGGACTCGTGATAGCTTCCAGGAGGAAGGAATGGTCATCAGAAAGGCCAAGCCACAATGATAGGCTTGGAACTGTCAGCCCCACGTCCCACCCCCATCCTCCAGGAAAAGGAGAGAGGTTGGAGATAGAGTTTATAATCACTAATGCCTACATGATAAAACCTTGACAAAAATCCTGAAAGTACAGGTGTAGACCTTCCAGGTTGGTGAATACATCCAAGCAGTAGGAGAATGGCATGGACAAAATGCTCCTGTGCCCCAGACCCTTCCAGACCTTGCCCTATGTATCCCTTTCTCTGGCTGTTCAAAGCATCCATTATGGTACACTATATTATATTATATAGATATCTTGCACGTGATCGGACCCATGGAGAGAGATCATGGGAAGCTCCAATTTACAACCAAGTTAGACAGAAGTTGTGGGTGGCTTGTGGGCCAACTACTTACGATTGACGTCTGAAGTCAGGGATGGTATTTTTAGACTGAGCCCTAAAGCTATAGAATCTGTGGTAACTCCTGTGAGCATCAAAATTGAATTGTAGGACACTCAGCTGGTTTTGCAGAGAACTGCTTTGTGTAGGGAAAATTCTGCCTATCTCGTGTCAGAAGTGTTGTGAGTATGGTAGTAGTGTGAAACCCACAGGAGTGCTTTTATTTTCCAAAACCAAAATGACATAAACAGGAATAAAGGGGAGAATGAAACTAGTTCTAAGGGATTCAAAACAGATAAGCGGATATGAGGAGGCTGTGTTGGAAAGTGAGATGGCTATATGAGGCTACCTCCTGTCCCTGTAGACAGAGAAAAGGACTTTGAGAAAGCAGGACTTTTGCAGTCTATGAACTGTGCTTCTCCCCACTTACGATGGAGATAGAACGTCTGGAGAAGGGGTTGACCCCAGTGCATGGATCTAGCTGTGACCCTATCGAAAGAGAGGAATATTTACTCCAAGAGTCCGGCTCAGCCTTGACACCTGCTGAAGAAATGGAGACTTCCAAAAAAAGCTAGAAGTCACCTTTGAACCCCCAGATTCTATGACTAATAAGTGAGAATAATACATTTTATAAGAATAATAAAATGCACCTTTATAGAACTTAGCCTAGGGCATGCTTTATAGTGGGGAGCCCAATAATTGTTAGCTACACATGCAGTCTACCCTTTCTTTGTCCAGAGGTGCAGTCTTTGTTTTCCTCTAGTCCTGAAAGAACTAGTTTGAAAGCTAATAATTTTACCCATAGACTATTAGGAAGCCAGCTAGTAAATAGATATAAATAATTTAGTACAACATTCTTCATGAAAAAAATCACACTATATGTAAACTAATACATATAGTCACTTATCCAAGTTAATCGCTTAGTAGGTGCAATAACTTTCCTCCTGGTCTGTTACCTTTCACTAGTCATCCATCCATCCATCCATACATCCAGTTTTACTGAGTATCAGTGCTCCAAACTCTGTTGAAAGCATTGGGAAGGAAACTAATTATGATCCCCATACTTATGACGTTTACAGTCTAGTAAGGAAGAGAAGCATTGATCAACGTGTCAGAGTTTTCTGGAATGTAACAGAGGACCTAATTTTTAGTTATCTATTCCTAAGGATTATCTGACGCCAAATTTTCAAATCCCAAAGGACTGATATCCTGTAAGCTCATTTCTAGAATGATTCCATCATGAGAAATACGGTGACCATAGCAAGAGAGTAGAGTAGCTACAGCATCAGTGAAACCTGACATTCCTAATTTCTTAAGCAATCTTCTTGCCATTCACTGTTTTACCACATAGTGTCTCCTGTGTGCCCTTTCCGGAACCTAGTTTACTGTTCACCACATAGCAGAGTCTTCCCATCATTTATGGGGGTTGAATTGTGCCACTGCTTTTGCAGCAGTGGACTTACCTTTGCCCCACAACTGAGGTCTTAGGAAGAACCAAATGTATAGCTCCTCTTCTAGAAGCCACCATGTGTCACTCAGCATGTGCCCTTGCTCTCCCGCCTATGGGACAGGCTTCAGCACACCGACAGGGAGTCACGGTGAGACTGAGGCCTCTGAGCGTTGCTCTGGTGTGTGATACTTTGCGAGACACAGTTTCCTTCCACCTAGTGAGGTCAGCAGTCATTTCATTTTTCATATGGATAAAATCCTTTAAATACACACAGTCCAAGAAAGTTTGACTTGCTCTTTCTTTGCTCACTTCATCTTGTTAGCTACTTGCTGACTCATTCTAAGCTTCATCTCATGATTCCTGGTGGAATCATCAAAAATCATCCAGTGGCTATTAAATTTCATTACCTACCTGGCCATAATTTATTTAATGTGTTATTCTATGCAGCTACACCAAAACCAGATTATAAAACGGTATGTCCATGTTATTCAAACAATATACTCACGGTTACTTGGTGGCAAAAATAATCCATTGATATTTCGAGGTTTGTGGTGATAAAATATACAGCTGATCTTCGTACAACCATGAGGCTGAGTTTCCCAGAAGCATGAAATGCTGCAGTTCTGCTAGACAAAGTAGGTGGGCAAAATGTAATGGTCAGATGCCATATTTAAAATAAATACAATGAGCTACAACACAACACAATGTGACTAAAACCACTGCAATTACTGATTCGGGATCATGTGTGTTTCCTGGTTTCTAAACTGGCTATTTAATGGATAAAGAAGATGCGGTATGTAAACACAATGGAATATTATTCAGCCATTAAAATAAATGCTGTCATTTGCAACAACATGGATGGACCTAGAGGATATTATGCTCAGTGAAATAAGCCAGGTGGAGAAATCTCGACAAAAACCGTATGATTTCACTTATTTGTGTAATATACAAACAGCAAAACAGAAGGAACAAAACAGCAGTAGAGTCAGACACTGAGAAGTGACTGGTGGTTACCATGGGGAAGGGGTTGGCATGGTTGGGTGGTACAGTGAGGGGAATAAGCGGGCACAAAAATTCTCAATCATAATATAACTTGGTCCCTGGGATAGTACAGCCTGGAGAATATAGCCAATGGTTCTATAACATCTTTCTATGTTGACAGACAGTCATCGCACTAGTGGGGGTGAGGATTTAATAATGTGGGTAACTGTTGAACCACTGTTTTGTATATTTGAAACCAATATAAGATTTATATCAATGATACTTCGACAGAAAGTAAATTAAAAATAAAGCTGTGATGGATATTTCTAAAAAATATTGTCAAATTTTCTAAGAATTTAAGTTGAGCAAAGTGTAAAATGCCTAAAATTATATACTGGGAGGGCAGAACCGTTTTTTCTTTACTGTGTTATAAGAGTTTCATTCACTATCACTGAAGCGAGACAGTTTTAACAAACATGACGTGGAGTT
Source organism: Smutsia gigantea (assembly GCA_032199065.1). Taxonomy (NCBI): domain Eukaryota; kingdom Metazoa; phylum Chordata; class Mammalia; order Pholidota; family Manidae; genus Smutsia; species Smutsia gigantea. The sequence goes on from JAVSCE010009705.1 coordinate 28,852, forward strand.
TATTCCACCTGCATTTCCGTGTGTCTAAATTTGCAATGTGGATCTGAACATTTTCCCTTTCTCCATGATGAGCATACAGTGTCACTGCCAAGGGCCTTTTCACAGTGTTGGAATCGGCACTGGGAACCCTAAAAACACAGGAAAACAGTGCAGAAAACTCAATATACGAATGTTAGTGTTCATCAAAAGTGGGGTTCTACTTAAAGAAAATATGCGTAGATAAAATAGAATCACAGAAACACTATGAAATAAGGCCGTAAGTCTAAATTTTAGCAAATTAATCTAATCTTAGTGAGAGACTGACAATATAATCTGATGCTTCAATAGTACAACATGCCACAAATCATTGATAAAATGCTACCTTTTATTATCAGTTAATCCTTATGCCTCACTAAAGATAAATACACGAGACCAGTGATAACTCGATCTCAATCCAGGGACAACACAACTTAATTTCTCTTTCTGAAGGAAGCCAGAAAGAACCACCAGCCACGTTCATATTCTATTCCAGTCCCCCAGGTTCGTTCTGATGTGATTTGGATGCCGAAAGTTTCTACATTTATCTGGTTTCATTGAGATCCACTAATCCTAATCTCTTAAATTATTTTTACCACCATTTAACTTTATAAACTTGAATTCATCCTTGGCTAATTGGTTCATATCACTTCTTTTCCTTTTACCATGATATTAAATATTTCCTGTATCTTAGACTTTTGATGGGAAGATTCAGTAACTGGGTTAATGAATTTCAAATAGGGAATCAATTAGATTTATTAAAGTTAATTTCAATAGTGACCTGAATTTAACTCTTTGAATTTACGTGACTGGGATCACATTAACCAAAACAGTATGATGACGTAAAGTTTCAGTATTAGGAATCTGATGTCCCAAGGAGCCATAAAATAGGCAAAAGTGCCACATGAAAATAAAAAAGCTATAGGTATGTAACTGGCATATATAAGAGTAGTTTCAGATTAATAATTTAAAATTTCCCAGATCTCCTCAGAGAAATTCAATATATCAAAAATACATTTTAAGCTTTTCCTTCAGATTTTAAATACATAAAATATTTTTGTGGGAAAACAGTAAATTTTGATTCAGCAGTTACTGCCCTATCTTCATTCTACTAAAAAGCTTAAGCATGTGAAGTACCATAAATTGTACAGTATTTACCTTTACGCATCTGGAATTAAAAAAGAAATAGCAGTCGTCCCCAACTTGTGCCATTTTCGACTCTCTTGCTGCTAATCCAATGTTTTTTAATATAAGAATTTCAAGAATGCAAATATAAGAATTATCAGTGTGTAGGGGGAAAAAATCCTCTTTTCCAGTCTTTCAGGCTATCAGTAGTATTCCTTTAAAACTGGCCTCCTGTTGACAGTATATTACACTGTCAACCTATTTTCAGTATAGGTAATTCTTCAAAGAAATTTAGATGAGAAGATACCTTCTCTAGCTTTGCAGAATGTTGAAAGTGGTTGCTAGAAAGCACACAAACTCAAGCTGCTGGAATTTTCCTTACTGTTACCTAATCCATTGTTTGCTCATCATCAAATGACCTCACATGTAACTGTAGGCTAGTTTATGTTAGTGAACACTGTACAGTATTTCCCTTGCTGAATTCTAGTATATTAACCAAAAAGACTAGTAAAAGTGAAATAGTACATTAATGTTTCACTGTCCTGATTGAATACTGAATACCTTTGGTGTATGCTGGGCACTCACATATCAGTCAGAAGGAAGTCTTTCTTTCAGAGTGTAATCCAGTAACACCACTTTAAGTCCAGAACCTGGTAGTAACTCCTTGCTGGCTCTTCAGGTTTCTGAGAATCAGGCAGAGCGGCTGGGTGCTCCTCATCAGCGTAGAAGTCCAGTTTATACCTGTGGGTTAAACCTTTGGCTTTCCCCTGACGTGGGCTCTTCTGTCTCTGCCAGAGATTTTGCTCCAGGCACTGATGAAACCAAAGTATGGGGAATAGAGGGCTTCCTGAGAAGTGGTAGCCATGCTGCTACTTTTGAAGGAGCAAGTGATGTGCTTTGGAAGATGATTCTCTCTCATAAATGAAGGAATGCTGGGCCTGGAAGATTATGTGGCAGTTTGGGAAATGACAGTTGATAGTTGTGAGGGTTATTAATTGTTTGTTTCCTTGAGACACATGAAACGAGCTGCTTTTTAGGATTCCTCTGGAAGAACAGAACTTCACTGATGCTTGACTGGAAAATACTAAGAATTCTGGTCCCAATAACTCACTGCAGTCAGCATCAGGTGTTTTCTCTCCCTTAAAATTTGTTTTGGCCTTTTTGGGTTTTCCTATGAGAAATAAAAAATGACAGAGCAAGTAAATACTCTGAAATGGCAAACCTCTTCTTTCCTCTGTCTTCTCTCAATCTAGGGATCAAAAAACAGTAAAGTTTTTAAGGGATATTATATTTTTTGAAAACCCCATCATATATAGGCACCTCCATTTCCCAAGGACTAAGTCAGGACAATGCTGGACAGTATGGTACCTGCAGACAAGACAATTAGAGAAATGAGAACTGGGCCTGTCCAAGCACATAAAAAATAGCACTAGTCATCATTCTCCTATTTAGGATTACTAGCTTCAATGAAGCAGGCTAATATTGTTAAATAATATTCAGTTATTAACTGTCTTAACACTTACTCTCCAATATTCTTTTGCGGTATAAGTAAAAAATCTGTTTTTAGCTCTGCGATTGATTACAAATATTCAAGTGTTCTCTATTTGCAGCTAAAATTGAAGAGCAAATGAGATTCCTTTGAAAAAATTAATGAGATTAAATCTGTTGGCATTTGTATGGTCTTGAATTAGTCTTAGGCTAAACTTTGTACTCAGGAAATGAACATCAGAACCTACTCTTGTTACTGAAAAACCTGGACAGGATCGCTGACGGAAGGACCAGAGGGCGCTCGGAGGTCTTGGAGTGTTGAGGTTTTAATCTCACACCGGCGGGCTCAGAGGGGAGTCACCTGCCAAGGTCCGAGCCCCGGACAAAGGCAAAGGGAGCAATATGCGACTTTCTGCTTCTATATCTGCCCAGTCTACGGGCACAGCCAGCAAGCAGGGGGAGTGAGTTAGGGAGTGAGGTTAGGGAGTGAGTGTCTGGCAGAGCGTGGATTAAGGGAGGGTTCTGTTGTCCGTGCTGAGGGGCAGAAGGGGCATCTGCACTAGGTGGCTGTCCTTGTCACCTTTTCCTGTCACTCTGACCCCATGCTGCCCAGTGAGACATCATCGTGAGAGTGTTTTTTTTTTTGTCCCAGGTATTTTAATTGTAGCGTTTTCTAATATTCTTCCAGGGAAGTAAGTTTTCTTTCGATCTTAGGATGGCTCTGAATATTTCTAAATTTCTACAGTGCTTCCCCCAGGAACTTATTATAAAGAACGGGAAGTTACGTCTCACCAAAATGGTGTTAAATCGCCATCTGAAGTGATTTAATAAATAACTAAATAAACTTAACAAAAATAAATTTAACAAAAAATAATGTAAATAAATAAATAGTAATTACGTATAGTTATGATTTAATGTTCATAAGTACTACTGGTTAATAAGTGTCGTAAACTACACACTCCCAGAAGCGGATCCTTGTTTCCTAACCCTCTTCGGGACCTAGAGGACAGCCGGCGGGAGCGCACGCGGGGGAGCCGTACTTCCGCACTGCAACTACCAGAAGGCACGGGGGCCCGCATCCGCTTCCGGTCATGCGTCCCTGTCCCTGGCTCGGTGTCCCGGGGCGCCGGGATGCTGCGGGCAGGCTTTGGCGCTGCGGCGACTCGCCGGGACCGGCAGCCTGCCGCCGGGCGCACTTTGCCGGCTCCCTCTCCGGTCCCGCTGCGTGTGGGGCCCACCATGAGGCGCCTGGGCTCGGTGCAGCGGAAGATGCCGTGCGTGTTTGCGACGGAGGTGAAAGAGGAACCCGCCACCAAGAGGGAGCACCAGGTGGGGAGGGCTGCGCGACTCCGGGGCTGGGGGGGCTGCGGGGCTGGGGGCTTCGGGACTGCCGGGGCGCGGGCCTGCGGGGCGCGGGGATGCTGGGCTGGGGGGCTGCGCGGCTGCGGGGCTGCGGGGCGGGCGCGCGTTGCTTGCTCCCCGCGGCGCTGCTGGCGAGGGCGCCCTGCGCGCTGCAGCCGCCCAGCAGGCCCGCAGCTCTTATTAGGCTTCTCTGTGGAGGTCTGGGGTCCGGGGCTCTTACTCCTTGGGCTTCAGGTTCTTGAACTTTCTTAGTTATAAGGGAGGAACTCTGGGAGAGGATTTTTCTGCAGACAATTGAGACGTACCTGCGCGTGGAAATGGAGAACCCACATCTCATTAAGCCTTTCTTCTGAGGTCACCGCCTTTTGGGGAAAACTCCCTTAAGAATGAACACAGTCGCCGCAATCCAAGCATTACACATTTCAAGCACGTGGTGACAGAGTGGAGATTTTTAGAAGACTTGCTCTCCCTGTCACAACTTGGGAACCGATGGCAGTGTTGACGGCCTAAGTAGGTTCCCAAACACCAGACCTCCTGTACTGTTACTGTGATCCCCTCTTTGATTCCCACTTTGGTGACGCTTTCTCAGTGTTTAATGTTCTCTCCACCGTGTTTTCCACACAGAGGGCCCTTGGTGAATGATGAGTGCCGTGTGTCAGGGTCATTCTTTAGTTTACCACAAAAGTCCTTGAGAGCAGAGCCCCCAGTGGTCAGTTGGGTGCTTCCAGCTCATTGCCCAGGATCAGCATGTGCAGGCGGCAGGCCCCCACTCCGCTTGCAGCCTTCCCCCTGGCTCCTTGCCTTCCCCACTCAAAGACCTGTAAGGCCAACACTGCCCTGTTATCTCTATGCCCAGTTTTCTAGGACCTGGCGCATGGTAGGCACTGGATAAATAAAGAATTGTTGAATTAAAGAATGAACACTGGAGTTATTTCATGCCAGTTTTCCATTAATCTTGATCCTTTTTACCTTAAACATCTGTTTTTTACTGCCACCACTGTTAAAGTTCTTGGTATTTTATTCCCTGCTTATTGCATTACCTATTTCTTGCCTCCCAGAATGATCATCATTAGGTTCTTTCTTACTGAAAAGGTCACAGTTCCTACTAGTGTCTGTAGCAGTACTTGTCAAGCTTTCCTATTTAAGCTCTAACAAACTTAAATCCACGTGAAACAGTGTTGTCCTGAATAGCGGGTCACCCTAGCTGTGATTCCCAACTTTTTATGTTGGGAGTGGGGACAGTTCGTAAAATTACCCTCCACCAAGAAAAATAAGCCACTTCTCTTGCCACTCTACAGTTAAGAATAGCCTATTGGTAGCATAGAATCCAAATCCTTAACTGTAATTGAAGTCGTCCTATTCATTAGGCCCATTCTACTCTTAAAGTGCCTCCTGGGTCCACCACTGGGCACCTGGGCTCCATGGAAGGTGGCAGATGTGTCTGAGGTACCTACTTAAAGTGATGTCTCTCTTCTAGCCGTTCGTTTCGTCCTGTAAACATACTACGCACAATACTGTCTCTATAATTTTGTTCAGGCTGTGCCCTCTGCCTGGAGCACTCCCTGAATTTTTAATTTTTCAAATCATACTTTCTCTACATGTCTTTGATCATTTTATTTATCCCAGTGATTTCCATTACCCAAACATTTTAGGGGACCACTTAATTAACATTCTTTATTAGTTTTTATACACACATAACTTGTTTTTCCAGTCCTAGCTTAAAAGTCTTTAATGGCAGTAAAGGAGAACTTTGTGTACCCCTTGGTATCTTATGTTGTCCTTTGAACATGTTGAGAGCAAAGAGTGTAGATGACGATTCTTACAGAAGGGATATTTCAAGAGCTCCCAGCAGAGTAATCTGTGTCAGAATCTTTGATCAGTTGAAATTTACACACACACATACACACATTGTTATTGGGCCAGACCTTGTGTGTTGTGCTACCACAGGTTAAATTGATACCCTCTGATACCACTGTCATAAATTAGTGATAAATTCCCAGTCACTCGCTTTTATCTTAAAAGTACTGAATCAGTGCTAGAGTGGAACTAACTTCCTACGTTTACTTGACTCTGAAACATTACTTTCACTTATTAATCTTAAGCCTGTGCACACCAGTATAATGTTTATATTGTGCAGTTTTTCACATATGTAAGATGAATTTAGGCTGTAAAACTGGCAAAAGTCTTTTTCAGAAATTAAGGTAAATTTTAGATAATAAGTTGGTAAGGGCCAGAGAAGCTGTCCTTTATTCCGTTCTTGATGCTCTTTTGGCTTGTGTTCCTGACAGTAGAAAACCCTAAATTATGCAAACAGTTTATTACTGATAAGACTGAAAGGGTCCCCATTTGTTTTTCTCCTCAGCACTTACCACACTTAACATTGTATTATGCCCTTTATTGCTGCTGTCTTCCTCATTAAAATGAAAGTTCTCCAAAGGCAGACTATTTTTTGTTCACCTCTATTTCCAGTGCCAAGGACAGTACTCAACCTATAGGAGGTATTTAGCAAATCATTGTCAAATAAGTGAACACCCTGAACAGCTGTGCTGGCTAGGTAAGGACGTGGTTCCTGGTGTCAAGCTTCTTGTTGTGGATAAAGAAACATGTGAATAGTTACAAGTCTGTGTGGGAAAATAGGTATTGCAGTGATGGTGTAGATGGGAGGGGGTGATGGGTGACAACTTCACAGAGGTAATTTTGAATTGTCTTTAAGTATAAACAGGAGATGACCTATAGAGCTAGTAAAATCAAGACCCTTCTGGGTGAGAGTGTGTGTGTGGGCATAGAAGCTGTGTATCCTAAACCAGTTCTCTCTCCTTTTTTTCAGCCATTTAAAGCTTTGGCAACTGAAATTATAAGTCACAAGGCATTAGATGCAGATATACACAGTGTAATTCCAATGGAAAAAGTGGATGGAACATGTTATGTTACTACCTACAAAGGTAAAATGAAACTAGTATAAATTTTACTTATTTTTCTTTAATCACTTTATAAACTATATATGTTTGACGTGGGGCATTTGCGCTTCATAAACTTGAAAACGTAAGTGTAATAGCAAAATAAAGTGATTGTTATGGTTTACTTATTTATTATATCATGGTTATTTTCTTGGGGGAAGAAAGGAAGGTTACTATCATTTACTTAATACTCATTAAGAGGCAGACTGTATGACACAGGCTTTATGTTTGTTATCTCTAATAGCCACATAAACCTCTCCATTTCACAGATGTGGAAACCGAGGTTCAGAGAACTTAAAACAATTTGTCCAAGGCTGTATAATTAATGAGTGGCTGAACTGCTCCTAGAACCTCATTTACCCGACCCTGGAGCTTGTTCTCACTCCACTGAGCCCAGTGCTGATTCCATTGTTTTCTTTCACTGCTGGCAGGGTCTGTAATTCCTTTCTTTTCAATGTGCTTAAAAAAGGTAGAAATTAAAATGGAAATTATCAGCAAATGTAAATGTAAGGGAGAAAATAGATTGAAATGAGAAATAATCTCTGTGATTTTTCTGTATGAAATAACCTCTGAATTCCAGCAGGAGAAACAGAGTAGTTAAATGAAAATCAAATGCATTCCTAGTACTAAGAAATCTCTTCTGAAATGCATGTTTTTCATTTTTTAATTATATAACACATGACAAAGTTTACCATCTTAACCATTTGTAAGTGTACAGTTAGGTTGTGTGTACAGCTGACATTGTGTTTCCCCCTCCCGGCCCTTGGCCACCACCCTTCTATCTGGTCCCTATGATTTTAGCTCCTTTGGATAGCTCATGTAAGGGAAGTGACATAGTGTTTGTCACTTTGGGACTCGCTAAATGAATCACTTGGCGTAGTGTCTTCAAGTTTCATCCATTTTGTAGTACATGTCAGAACATCTCTTCCTTTTTAAGGCTGAGTGGTATGCCATACATGGTGTTTGTATCTACCACACAATTTCATGTATATACCATGCAGCCGTCAATGTATGCTTGGGCTGCTTCCACCTTTTGGCTATTGTGAGCAATGCTGCTATGAGCACAGTGTATGAATATCTCTGAGACCCTGGTTTCAGTTCTTTTTGTTATATATCCAGAAGTGGAACTGCTGAATCCTATGGTAATCCTATTTGTAATTTTTTGAGAAACTGTCATACTGTTTCCATAGTAGCCTCACCATTTAACAACAGTGTACAAAGGTTCCTACCAACAGTATACAAGAGGTCTAATTTCACCACATCCTCACCAACACTTTTTTTGTTGTTGTTGTTGACAATAGCCATTTTAATGGGTATCAGTGAAATAAGTCTTTTACGTTTACTAGTAAAAAGAGCAAAAGGTCCATTCAACCATAAATGCAGACTATAATTTTAACCTGGATATATATTAGGATAGCTAATTAGCAATACAGAAGGTCTCAACCAAACTAAAATCAATAATTATTTAGTCTCCAATTTATATTTGAACAAATTGTAAAAAAATTTTAGACTTTTATATTTATATGAAGAAATGCCATTGTACATCATTGTGTGTGATTATATATAATGGTGGCAGTTGAACAAGAGTGCCTTGCCGGGACCCAAAACGGCAATGGTAGCAAATCCTGTTTATTACACTACTCAGTACAGCAAGGGCATTAACGTAAGGATGTGTACTGTAGCCAAAGACTATCTCAGCAAAGGGTCTACGTGAGGCCAGCTAAAGTTCCTATTGTCACCCCACCCCAAGGTCCTGGCAGGACACGTTTTCTGAAATCAGGACCAACTGGGGATTTGCTATCTTCTTGCTAGGTAACCAGCCTCAAAAGGAGAGCCTCCAGGGTGCTCACTGAGACCACGTGCAGCTCATTAGTGTTTAACTGTTACCAGTAACGAATGCAGATACATGGCCCTGTAACTTCTCAGATCCATGGTTATAATGCATCACTATGACTAGTGTTTCATGTCTCGATCAGGGGTCAAAGCCATGCAGAACCTAATTCCAGGTTTTTGGTAATTAACCCTTCCAGCATGTAGTTATGTTTTAGGGAAGGTGTGAATACAAGCATCTGGTTAGGGTTCCATTTAGTATAGAGGTAGCTTTAGTTTCTCCAGTGCTAGTTACTGATAAGAGATGGTTCTGGAATGTCCTTATATAAGGGTAACTTACTTTTTATTTCATCCTCTCATCCTTTAAAAAAAGACGTAAAGTCTTGTACATTGTCAGGTACCCTAGGTAGGCTATGTCTGTTAGACTGCCTGTTTCTCTGCCTTCTACACTTCCTTTCTTAAATGATCCCACTGTTTATTGAAAAATTTCATGCTGAGATGTCTTTCAGGATATGTTTTATTGTTTTCATCTTAAACTTTTCTTATCCTTTTATTATTTTATCAGGTCAGCCATATCTTTGGGCTCCGCTAGATAGCCTAACAAACAAGCTGAGAAAAGATTTAAAATTTGTCTATGTTCAAAACAAAACTCAAAAGGTTAGTGAGTCTTCTTCTATCACCATGAAAAGACAGAGAAATATGGCACAAACAAAGCTGACCCATACAACCCCAGACCAGACTACCCCAGAGAGGGAGCCTGATGGGATGGATGTGCACAATCTTACTGAAAAAGAATTCAGAATAAAAGTCATAACCATACTGATGGATCTGCAGAGAAATATGCAAGAGATAAGGGAGGAAATGAGGGAAGTGAGGAAAGAAAATGCAGAGATGCGACAAGCGATCAATGGGCTTAACAGTAGACTGGACAAGATGCAAGAGTCTGTTAATAGAATAAAATCAGAGAACAGGAATACAGAGCAGCTGAGGCAGAGAGAGATAAAAGGATCTCTAGGAATGAAAGAATATTAAGAGAACTGTGTGACCAATCCAAAAGGAACAATATTCGCATTATAGGAATACCAGGGGAAGAATAGAGAGATGAAGGGATAGAAAGTGTCTTTGAAGAAATAATTGCTGAAAACTTCCCCAAGCTGGGGAAGGCGATAGTCTCTCAAACCATGGAAGCCTACAGATCTCCCAGTACAAGGGACCCAAGGAAGACAACACAAAGACACATAATAATTAAAATGGCAAAGATCAAAGATAAAGACATAGTATTAAAGGCAGCTAGAGAGAGAAAAAAATATCACCTACAAAGGAAAATTCATCAGACTATCATCAGACTACTCAACAGAAACCTTACAGGCCTGAAGAGAATGGCATGTTATATTTAACGTAATGAAACAGAAGGGCCTCAAACCAAGAATATTGTATACAGCACGATTATCATTTAAATTTGTGGGAGGGATTAAACAATTTCCACACAAGCAAAACTTGCGGGAATTTGCCTCCCATAAACCACCTCCTCAGGATAACTTAAAAGGACTGCTGTAGACAGAAGCACTCCTAAGCCTAAAAAGAGGTCACCAGAGAAAATAAAACCATAGCAAAGAAAGCAGACCATCCAAATACTAACTAAAGGCAAAGAATAAAACACCCAGTATATAAAGAATGGAGGAGGCAGAATAAGAAGGGAGAGAAATAAAGATTCATCAGATTGTGTTTACAGTAACATAACAAGAAAATTAAGTTAGACTGTTAACATAGTAGAGAAGCTACCCTTGAACCTTTGGTAACCACGAATCTAAAGCCAGCAATGGCAATAAGTACATATCTATCGATAATCACCATAAATGTAAATGGGCTGAACGCACCAATCAAAAGACAGTTACTGAATGGATAAAAAAGCAAGAGCCATCTGTATGCTTCTTACAGTGGGAGACTCACCTCAAACCGAAAGATATACACAGACTAAAGGTGAAGGGATGGAAAAAGATATTTCATGCAAAGAACAAGGAGAAAAAAGCAGGTGTTGCAGTACTTGTATCAGACAAAATAGACTTCAAAACAAAGAAAGTAACAAGAGATAAAGAGGGACATTACATAATGATAAAGGGGTCAGTCCAACAAGAGGATATAACCATTTAAAATATATATGTACCCAACACAGGAGCGCCGGCATATGTGATACAAATACTAACATAATTAAAGGAGAAAAAAGAAAGCAATGCAGTCATTTTAGGAGACTTCAACACACCACTCACTCCAAAGGACAGGTCAACCAGACAGAGGCATGGAACAACACAATAGAACAGATGGACCTCACAAACACCTACAGAGCTCTACACCCAAAAGCAACAGGATACACATTGTTCTCAAGTGCACATGGAACATTTTCCACAATAGACCACATGCTAGGCCACAAAAAGAACCTCAGTAAATTAAAAAATATTGAAATTCCACCAACCAACTTCTCAGATCACAAAGGTATAAAACCAGAAGTAAATTTTAGAAAGAAAACAAAAAGGCTCACAAATACATGGAGACTTAACAACGTTCTCCTAATTAATCAATGGGTTAACTACCAAAGCAAAAGAGAAATCAAAGTATATATGGAGACTAATGACAACAACAACACAAAGCCACAACTTCTGTGGGACGCAACAAAGGCATTTCTAAGAGGAAAGTATATTGCAATCCACGCCTATTTAAAGAAGGAAGAACATTCCCAAATGAACAGTCTAAAGACACAATTACCGAAATTGAAAAAAGAACAAATGAGGCCCCAAGTCACCAGAAGGAGGGATATAATAAAGATCAGAGAAGAAATAAACAAAATTGAGGAGAATAAAACAATAGAAAAAATCAATGAAACCAAGAGCTGAAACTTTGAAAATATAAACAAAATAGATAAACCCCTAGCCAGACTTATTAAGAGAAAAAGAGAATCTACATACATAAACAGCATCAGAAATGAGAAAGGGAAAATCACGACAGACCCCACAGAAATACAAAGAATTATTAGAGAATACTATGAGAATCTGTATGCTAACAAGCTGGAAAACGTAGAAGAAATGGACAACTTCTTAGAAAAATACAACCTTCCAAGACTGACTAAGCAAGAAACAGAAAAACTAAACAGACAAATCACCACCAACGCAATTGAATCGGTAATCAAAAGACTACCCAAGAACAAAATCCCCGGGCTACATGGAATCACCTCTGAATTCTACCAGATATATAGAGAAGAAATAACACCCATTCTCCTTAAAGTATTCCAAAAAATAGAAGAGGAGGGAATACTTCCAAACTCATACTATGAAGCCAGCATCACTCTAATACCAAAACTGGGCAAAGACCTCAGCAAAAAAGAAAATTTCAGACCAATATCCCTGATGAACGTAGATGCAAAAATATTCAACAAAATATTAGCAAACTGAATTCAAAAATACATCAATAGAATCATACACCATGATCAAGTGGGATTCATCCCAGGGATGCAAGGATGGTACAACATTTGAAAATCCATCAACATCATCCAGCACATCAACAAAAAGAACAAAAACCACATGATCATCTCCATAGACGCTGAAAAGCATTTGACAAAATTCAGGATCCATTCATGATAAAAACTCTCAACAAAATGAGTATAGAGGGCAAGTACCTCAACATCATAAAGGCCATATATGACAAACCCACAGCTAACATTATACTTAACAGCGAGAAGCTGAAAGCTTTTCATGTAAGATCGGGAACAAGACAGCGATGCCCACTCTCTCCACTGTTATTCAACACAGTACTGGAGGTCCTAGCCACGGCAATCAGACAAAACAAAGACATACAAGGCATCCAGATTGGTAAAGAAGAAGTCAAACTGTAACTATTTGCAGATGACATGATAGTGGACATAAAAAACCCTAAAGACTCCACTCCAAAACTACTAGAACTAATATCTGAATTCACCAAAGTTGCAGGATACAAAATTAACACACAGAAATCTGTTGCTTTCCTATACACTAATGATGAACTAACAGAGAAATCAGAAAAACAATTCCATTCACAATTGCACCAAAAAAGACTAAAGTACCTAGATATAAACCTAACCAAGGAAGTGAAAGACTTACACCCTGAAAACTACAAGACACTCCTAAGAGAAATTAGAAAGGACACTAACAAATGGAAATGCATCCCTTGCTCTTGGCTAGGAAGAATAAATATTGTCAAAATGGCTATACTACCTAAAGCAATCTACAGATTCAACGCAACCCCTATCAAAATACCAACACCTTTCTTCAATGAACTGGAAGAAATAATTCTAAAATTCATATGGAACCACAAAAGACCCCGAATAGCCAAAGCAATCCTGAGGAGGAATAAAATGGGGAATTACGCTCCGTGACTTCAAGCTCTACCAGAAAGCCACAGTAATCAAGAAAATTTGGTATTGGCACAAAAACAGACCCGTAGACCAGTGGAACAGAATAGAAAATCCAAACATATACAGTCAATTAATAGATGATAAAGAGCGTTGGATATACATTGGGGAGATGACAGCCTTTTCTGCAGCTGGTGTTGGCAAAACTGGACAGCTACATGTAAGAGAATGAAACTGGACTACTGTCTAACCCCATACACAAAAGTAATCTCAAAATGGATCAAAGACCTGAATGTAAGTCATGAAACCATAAAACTCTTAGAAAAAAACATAGGCAAAAATCTCGTGGACATACACATGAGTGACTTCTTCATGAACATATCACTCTGGGCAAGAAAACTAAAGCAAAAAATGAACAAGTGGGACTATATCAAGCTGAGAAGCTTGAGTACACTAAAGGACACCATCAGTAGAACAAAAAGACATCCTACAGTATGGGAGAATATATTCATAAATGACATATCCAATAAGTGGTTGACATCTAAAATATATAAAGAACTCATGCACCTCAACAAACAAAAGGCAAATAAGCCAATTAAAAAATTGGCAGAGGATCTGATTAGACACTTCTCCAAAGAAGAAATTCAGATAGCCAACATGCATGTGAAACGATGCTCCACAACACTAATCATCAGAGAATTGAAAATTAAAACCACAATTGGATATTACATAACACCAGTAAGGATGGCCAACATCCAAAACACAAATAAGAACAAATTTTGGCCAGGATGTGGAGAAAGGGGAACCCTCACAGACTGCTGGTGGGAATGTACATTAATTCAACCATTATGGAAAGCAGTGTGGAGGTTCCTCAAAAACTCAGAATAGAAATACCATTTGACCCAGGAGTCCCACTCCTAGGAATTTACCCTAAGAATTCAGCAGCCCAGTTTGAAAAAGAAATATGCACCCCTATGTTTATCGCAGCACTATTTACAATAGCCAAAAATGGAAGCAAGCTAACTGTCCATCCGTAGATGAATGGATAAGGAAGATGTGGTACATATATACAATGGAATGTTATTCAGCCATAAGAAGAAAACAAATCCTACCGTTTGCAACAACATGCATGGAGCTAGAGGGTATTATTCTCAGTGAAATAAGCCAGGCGGAAAAAGACCAGTATCAAATGATTTCACTCATATGTGGAGTATAAGAACAAATAAAAAAACTGAAGGAACAAAGCAGCAGACTCACAGAACCCAGAATGGACTAACAGTTACCAAAGGGAAAGGGACTGGGGAGAATGGGTGGGAAGGGAGGGACCAGGGGGGAAAGGGGGCATTATGGTTAGCAGGCATAATGTAGGGGGCACACTGGGAGGGCTGTACAACTCCGAGAAGACAAGTAGTGATTCTATAGTATCTCACTATGCTGATGGACAGTGACTGTAATGGGGCATGTGGGGGGACTTGATGAAGTGGGGAGTTTAGTAACCATAATATTGCACATGTAACTGTAGATTAATAATACCAAAATAAAATTTAAAAAGATGATGCCGGGTTTCTTGTTCACAAAGCCGAAGAGTGAGCTTCACAAACACTCAAGGTAAGAGAGCCAAGTACAGGCTTTTATTTAGAGAGAAAGTGAAAGGACAGAGCTCCCAGCTCATGTCAGAAGGGGGCAAGAGAGTCCACGCTGGTGCATTGTCTAGGGGTTTTATATGCAGATGAGGATTTTATGACAACATGAAAAAAACGGCTAGGGGTGTGGACTTGTTAAGTGTCTGAATATCTAGAATTAACTAACAAGGAATTTTCTGCCTTGACTTCTCTCTGGGACACCACTGTCCTGGTCTCGGAGCATATCAAAAGGCAGACTGCCCAGCCCTAAGGTGGACAGAGGTATTGTCTGTTTGCTAAAGAGCAAGTTAAAAATCTTACTTATTAAACTTCCTGGGTGTTAAAATGCAATCTTTAAGGTAGAGTGTTTCTTGACTTTTATTATGTTGTTTACAGCTGAGTCTGCATGCTAAATTAGTTGCCCAGTTTGCAAAACCACCCCATCAGATTTGAAAAAGGAAAGAAAGCACATAGGCCTGGGCCTTTTGGCATGCTAAAGTGAATCTTACACATGATTAGAAATGATTAGCATAATAAAACATTGTGCTACTCTTCTTTATCTGGGGAATATTAACTGATCTAACTGAAGAATGACCCTAGAGCTTAATGTTTAACAGAGTTTGGGTAGGGGATTTCCTTGCATGTAGTTACATTGCTCTGACTGCAAATATCCTGCATTGCTTTTTCCAGTGGCCCTCACTCTATTCTGTCTAAGCATATGGTCCCTGTCACAAAAATGTACAATAGTTGTGAAATAAGTTATGTACAATCCAGTAATAATGAGTTCAGTGAGAAATACCATGAAACACAGTGCCATAGCGATAAGCACCAGAGGGCTAGTGTCTAATTTCCTGCAAACATGCCATTGTTTATTTGGGAAGCATATTTAGGAAGTCCTGTGTGACGTGAGGAACAGAATATGCTTGCCTTTCTCTTCCTGCCTTCCTCCATTTACCCAGACATTAACAAGCAGTGCAGTTATATTAGGCTTATCAAACTTTTCATTCCGTGGTACATTTCTAAATATGCTATGAATCATGTTTACACTCAACATGCAATTTTTGTAAATTTTAAAGCGTGTGACATTCAACTGTTTGTTTCATTTGACATTTTTGTGTGAGACTAGGGATCGTGGTCTTTTTTGTTTTTCTGTATGGATACTCAATTTCCCAAAACACTTAATAGTCTCTGCTTTGTCCACTAACTTGCAGTACAACCTCTGCCATACATCACGGACACAGTAGCAATGTTTAAATGAGTCATGTCATGTGCTATAGTGCCTGCTAGATTATAGCAACCATTATTTGTATTGTGCATAATAAAAGTAGTTGGGGTAGACAGGAAAATGTCTCTCCAAAGATGCTCACATCCGGATCCCTGGTACCTGTATGTTAGATCATATGGCAAAAAAGAATTAAGGTTGTGTAGTTACAGGAGGAAAGCTTGTTCCCAGATGGGGTGAATAAAACAGTGAAGCCAGTGAAGCCAAAACTAGTTGAGGGAAAACTTCAAGTGAGGGAAACCCGTTTACTGCCTACAAGAAGCCTGGCTCATGGCTCTCCTTCAGCTCCTCCCACTCAACCATTTTTCTCCATCCAGGTGCACACTCACCTCTCCCCACTCATAAACGCCTATTGATATGGAAATGGACTAAGGAGAGAACAGTTTCTCGCCACCCTTTTAAACACCTATTGATATGGAGATGGGCTAAGGTCAGGTGAGAGATTCTGGAAATACTGCAATTTTACCCACGGCCCACCCCTCCAGAATTCTTCCCATACAACCTACTCAGTTCCCATCTTCCATAACAGCCCCTAAAAAACGGGGAAACTGGAGAAAAAAACTTGAGAAAACTGGAGCACTGTCACTAGACCAATAACATACAGTAACAACAGAAGTAAATTCTGATAATCCTTAAACCAGAGGATCCAGCTAGGCTCAAAATCCTATGCAGATGAAGTCCATGGCTCACTTGTTCCACAGGAGTAGATGAGCGGCTGAACCAGCAGGGAGCTCTGAGAACAACAGCAAGTGGCAGCTGCAGCCAGGGGGTGGGTTCCAGCTGCAAGGGCTGTAGGAGAAAATAATCTTAAGGGTGATACATGTTTGAATGACAGCAGAATAATGAAGTCTTGTCCATTAAGTTGGATGTGTGCAAGAGAGTGGTCCTGTGATAGGACAGTGGCAGGAGTGGGATCTCGTCCTAGTCTAGGATACCAGACCTTCACCCTGGGGAGTTACACATCGGTCAATATATAGGGCTACGGGAGGTACATGTACTGGCCATAAATATTAAAACAAAACTTCTCCGTAAAATTCTCTCACCTCCCAGCCATTTTAGGTACACTACTGTGATCTTTAGGGGCCATTCTGCTGTTACTCCAGGAACACACCAGAGGCCAGCTTCCAGGTCTTGTCCTCATGGTTCTAGAAGGGTCAGCCATCGCTGGCCCATGTGTCAAAATGTCCAGGGTCACATCCACCCAACAAACTTTCCTGGGCTCAGGGCAGTTGGGATTGGCAACAGGATGTTGCTCTGCTGACCATATTGTGGCTTCAATAAGTCCTCTTTGGTTTGCACTTACAGTTGTATAGGAGAGGCAGCAGTGTGTGTTAGCATGTCCGCAGGGCTCAAGGCTATTTTTAGGGCTTCTCATTCAAACACTGTGTTACTGTCCATAAGCAAACTGACCAGCTCTTTCTTGTTTCCAGCTGACTATCTTTGAACTCAACACATAACTCTTCTAAATCTCCAGCCTGCTGGCCTCCTCCATAAGATTTCGAGAGTGGCTCTAAGGATAAGTCTTCTGAATTGGTTCTGGGGTTTCGGGAATTGACTGTCTAATCTGAATAGATTTAATGACTATTTCTAGTAGTAAAAAAACACTGATAGTCCACAGAAATAGAAACATACAAAATATCGCCATTGGGTTCTCATAATCAAACACTTACAAGAATCAATGATCTAGGTGACCATTTTTTAATACCTATGAGCATTTTTGTCAAGCTAACAAATAAATGAGATCAGTTGGTTGCTCCTAAGGTCACTGAACATAGGATAGAAATGGATGAGCACGGGGATTTGCATTTCTAGCTCACACATCACATAGATGACCTGAAAGCTCCTGTGATGTCTTGCCTAAAGGCCTGTATCTCCCAAAGGCAAGAACTGAGGTTGCTGAAAAACAGAACCAGAATCTCATCCTTTGCGTGAATAAATTACATTGCAAATCAAAATCTCAGGCTCACGTTATTACTGTTAAAGGAAGAGCATTGATTGTGAAGGAACACCCTCCTTAAAGTTAGACTGGTGACATGTGGGAAGGTACTCATGAAGCTGGGAATGTTTGGGCTCCTAAATTCTGATGAATCTGTTTTGTTTTGCCAGAAGAATTAACATTTCCACGCAGGGTAGAAACAGTGCCTCCACCCATGTATCAAATTAATGCTGAAGCAGTTGCCATGCAAGACAACAGCTGATTCCCCTCAGGACTCACCCTCACCACTGCTTTTTGCTACAAGTGTAGTTATAGACCTACAAGTAGACTCAAGTCCCAGCAGACCACTAAAGGTGAGGTACAAAGTATGACCCATGAGGAGGTACAATACATTCCAAAAAAACTTTGAGTTTTCTGATTTGTACAGACAAAAGTCCTGGGATGTGTGTAGCTAGATATTACAGCTGTGGGACAGTGGCAAAAGCAACATAAAGTTGAATCAGACCAAAATTGTTGATAGAGGCCCACTTAGCAGAGTCTACATTTTAATGTTGCAGCTATTAAGTGATAAAGAGCTTTAACAGTTTGGTTGGTTGGCCTAAATATGGACTAACAATAAGTTAACCATACTGCTCACTAACCAAAGTGTACAAGCTAGAAATGCGAGACGTGCCTTGATTTACTGCAGGCGAAGGGATTCTAAGGCTTAGGGAGACTGGAGTGTTAGAATTAAGATGTACTCACCAACCCTAAAAGGGTCCAGGAGACCCTTTGTGTGTCCCTACAAAATTCATATGTTGCAGTCCTAACCCCTAGTACCTCAGAATGTGATGTTACATGGAGATTGGATCCGTACCGAGTAATCAAGTTAAAATGAGGTCCAAAGGGTGGGGCCTGATCCAATATGACTTGTGTTCTTATAAAAGAGGAAATATGAGCACAAAAGCACACATAGAGGGAACATGTTATGAAGAGATGCTCACACGACAGTGATCCAGAAGCTGAAAAGAGAGCTCTAGCACAGATTTTCCCTCACAGCCCTCAGACGGAACAGACCTGGCTCACACCTTGCTGTTAGACTTCCAGCCTCCAGAACTCTGTGACAATAGATTTCTGTTGTTTGAGCCACTCAGACTGTGGTGCTTTGGTTTGGCAGCTCTAGCAAACTAATATACTAAATGTCCAAGAAGTGCTATTTCCGTTCTCATTTTTATTACTGCTACATTTTGGAAAGAGTAAAATACCAGTTAAATTCATTGAAATCTTTGATCTGTGTCAGAAGAGCAACTGCCCACCATTGGCATCATAAACTTAAGCTTAAATATACTACTTTTATATTCAGTAGTCAGCAGACCTTGCTTCTTGCTGGGTTACTACGTATTTTGGTTTTCCACGTATCTTTGTCATCCTCTATCTTTACTTATTTTGTGGTTTGTTATATCTTCCTCCTTCTTG
This sequence comes from Smutsia gigantea, assembly GCA_032199065.1. NCBI lineage: Eukaryota > Metazoa > Chordata > Mammalia > Pholidota > Manidae > Smutsia > Smutsia gigantea. The sequence continues at coordinate 48,302 of JAVSCE010009705.1, forward strand.
GCTACTAGTTTACCCCATTTCAACCAACAGACTTTTCCCTAACCTGCAATTATAAAAATAGGATTGGTCATGACCATCGTCTGCTTGGTCCCTTAGACAAAGTATATCACAATAAAATTTTCACTTATTCAGGAATAATACATGTTCACATTCAAAAGAATGACATTCAAGCCTTCCTTCGGATCTTTCTCATTTCTCATTGATTCTTCAGCACGTTGCTTGTAATAAAGATACACCCCGAGAGTCTGTACTTCAAGAAATATATCTTTAATTGCCTTCTTAGAGCCCTTTCTTCTTCCTCAGCAGGTGAAGCTTTGGAAGTACACAGAGCTTCTAGTTAAATGGAATCACTGGACGTTCCTTAGCAGCCTCCATCCAGACACCTTTTCAGCTTAGCTCTTTTCTTCTATCTTTCTCAGATCTATCTCACCAAGATATTTCGCTCGCACAGTTTTCATTTCTATCTGTCTGAACAAGATGATCATACCCCCATGTATTGGAAAGTGGGTATACAGGGCACCATCAGAAGCAAGAAATCAGGGCCTATTACTTCACAAGCTGAAATCACATCATATAAAATATTTTAAAATAAAATATGTCTATGAATACTAAACCCTCCAACATATAATGAAAAAGAGGCTACCACTAAGCTCAAGGTGCATGCAAATGTAAATACAGGGTGTCTCAAAGTCTTTGTAAATTTATGGGCTTTAATAAATTCCGAAGTATAAATTCTACAAACTTACAAAAACATCATTTGAAAGTTTAATTACTTATATTGTTCTCACACTTGTTTTTAAGTTTGAAGAATACATTTTTAAGTTCTTGTTTCAGTCACCCTGCAGATGAAATTTCAAAACTTAAATGAAAATTTACTGTTCAGGATACACAATTCTAAGCAAGTACAAAAGAAATGCAACGTTTTCAAATGATGTCTCTTTTATATTTGTAAGCATTTATACTTCTGGAGTTAGTAAAGTCTTAAAACCTCACTAAGACTTTGGGGAAACTGTTATTAATTCACTTTTTTTTTTCTGTAATTAGTCCTTTACACCAATATATTGTAGAATTTTTGCTTTCATGGTAGAAATATGTTTATTTTTCAGTTTTGAACACAACATATCTCAGCAGATAGATTTTGCAGTTGGCCATTAAAAGACATTCTTCATCAACTTCCCTGCATAATAAACCAATCTTTGTCTCTTTCTACAATACATCAAAGTGTATTTCTATTGGAATTCCTCTAACATACTCTTTCCAACCTGTAACTCTGGGACTTCATTGAATTTGTTTACATTTTATCCGTTATTGTTGCTCAGGGCGCAGCTTAAAAGTCTACTATAAAGAAAATGTGACATCTTTCAAAAGGAATATTGCAAACCAGAGATCAAAGACAGAACTTTACTACTCAATCAGTGCAATATATCAGTTTACATTTAAAGAATGATGTTAATTACCTAAATTTTAAATTTTATTGAATATTTGTGGTAAGGCATCGAATAAATTCCTATATAATAAATACACAGGTAGCTGTTTGAATTTGCATTTTTATAATTTTGAAAAAGCACAATGTACTTCCTTCATCTTATTTCAGAACTTGCATTTTATCATCTTTGTCTATCCAGTATATGGTATTTAATACCTGAATATCTCATTCTTCGAATTTTCATTTTTGATCGTAAATCAGAAGATTTCTGACACTTTTCTCTTTTCTCATTTTTCCTTTCAACCTCCAGGTTTATTTGCTCCCACTTCTTCTTGGCTCTAGTAATAAAACACATGAACTATTTCAATCATTTTCTATTTCAGCATTCTTCCGTGTACCAACATTTTGTATGTCTTTGGCCATTACTTACCATAAATCTAAAGGCAAAACAAAAACTAAGCTTATTGTTTTTATTCATAATTTTCAAAATGCCATTCAGCTAATTGTACATCTTTCCGAAGCTTGCTGTGTTTTGAATTTGGATGGAGGGATGGAAAGGAAAGCAAGGAACACTGTGCATAAGGCTGCACCATGGGGCACCCACAATAAACGGAATGAATATTCCACCCAGTCGAAACAGATGCCTCCAGTCACGCCAGCCGTGTCCCTATCAGGAAAGACATGTGACATCAAGGAAAGGCTGCCAGTGAGAATGACATCTCTGCACACCTTCAGTTCCTTTCCTAGATTCCCACAGATACATTTTCCTCTCCTAGTGCATTATTCTCAGAGCATGCAACAGCATCGCCCCAAGGGGCTCCTCTCATCCGTTTCTACTTCCGTGGCCGTGGCTCCCAGACTTTCCTTAGGGAAACAGACCAGTGGGAGCTCCTGCTTTCCGCCTCCTTGCTCCAGCAGTACAGCTGTCCACTGGAAGTGCTGCCATCTCTCGGCCATAGCAGGAAGCGCAGGGGAGGAAACCCAAACTACTCTGTCTCTAGTCTGGTGATAAGCCCAGGTGGGAAGGATAAGAGTTCAGGGACTCCAAATTTCCCAGTCAAAAGCACAGGTAAAGAAGAAAACTAACTTTATTTTGTTATAACTCTATTCAATGTGTCTGGACACTTAGTCCCCAATTCTGCCTGATGTAGAAAACTTCTCTAGTACTTTGCACATAAACTTAGTCCAATTCAGTGATTTCTTAGTTACTTCACATTTATGTTTCAGTCACACTCAGATTTAAAATTTTCTCTCAGGGTTTTTCTCGCTTCCTCACCTCCTTGCTGCTCACCCTCATTTCTAGGGTTGGGACAGATGAGAAGGGTTGAGGCTGTGGGTGGCTAAGAAGAGAGTATCATCTCAACGATCTTGGGTCTCAGCAAGGTCTGGGTCAAGTGCTAGTGAATGATGGCCCAGATGACGTAGTCTAAGGTTTCTCAAACTATAATATGCATTCTAGTCATGTGGGAATCTGGCTAAAATGCAGATTTTGAGGCAGCAGATTTTAGATGGAGATTCTACGTTTCTAGCAAGCTCCAAGGGGATGTCATTTCTGTTGGCCCTCCGACCATACTTCAAGTAACAAGGGTTTGATGGAAGGATGATGGCTTGGCTTCTAATCAACTCCCTGGCAGAGCAATCTATTGATATCCCAGCTGAGTCCTCCCCTGTAATGGGATCCAACCGCAAAGGCATCATTCTGATGCCATTTCCTTTTGTCCCTGTCTGAAGTCTTTGCATCGAAGCACCGATCCTCTCACTGAGGAACTCACTCGCAGTTGAAAGTCAGAAGAATGTACAATGAAGCTAGCTTGGAACTTGGAAATCTTAAGAAGCTTCCCATGTTCAACACAGCCTGCCCTTCCCTCCAACCTACCACCAACTGGTATTGAGAAATTCTCTCTAAAACGTTTCTCCCTAGGTTGCATCAGGGAAGTGCAATGCAGTTCCTCTTTATGCTCAGATTCTTATAAACTTCATGGGGAATTCTCTTATTGACCTTCCTACCAGCTCCCTGGCATAGCTGGAGGTGGTAAGAGACAAGGAGGCGACGAGTCCTGAATAAGCGGACCCACACTGTATCTGCTCTCTTACTGCTTTTCCGTACCCTCCTCTGTAACTTCCAGGTTGAAAGAAAAGAGCAGTTTTGTCAGCTCATCCCTGGTTACATCCACTTTCTTGTGCCATACATGGATGGTACATGTTTCATGCTCTGAAGTGACATCACCTTCACCCATATCCTTCGGTAATTCATGCTTGACTATCTGGGATGGGACAGGAGCAGTCACTGAGACCTGAGGGGATGAGGTGTACATCCTTTAACTCCAAAACCATCCCACCCACAAGGATACCATGGAAGAAAAAGGTGTGGCTTGGCAATTTGCAGTTTCATCCGGGATGTTTGTCAACTTTTCACCTCCTTCCTCCCAAGATTAGGTACAACCACATGTGAAAACCCACACAATATTTAGAGAAAATACACTCAGTCAAATAATGCCACAAGCAGAGTTCTCTTGTAGAACAATAGGATTTGGGAACAGATAGGAAAAATGAAAAGCAACTCCAGTATATAAATATATATACAAATTTGCATACTGCATCACAGTTAAAGTCAAAAGAGCTTAGAGAAATAATGCTTTAGAAGATTTCAGAATTTATCTTGGAAAGAGGCTAGTCTCTAGTCTGGGTGTGTTCTGGCTCATTTGGGGAAGCTCTTACAAGAGCTTACGAATTTCAGATGACTCTGAAAGTTCTAGGCTATTGATTTAGGTAGGAACTCCTGATCGAGAGCTTTTTCTGAAAGTTTCATTTCTCTGAGAAGTAACTGAAACCATTTTATCCTGTGTGGCTTTCCAAAGCCATTGAGCCAGTGCCAGGATAAGCTAGAAGCAGCTTTCAAGTCAAAGAAGCACCTGAGGTGAGATGGAGGTTTACAGACCTCTCCCCTGAGGCTCTTCCCTGGACCCACACACCTTCCTGGAGAATAGAGCACAGCAAGGGGGAGACCACAGTCACTCTGGACCTCCTGGCCTGGAAACTTCATCTCTGATGCCCTGTCAGTGTGGACCAGCCCATATTGGTCTATGGTGGACACAGTAAGGCTGGAATATTTTGGGTCAGCATATGGTTTTTTATATTTGCTTTGCAGTTCAACAAAGAATGCATCTTAACGTATTACAAAATTGCTGCAACAGCTATACTTATAGCCCAAGAAATACATCAAAAGACTTCTGATAACACATAAAAATGGACAAAGATGAACACAATAATACAAAGTAAAATGGCTAGTGGAGAAAATATCTAATTAAACAAGTATTTGTTCATATGCATGGTAAAAATATTCTAAGTTTTCTAAAATAAGTTCCTTGAGCTTAAAAACTTGTCATTCATTTTCAGAATTGTATGATGCATTAAAATCACCAGGAAATATTTTCCTGTATGTATCTTTTCAGTTTTTGAATATGTTTTTGAAAAAGGAATTCTTTTCTGCCAAGCTGACCCGTTATATGATGTTGACATATATTTATCTGAGAAAAAAAGGAGACTGGAATTGAGTATTTTATAACTTCAAAATCATCGTGCAGGAGTATTTCAAAGTTACTCTTTCAAAGGTAAGGCATCAGGGCCATGAGTTTATTAAGACAATTTAAGTTCTCAATGAACGCGGTTACACATCTCTTAATTAACTGTCTTGTTCCGCAAACTAGGCTCTCTCCGTGAGGCTAAGCTAGACGAGAATATGATATCTCAATGTAATTGAAAAATTACATTGCTTTTCCTTGCCATGGTTTTACAATTTTTAAAAAGCTTTTTTTAAAAATGGGAGGAAGGAAGCAGGGAAGGAAGAAAAAGGGGAAAGGAAGGAAGGACAACCTGGAAGGTACAGGCAAAGTCCCTTTTCCTTCCACGAAGTGACTCCATGATGGCAATAATCGCTCTACTATAGTGAACTCACTGCACCAAGAAAACAAAGTATTTATATGCTGACTTAGTCTTTAAATGTCTATTTTCTTCTGATGAACCTGTATTTGAACAATTAACTAACAGTGATATATTTGTGTTTTCAAGTATTACCATGCAGCTGTGATTCTAAAAGCATGGCCCACAATAATACGACGGATTTATTTTGATTTTTCCCTGTGTTGACATTTGCAAGAATGATGCAAAAGCAATAGCGAGGCTAACTGCAGCCACCTTCACACAAATCTAGATAAATGGCACCAAACAGGTCTGCTGGCCATCGTATTCTTCACAACTGTCAACTCACAGTAAAATAATAATAAAATTAATTTTTAAAACTAGTAAATAAAATGATAAGCCTGCTTCACCTATTACTATCCTTATTTCTATATGTAAATTCATACATCATTCTATTCTAAAACAAGAAGAAAAACAATTTAAATAAAACTAACTTCTATTTAAATTATAAAAGAAAAGAGCTAAAAGAGACAGAGGTTTTACTTATATTTCCGAAAGTACACACATTCAGAACTCCACTGAATACACTGTGAACACAGGAAAATACAAACATGAAATTACAGGGAGCTGAGTAGACTTTGCAATGCCACTTTAAAAGAGCAAAAATCATCTGAGAGAGGAAGAAAAAGAGATTTGGTTCTCTCCTCCCTTAAGACCTATAGTGCCTGACACATACTGTGATTTTGCCTATTACATGATGAAATGATTTAGAAGCAATGTGTGTATTGTGGAAGAGATGAGAGGTTGTCAAAAACATTGCCATTAACCCGAAACTAACCCTTTCCGAAAGTAATCATGAAATCCTCAAGAAAAGCTGAAGCACTACCGTGGAAGTGATCGCTGAGCAATGTAGTTAGTGGAACAAGACAATGTCAACCATTTGAAAACAATCCTCAAGAGGGAAATAAATCTATCCAGGGGGAACAGAGTGCTGTGCTCTGAGACAAAACTCTAGGGGGTTCAACAACCACGATGTGCACCCAACATGTTTTCTTCCATATCCTTTAAATCATGTGTCCTCCTACACATGGAAGAAATCCCTTCACTACTTTTCTAAGATGTTATGGTGGTGATGACCTGGAAAAAGAAGAGAAGGTGGGTGACAGTGAAGAGCAGTTGGACCATCCAGAAATTCCATGGGCATGCAAACTATAGACATGAGTACATTATGTAAGTAATGAGCCTCACCAGGACAGAGGTTGAGTTTGGGCTCCTTGTTCACATTGGCTTTATTGTAGGACCTGTTCGTGGGCCTGCTGTGAGGACGTGCATTTGATTTGACAGGCCTGACAACATCTCTATGAGCATGGATATAGGATGCATTTCCAGCATTTCTGTTCTTATTATTGCGATGGTAACTCATTTTATTTTGGGGATTTGGTGCCTGTACCTCTATAAAAGAAAGGGGGAAGGGAATGAGAGAGAAAACAAGCTGATTTCACACCCATAATTAACACATTGCATTTCTAAGTGCTTAGCAGCACAATGGGAGACAATATAAACTAAAAGAACTAAGCTTATTGAAGTTGGCTTGACATCTAATATAACATCACAGTCATGATTCATTTTTCAGGTAGGAAATAATATTTCATATTTAATCTCTTTTCAAATTACCCAAATATCAACTATAAAAGACTCTTGAACTCTCGGCATTCCTGGGCCAGGGAAGTTCTTTGGTTCATCATAAATCCATTTCTTTTACTCATACCCTTATAATGAGGCTGCCTCACAAGATGGACATCATTCACTTAAAGAAGACACAAATTTTTATATTTTTTTAAGAGATGCTTTCATCTGAAAATTACTGGAGGTGAAAATTACATGTCCGTGCATTCACATGTCAAGCGAGAGAAAATAAATAGTGCATCGCCATAACACTTTTTTTGGTAGAACAAAGGGTGATTTATTTTAAGTACACACAAAAAAAATTATCTTGGAAAGTGATTAATGAGGAAACTTTCAATAAGTAGTATTCCTTAGCGGAAAAAATGCTTTTCTCCAAAGGAATGAATGGATTGTTTTAAAAGAACATACAATTACATTCCAAATGTAATTACATATCTCATTATACTGTTATTTTTGAGTAGTTTTAGAATTGTTATTTTGAATACTACTTAAGAAATTGACTTCAGGCAAAATACTTCTAGTGAATTTTACCTTATTTTTTTGAGATCTTAAGAATTTGGGTGTATAGATAGTTTGGAGAAACAAAACTGAAGAGTAAGATTCTGTATGTGTTAAGATCACTATATCATTCATTTTTTACGTGCATTATTTTTCATCAAAAAAGGTATGCACGTGCCCAATTTTCCATGAATTTCTAAGGTACAGTTTCACAGAGAATCTGAAACTATGGTAGAGAGTGGCATTCTTTGTTATTTCTTTGTGTGAAGATCATAAGCCTTCCCAGGTAACCACTGCGCTGAGGAAGTGAACATCAAGTTCTCAATGGAGATGATATCATCTCCCCACTGTGGGCTCCTCAGTCTGTCTTTGCTCTAGATCTCTACTTCAGCATGTGTGTTAAGCCCTCAGGGAAGCTAGGGTTCCTTCCCTCCTCTCCAAATATCATACTCCACGCTTTCACTCAAACACCCACTCCTAGGATTCGAAAACCATATTTTAACAAGTAAGCTGGTCTTCTTGGAGTAAACCATCATGGGCCTTCCCTTCAGTTCCTAACTGGGATCCAGGAATATTATAGGGGTTCAATAAAATGAAAGAGGGGAAAGAAGGAAAGAGGAAAGGAAATGAAGGAAGATTCATGATTCTTAATTGTGTCAGGAGAAGTAGCTCAGAGTACTGAATGGCAAGGAGAAGCTAAATCCAGAAAAATAATCCAAAACATAATAAAAGCCTGCCAATATAACCCACTATGGGTTACATTTAAAGTGTTATATGAATGAATCTTCTGAAAAGCTGGCATATTATTAATGTTAATATCTAAATTAAACTAGCGGGAAAGTATATAATTTACTAGGACCTACATCACAATTCATCATCAGAGTTAGTA
>JAVSCE010009706.1:0-49277 GCA_032199065.1 Smutsia gigantea
TTATCTGTAGACCACATTTTGGGAACGCTGCTATAGCATGTCACAATTAAGATGATATTGGTTGTAAATTTGAAATGAATATCGTTAATTTTAAAGTTTCTTAGTTTTCTAAAGAAGTATAGTCTAGAATGGATGTTAAGTTTTACTGAGTATTTTTTTTTCATTTTTTTAGATAATCATCTGGTTTCCTTTAAAATTTGATCTAGTGCTGTGACACATTATTTGATATTCTAGTAGTAAATTTTCTTGACCTTTTTGCGATAAATTTAACTTGATTATGGTGGTTTATTCTTTTAGTAAACTATTGAATTTGTTCATTAGCATTTTATTTATCATTTTAAATTGATAGTAATAAGTGGGACTGGTATTTTTCTCTTTGTTCTTTGTTAGCTTAGGTTTTAATATCAGTGTGCTACTTTTGAAAAATTTGTTTTGTCACTGTATTTTTTTCCTACTCATAAACAGTTTTGTAGCAAGTAAAGTATCTGTTCCTTGAAAGTTTGACAAAATTTGTCTAGAAGATTATCTCAGCCTAGAGCTTTTTGGGGATGCCACTTTTGATAAGTTTTCAATTGTTTCCATTGTTAATTATTTTTCTATTTCTTAAGTCAACTCACCATTTATATTATTTGAGGCAAATTAGTCTGAGCAAATTGTCCTTTGACCTGCATTATCTACTTAGATTCTGATAATCTAAGATATAAAAACGATATTAAAAATTTGGATGAATAGATATGAATAGCCTCTAACTAATATGGGTTATGCTGAAATGTGAGGGGCTTGCATGCTCTCTTCACAGCCATCTTCGCTGGCTTACAGAGATGAGTAGAAGGATTTATAATACAATGATTGTAAGTCAGTCTGTATTTAACCGACCTGACAGAGAATGTGAAATAACTATAGTCCTTGATGTATATTGCCCCCAGAATGGATCTTGTTTCTGCCTTACTCTATTTTATGTCTAGATGCTATACTTTCTGTGGTACAGTGCAATTCTGAATGGATACAGAAAGGAGATACTGATCTTTAATCATGAGAAAGGGTTTTGGGAAAGGTTATAGAATTCTGCCTTCCTCTGAAAGTTGCAGGAGCTGGGCCAATTTTCTGTTTGATTCAACTATTAGGGCTAAAGCTAGGAATAGATTGCAGTTTCCAGGAATCTTTACTTTCTTCCTATTTACTTAATTCATATGTACGTCAAAGGGAAATTGGGGCAAGTGTCAAGGAAATCTTATATGCCTTAACCGGAGTCAACATTGTTTAATTTTTGAGGTAGAGATTTTGTTCAATTTTTTCTTTATTAATATTTTTTCCTTTGGTTTTCACATATGTAAGCCCTTTACAGTTGACTTAAATGTAAAAAAAATCAAAGTGGTAATCCATTATAGATAATGTTGTCTCTCATGTGTTACGCATGTTATGGATAATGAGCAGTTGTGGGGTGAACACTCCTTTCATCTTTGACTGACAAATTAAGACAGTGTTTACGTAAATTGCTATGACACAGATCAGCACTTGGTCAGAAAACAAAACATGCAGGTCGAAAACACTGACACCTGAGCTCTTTCTTTAAAGGAATATGTTCCCTTCTGAAAACGAATTATTACTTTATTATTGATATTGAGTTGACATGAAGAGGCTTTCATTTTCAAAACAGAAGCACTAAATGCTAGAGAAACAGACAAATAATCAAGCAAAATAACACTGGCTCTAAATTCTCTCATATTAGAAATAACAAAATGGGAAAACATTTTCAATTCATGATCCTCTACTTTTATGCCATGCATTGGGTAATAGAATAGTTTTTCTAAATCCTAACTTTGCGAAGGTACAGCATTAAAAAAAAAGTTAGAATTCTGTGTGGGGTAGACTGTGCAGAACATTGGGTCTGGAAGTCGGGACTGTTAGGGCTTTTGGCATGAGATACTGTTTTGTCTTTACAGAATGTACAGCTATTCTAGGATCCCTGAGCCCTTCATAAGAGCCAGGGATGTGAATCCTAAGACCTTTGGCACATTTACTGAGATACTCTATTCTCTGGGTCTTTCTTTTAAAAGTCTCCACGTGGAAGGTGCTGCATCTACTGACCCTAAAGGTTGTGACCATGACTGTGCTTTTACTTTGGAATTAATAGCCACGTGGCATCTAGAATAGGGTTATATGTTTTGATAAACGTCATCTTTGCCATGTATAACTTCTATCCAAAACCTGTCTTTCGAGGTTATTAATCCTTTTAAGATCTAGTTTTTCCTAAGCCTGCACAATAATGTAGGTGTCATTGGTAATTTGACATAAAAGGTAGATGAGATAAAGGACCTTTACTCATGATAAGCAACAGAAGTAGGAAAGGAGGTGAAGTTAATAGAATACTTGTCTCTTTTTTATAATTTATTTTGGTATCGTTAATCTACAATTACATGTGCAATATTATGGTTATTAAACTACCCCCTTCATCAGGTCCCCCCCACCAACCCCGTTACAGTCACTGTCCATCAGCGTAGTGAGATGCTATAGAATCACTACTTATCTTCTCTGAGTTGTACAGCCCTCCCCATGCCCCCACAACATTACATCTGCTAATCGTAAGAATACTTGTCCCTTTAGGAAGATGTTCTCCAGTGAGTCAGTTGGTAGTCCATTGACCCCTTCTAGAGAATATAAAAAATAAGCTCAGGAAAAGCAAACATTCAGAATGAAATCCTACAGAGAAAATAAATTTATTTGTGCTTGTACATTTTGGCAGCCTAGATTGTCTAAGAATTTTGAATATATGTGTATATTGAAAGTATTGTTTCTTCTTACTTGTTCAGATTTGAAAGAACCCAACTACAAACCACAGATACACAAGAAGGCTGTTATCTCAAGCAAGAGTCATCCTTTAACGGTCAGTAAACTCAGAATTTATTATGCTAAAGTTGTATGTAAAAATACCTTTTTTAAAGACCATGCAAATTTTTCATAATATTTTATAGTAAAATTCCTTAGAGAGCTTTTATTTTGACTATTGGAGTACTTTCTATTGTATAATTTACCAGTCTGCTGAAGAGAACACAGTGATGTATTTGTCTAAGACAAAACAGAGATAAAGTGACCTAGAAGCTGAGAAATAACTCAAGTCCTTAGAAACAAGTCTCAAGTACATTATTTTAGGTTCGTATGATTCTAGAGAAAGTAAGGTTTATATCCAGTACTCATGTATATATTTTTTGGGGGGTTATTATAATTCAATACTAATTTATTTTATTGCTCAAACTGTTCAGCTCCAAATGGCCAAAACTAGAATAATTTGAGCAATAAAACAAATAACTATAGTACTGGATTATAGCTCCTCAAATAAAATATGTATACCTGATTCCATACTGATATAAATGAATGACTGCATGAATAAATAAATAAATGGAAGGAGAACTTTTCCTTACAGAAGAACTTGAATCAGTAGGATATAAGAGGGATGGGGGAAATAGAAAATAGCTGTCACAACCAGAGTAATAATTGGGGCAGGCAAGATCCACCAATAAATGCTAAAATGAATGGGTGAAAGTTGTAAAGAGAAGTAGAATATGTGCACAGCCTCAGAGTAGCTCCCCCCAAATACTTATTCATTACAAAGGGAAAAATAGTAACTTTATGGTGGAGAATCCTGGAAGATACCAAGCAATCAAAGTTAATATCAATAGTCGTAAGACATACTGAGCTCCTATACCCCTGATACTTTGTCCTAAAAAGGGCACATTATACCTTTCGTATTCTTCCCCCAAATCCATAACCTCAATTTGAATCATGGGAAAACTTCAGACAAACTGAAATAGACATTCTACAAAATACCTGACTAGAGGTCTTCAACAGTGTTGGGGCATAAAAGACAACTAAGGACTAAGGAACTATACACTAAATATATGAAATTTTTTTGTATGTCAATTATACCTCAAATAAAGCTGTTTGAAGAACAAAACAAAAAACAGATGGAGGAATTATCCCAGATTTATAGGAGAATCAGGAGACACAGCAACTAAATACATGGCAGGATCCTGGAACTGAGAAAAGGACATTCAGTGGAAAGACTGGTGTCATCCAGGTAAAGCAGTTGATAGTATTTATTAGTTTTGATCAGTGTACTATGATTGTAAAATGTTACCAGTAGGGGAAGCTAGGCAAAAGGTACCTGGGAGCTCTTTCTACTATCTTTGCAATTTCCCTGGAAGCCTTAAATGATTTCAAAATAAAACGTTCTCTGCAAGTCATGTTGGAGTCACTAAATAATCACTCTCTTTAGATTTTTACTTACAGAGTGAGTTTCTGTTTGTTTGCATATCATAGAGGGAAACAGGTATCTTTTCATCCAAGACACTATTTGAGCTGCATTCCTTAATCCTATCCGCATATACTGCCATCCCGACCTCTCCAAATTTGGTCTCCCCTTCAGCCAGTTACTTCCTAGAAGATCTGTGAGTGGGAAAATTCCACAAGGCTCTGCCTCCTCGGGAACCACCTCTTGGCAAAGTTTTTAGTTGGTGACACTCAGTGTCTGAGTTGCATGTTCAAACCAAAACTGTGAAAAATTACTTCATCTCATTAATCATCTCTTTCCACCAATTTTCATTACCCAAGACCACATCTGGACAGGAATTTAGGAGTTCTAGAGTTAGAATAAGAAGTCTTATATTTGAATGGTGAAGACAAGTGATGATCATATTGTCTGTAGGTGAAATGTAGGGGAATTCACTGAATACAGAGTACGAAGGGAATTTTAATTCTTAAAGGAAATCAGTAGTGGCATTGTTTGCTCAGAAAATCAGTTTAACTTTAGAAAAACTTAAAGCCATTTACAATCAAAAGGCCAAGGTCTTGAAAGATGGGGGAAGGGGCGGGTATGTACTTTGGCATCTGAAAATGAGTGTTTCATCTGAATTTAAGCATTGGGGCATGAAAAATGAAATGCTAAACATTGGGAAGTTTTCCCTGAAGCTTTTTTTTATTTTTGCGGGCAGCGTTCTTATGTGTTCAGCCAATTCAGTAAGCTACACACGTTCACACACTAAAGGCGGAACAAGAAAAAGCAGAAGTTGTACCAGCGCAGTCACATTCAGAGACAGCAAGTAGAATGGTGGTTAACAGGAGCTGGGAGAGCAATGAACGGGGACTTAGTCTTTAATGGGGGATAGAGTTTCAGTCTGAGAAAGTGAAAAAGTTCTGGAGATGGATTGTGGTGACAGTAGTTGCACAACACTGTGAATGCACTTGATGCCACTGAACTGTACATTTAAAAATAGCTAAAATGGTAAATGTTTATGGTATGGATATTTTAGCACACACACACCTACAAAGTCAAAAAGAAGTAACAGAGGTCTTCAGCAGTTGTATTCCATTTCTTTGCCAGGGTGTCCAGATGTAAGGAGAATCTCTGCTTGGGAATTCATCCTTAGGAATCCTTTTTTTTAATCTAGGGATGATTCTCTGGGCATCATTTACCAACTGGCAGTTTAAATGGCCCCTGTGTCATGCACTCTGCAAGTAAAAAGAAACCTGGAGTAGAGCTGGAGTGGCCGGAGAGTTGCTGGTGGGGTTAATTTATAACTAAGACAAATGAATCTGTAAAAAGAAGAAAAGCCCCATAAGAAATATGTTAACTGATGGTAAAGAAGAAAAAAAGGGTTTAGATAAAAGATATCTGCACTTGTTTGGTCCCAGTGATTTTATGGCTGAGGAATTCAATTATAGGTGTACTGGGTGGAGCAAATCACAATTCTGTAAATTACTATTAGGACACAACGATCTTTATCATTTTCTGTATGTGCTCACGTGCAATGTTCAGTCCTGCCCTCTGTAAATAAACTCTCTGCCTAGCTCTACTGCTCTGTATGAACTCAGGGCTTCATGACTGGAGCATAGATGTTTACTTTTAAAACGTTAAAGGCAGGTAGATGGTACATTTAGAAATAAAAGTAGGCAACAGGACAAATTACTTTTGCTTTTGAATTTTGATTATTGGGTTTGTTTCATTTTACATTAAATTCTTTTAAGACATTTTGATTACTGGAAAGCTCTGAATTTATTTTTAAAAATAAAAAGACCACACTTCAGCACCCATAAACAATTGTTGTTACTTCTGTGTAGTTTTCTCCAGTTCTTATTAATGTGTATGCATTTTGGCTTACTAGCAGTTATGATAGGTGTAGCATTTTTGCTTCTTTCACTGTTAGGTTATATACATCTTTGTTTATTTCTACCTGACTTCCAGATGTGTTGTAACAGCCACACAACAGTCTATCTGGTGATAGCCTATAATTTACTAAGCCAGTTTGTAGGTGGCTTCTAGGGTTTTTTTATTATTATTATTATTATACTGTATTTTTTTTAAAAATCACTTTCTTCAGATAAATTGGTGGAAGAGGAATTTGTTAAACTGAGCAATGATACTATTCTTGCATTATTAGTTTCTGTGACATTGCAAACTGCTCTGAGGATATGTCAGTGGCAAAATGAACAAAAGTGTGTCTCCACAGCATATGTTTAAATGATATTTATACATTTAAGTTCATTATTGTTCTGTTGTGGCTTTGTGTGTGTGATAGTGGAATGAGGGTGCAGAGGGGGGAATTTCACCAAGTTTAGGGATCCACATACTAAGGGGTTTTGGTGTATTTTTGTTTGTTTTGTGTGTGTGTGCATTTTGGTTTTTTTTTTGTTTATTTTGGGGGGACTGGTTAGGAAAAAGCCTTCTTAATTGCAGGGAACTTGCAGATTATTCCCTGAGGCTATGTCAAGTTTAAATAAAAGGTAAAGATTGTGCTGTAGGTCCTTTTGGGCCTTGAAGTTCTAGTTGTTAGAAAGGAATTAATTGCTTTTGAAAATGCAAGTGTGACAAAACAGGACTTCCAGAGATTTGTTTAAAAATAAATCAGTTTCTCAAAAAATATTCATTTAAATCAAATATTTTAAGTTTGTAGTTTGACTATTTGAGGATAATAGCAATTTTAGAGTGAAGATACAATAGAAAATATTAAGAGACAAAATTACGTGGTTAAAATGTATTCCAGTGAATAGGAAAAAGATGATGGGTGCTTATCTTTCCTTTTCATTTTAAAGTTTATTTGAGGTTAAGTTTTACAGTTAATGACATGAAATAGGGATTACCGCTTTTAACTGCAACATCATATTGTACTTTACATATCAAATAAGTAGCGTAATAACAATAAAAATCATTTTAACCAAAAAATTTACCTACTATCTTAACATCCTTATTCAAACTATTTTAATTTCTACAGATTGCCTTCCAGTTCTTAATACATATCCACACTTCCATTTTTATATGTCTACCTAGTATTTGAGAAAGTAAACACTTTGCTATCCCTGGCCCTCAATGTTTATAAAATTAAGGAATTGTGATAAATGATTTCTACGTTCTCTTTCCATTCAAAAACAGTGTTTTAAAACCTAGCTGTGTTTAAATACTTTCCGAAATAAGTGTATAAATTAATCACAGCTGAGTTAAAATGTTGAGTCACAGCTGTAAAATGTTGAGGGTTAATTCCTAAAAATTAAACCTGAAAGAAAGCCTTCTGTGATAAAGAAATGATGAATTAACAGTTTTTATTTAAAAACTGCAGAATGCATGATAGGAGGAGGGGTTTGATTATTTGAAATTCTTGAGTACTCATTTAAATAAAACAGTGCTCTCAAGTAGTAATTTTAACAAAACCTACTGTACAAATGTCTCATAAGGATACAAGAAAACTTTTGACATTCCTTAATTCTAATTGATAGTCTGCACTTTAATTCTCAGAAGAGAAAAATTTTTTTAATCTTTTCATAATTTCTTAACTTGATTATTTAAAGTTACTTTTCATCAACTAACACTATATAAAATTATTGATTTTGACATCTACTTAGGCTAGTTGGGAACAATATACATGCCTTCATTGTCTCCACTTCTACAATTTTGTTTAACTTTTAAAAAAGTGGCAGTAATGCGCCCACAGTCCTGGCTGATCCTTTTCTAGGGATGCTTCCAATAACTCATATGTTATATATGAGTTAACATATCACATGCATAAATTCTATACAGCATCACATAGTAAGAGCACAATATTAGAAGCCACTTTTATTCCATGTAATATAAAGTGAATCAACTGTAATCTCATTCATTTTAGTCCAGGTTTTTTGGGTTTTTTTATACTTATAAACTTCAGTCCAGATCTTGTGATCTGAAATCATTTAAATTATTCAAAGTTTGATATTTTTAACCTTTTATACTCCCACTAGACAGGACATAGGAAATTTAGTGACGTAACATTTTTAATAATCTTTAAAAGTCATAAGACCTGGTAGCTGGGACAAGAAACAATTAGGTATAAATTTCAGGGAAATACCATAATGACATGACTTTTATTTTTCTTTTGTTAGCAAGCCACATGGCTTTCCTCTCAAACCCAAAGAGTACATAGCAGGGTCTCCTTTTATGATTTCAGTTTAGTCTGCATCACAGAAATACATGGTTCCCTAAGTTTACTCACTGTAATTTGTGATTGCTATTTTTCTTATCTGCGAAGGAAGTTCAGCAGCTCCCACTGGGGAAATACCATGTTAGGTCTATCCTAAAATAAGAAATTGAAGGGAAAGGTCACATCCTAATAACTTGTGCAAATCTGAATTCCCATGTAGCTTTAAAATTATTTTGTAGGAGTGGAGTATTAACAATGTGTCCTTGAACTTCTTCCAGGTAGTGTCATAAAACTGAGAGCACTTTTGCATACAGAAGTAACGACTGAAGTATAAATACAGTTGACAAGACCTAATTTTTTTCTTTTCTTTTCTTTTCTTTTTTTTTAGCAATCTGTTTTGGATATCCAGATAAATCTAGCACGACTATTAAACCACAAAATAAATTTGTTACTTCCACTAGAAATATAAGATGTATCGTTCAGGAAGTATTATAATAATTATATACAACGAAAATGACCTTTCCTATTACTCAACTTTTTAACCAATACTGACCTCCAGGTGTATTTTAGAAGACCCCTACCTGTGTAATTCCAGAGAAACTTGCTATTTTAGGAGTCAGGACACCTGGACTGTAGTCTCTCCTGTTCTGTTAATTGGCAATCTCTTACAAATTTAGGACCTCAATTTCCTTATCTAGCAAGTGGGGGATGTTTATTGTGAGCATCAAGTAAGAACAAATATTATAAAGGACTTAGAAAAATTTTACAGAATGATATATCTTTAAAGCCTTATAATTACTGCCTTTAATTTTTATTGTTTCCAAATGAAGAAATCAAAATACATAGAGGACAGGTAACTTACTTTCTCCCACTCAAGCTTATAGTCACTAGGACACCCTAATCAGGCCTTGCTTCACTGGCTAAATACAAGTCATTCTTCAAAAGGATGGGATTTGAGTGTCTCCATTTTGCTAAGCACACAGGTATTACATTTATTTTGTCATCAGGATTGATTGTTTTCTAACACCTACTAATATTTTTTGAGGATGCATTGCTGGAAATGTGTCTTGAATATTTATTTATTGCTTTAAGGAAATGTGGGTCTTTATTTCTTAGTCTCTACTTTCCTTATTATGAGTTAAAGCAGAGCCAAGGGCAGTTGTTGCCTTTGGGCCTCCTGCTATTTCTTTCCTTGATGGTAATTATGTGTTTTCAGAAATGTGAGCATTTATAGGAACATAGCTGGATGCCCTACCTGCTGGGACCCATTCTGTAGCAAGAGCCATTTGTTGAAATTACTTAGATATTCAGGCCCCACAATAATATATTGTCACACAAAAAGGGAGAAATGTAAAATAATTTGTTTAAATGCTTACTATGTGATATGAGTTCAAAGAATCTCTGCAACTATTCAATATCCTTAAAAAATATCTCTGTTCAGGAAAAGCATTAAGCTTCTTCATCATGTGTGTGCATTTTCTAAACTTTATGCACCAACATGAAAAAGGGGAGATGTAACAGATCTATACCCTACCACATTCACCAGAAAAGGTACTTACTGGAAACAAGCACAGTTTAAAAAATGCAACTCCTCTGAGTCTGACAAAGTAGACCAAGTTCCTTTAAATTCACACCTTTTCAAGAATGACCAACCTGGGACAAGTGGTGGCTGGAATGCACTGGAGTGACTTGACTTTTACTCAGAGTGATACATAAAAGCTACAAAAAGTATTGCCAGTTTGTATTCTCCATAAATAGGATATATGGAACTATTTTATCTATCAGACATTGAAATAGAAGTAATAGCAAGTAAGAGTCTAAAAGGAATCTCTTCCTTGCATACTTATGCTCCCCAGTGCCAAATGTGGTGGGGGGAAAATATTCTATATATGAGCCTCCTGATCACTCCTACTATAATTTGTTTGTCAGCCTTTTTATTTCCATTGATGTTGTTTTAGTTCAGATTTTCCTTATTCTTCACCTGAGTTAATGCAAATGGTCTGACCCAGCAATCCAACATTTCCATTTCGTCCTCCAAATTGACAGAATTATTTTTCCAAAGTGCTATGTTTACATTTTGCTCCCCTTTCAGGGCACATTAGAGACTTTCTGGTTACGCTCAAGCAGCACCCCCCAACTTACTGGCCATATATTCGCTACCACAATATGGTTCAGCTCCAGCAGTCTGCTCAGTGCTCCTTCAGAGCACTGGGTTCTTGACTGGAATGTACCAATTATACTATTGATTTTATAGTTAGTTTTATGATGTGAGCTTGAGAACAGAGACTACATCTAGGTATCTTCCAGTGTTTAACCCAATTCCCAGCAAATATTATGCAAGTAATAAAACTATAATGTAATTGAAATTAAATGATTCAGACAAGACTTTTATTTCTACTAAGTAAACATGGTATTATTAGCAGTCTCGCCTACATATTATCTTATAATTTACCAACTAGAGATGCAAAGTGTGGTACAAAATTGAATTATTTTAATAAAATAATTTCTATAATGTGTATTTACAGTTTTGTTGATTTAACCTTTGCATTGGATTTTTATTTTTTATTTTTTTGCAAATGTTGAAAATGAATCCATAAAGCACCTAAATACATCATCAACTACTTTTTACATGTATAATTTGGGGATGAGGAATATCAGTTCACAGACAGGTTCTAGCTTTTCAGCTTTCCAAATCATTTGAAGCAGGGCCTGTAAGTCAGGTAAAATCATTTGTACTGAGATTTTTTTGGTTCCTGCTTGTATGCATTCTTTATTAACCAAGTATTTATTGAACTACTTTTATATATCAAGCTCTGTTCTAGACAGAATAGAGTTTTGAGCTATTCCTTGCTCATAGTCTTGTTTCAAAGACAATACTTACACATATGATATGAAAGAATTAAATAACAGACCTGGCAGTGTGTGATCGAGGAGAACCATGTTGTAAAAGTTGATAGAAGAAAACATATGCAGAGCTGGGAGAGTTAGTAATTGTTTCATAAGGTAGTTGCAGCTTAGCTGAACCCTGAAAGTAAGGATATGGGTCCATGAAAAGGATGGAGTCAGGCATTCTATACATGAGGTGCATCCTGGGGAAGGAATTTCGAGACAGCAGTGGGCAGGTTGTACTCGAGAGTCAGTGGGAGGCTTGCGTCAGAGAGGAAAGGACTGCCCGTGGCAGGACACAGAGGCCACAGAGGAGGAACTTAGACTTTGTCTAGCGGCATGGGGGAACTTGAAGATTTGAGGACAGGGAAGTGGCATGACAATAGTTCTGTTTGGAAGGGACAAGCAAGAGAGATATTTTGATAACCTATAAGATCTGGTGACTGAATAAAAAATAAAGAGGATGAAAGAAAAGGAAGAGTCAAAAATGAACTTTTGGCTGATGTATGGAGAGATGGAGGTTTCAAAAGAAATATGGAAGAGGGACTCTGATTTGTGGGAAGAAATGTAAGCTTTGTTGAACCTGAGGTGAGGGAGGAATAGCTGAATAGAGACACCTGAGAGGTGTGACGATATGGGACTGACCCTCGTTTCAGAGGTCAGAACTAGACATGTTGATTTAGATGCCATTAGCATTATGTACAGAATGTATGAAAACTGAGGTCTTAAGAAACAGTTTAAAAGAGGAATCCAGGAGAGTGGAAAGAGTAGTATAATCAATGCCAAAGAAGAGTTTTAGGAAAAGGAAAGGAAAACAATACTTAGTACCTTAGTACCTCTTATGTACCTAGCATTGTGTTACTAACTGTACGTAATTTTATTTAGTCCTCACAATAACCCTGTAAACTAGGAATTATGATGATCACTATTTTATGGTGAAGAAAGTACAGTTTGCATGGTTTGATAACTTGCCTGAGGGGCGCACTGCCAGTATAAGGTGGAAACTGGTTTGAAACTGAGATCCTTCTGACCTCCAAAGTCACATATTTTTTTTACTGAAGTGTTGTAAAGTGATAACGAAAAGTGAAGAATAATGAAAAAAGGAGCAATGCCATTAACAGTTGCAAGGAGGAGATCATTGTTTAAAATGCAAGCTTAAGTATAGTGGTGGGAATGGGTATTTCAGGGAGCTTAGACAGTAACAGGTGGTATATGAGCGCAGGGGGAGGAGTTTAGACCATGAGAATTGGCAGCAAAGAGGACGTTTTCCTACTGGAGTAGTTGAATTCAGGAAAGTAGTGAAGAGTGCACGTCAGTGGAAAGGGAGGGACTAGTACAGGAGGGAGGTCTGAATAGACATTTGAAAGAGATGGAACCTGTGAGAAAAGCCTGCTTCCCCTAAGTGGAAGAAGGTATGAGGTTAATGTGATGGCTTTCCCAGTGGAGATAGGAGTGAGGGTAAATGAGAAAGGTGCCAGATAAATGTAGATTTATGGAAGCACCAGCTGTAAGGTACTCCAGTTATATCTCACTTGGAAGAAAGCTCATAGAAATAAAGACATGGCAGCTAGATGACCTTAATCAAGTCACCTTCCCTTTTCCAGCCTCTGATTCCCCCATACATTGAACAGGTTAGATTCGACATACTGACCTTTAAGGACCCTTCCAATGCTTTATTTTAATTGCATTGTGGAATGGGAGAACCTTGGTATGTTCACACACATGGCAACCATATAGCTTTATGTATCAAAGGCATTTGCAGAAATAACTAAATTAAAGATACAAAGACAATTTTTAGAATTTTAAGTGCACAAGTCACAATTTCTGGATGTATCCCTTTTCCCCATTATTAAAACTTAGTAACATGTCTGAATGTATTACTAACTGTAAACTCTTGAAGGCAAGGACTGTATTCTATTCTCCATGTGTCCTCAGTACTGAGCATAGTACCTGATACTTAAAAACTACTCAATAAATATTTATTAAATGAATAAAAGTTGAATTTCAAAAAGTCACCAATAAAGAGGATTCATTTACTTTTTCCATAGTTTTTCTCCTACTTAATCTCTCTTCTCCATCTCTTCCATGACAATTCAGGAACAGTTTGATAATATCAAGACAGTCGCTTTTCACGTTCTGGCTCATTTTTGTATCATGTTAATTATTTTTTCTTTTGGTTGCTATGTTGACTTTTTGTAAAAAGGAAACTATACTGGGGAATTGGCTGACAGTTAATGGAAGTGTTACGATTTTTCAAAATTATCTCTTGTAGTAACTTAAAAATTGATTAATAGTTTCCTATCTTTTGTTCATTTAAATTGTATCAAGAATATTTCTTTTATTAAAAGAAACTTTTATATTATGGAGGAAAAAATGGTTTAGAAGAAAAGAAATCATTTAACAACAAGTTGAGTGATGCTAGTGTGAGAAAAAAAAAAGCCACAAGAAGTCACCCAAATTTAGTAACATTTCCCATCCTAAACACATGATTTCAGTTGTCCCCGGGCTAGCTAAAGGTTACAAAATGTCACCATAATACCATTTACTTCCTTATGAGTTCTTGCTACCTTCCCAAATATGGTAGATGGAGTTGTAAAAAACCTGAAGTATGACAATATAGTTTATTACACTTTTAGTTAGAAGTATTCTGCCAAAATGAGCTGAGAACTAGAGGAAATGGACTCGAATTTATAGCTGTCCAGTGGTGCAGAATAACTTTTTTTCCAGACTACTCAAACAGCAAGCCAATTTGTAACTTCAGTGCTTCATACGGTGGAAAAGTTACAGCTGTAACAAAATCAACAGAGACATCTCTGGTTAATGTTCTTAAATGAGAAAATTGAGTGCAGCAATATTTTTCCAAATACACGTTTTTATATACTTGATACTACTTTCCAGAATATTACCAAATTTACTTCGTGCTATTTTGTAAGTCACTGATTCTTCTCATATTTCTGATAAGGAATTAGAGCCAGAGTTGACATTTCATTGTTAGCAGACTTTATTTTCAGTGATCTGGTGATCTGAAGATGTCTTTTTCTTTCATTTCCAAGCTTGCAAACCTGGTGTTGGTCTTGCCTTCCCCTGAGATGGAGATTGATGGTATCTCTTGTTTCCATGGAATATACAAAAATGCAGACTTTAATAAATGGCTGTTTGATCCTTGGGTAATGACTAAAATGTGGATCAAGACGACCAAGTATGTAAAGACTGAATGTGCAGTGGAAGCTGTATAATCATCCTGGATTTTGAGTCAGGATAACCTAGTGATAAGCATCAGCCATCCTGTAAAACTGCATTTTAAGAAAGAGGTTGATTAATTTTTAAATTTCTCCCTTAAAAGTTTTATTTTAAAGATTTATTTTTTCAAAATACACACTCCCACGGTATTATTTTAAAAGAGTGGCCAATTTGCCATGACATATGTACAACTTATGTCAAAAGAGGTTGTCTTGTAATTTAAAATATGAGAGGTAGAGTGAAAGGGGTCAAGTGGTAAAAGAGAATAAAACTGGACACTTTAACCCAGTTTGCTTCTTCCTCTTTGGACTGCTGTTGGCTTTATTTTAGCTGTTTTATTTGCCTGCCCATAGGCAGTGTTACCACTTCTGCTACAACCTTCTGTACTTGGAGAGCTAGAACCACCTATAAATCAGCAGTCTGAGTGGAATCCTGGCAGAGGAGGTCTCAGGCAGGAAATGAGCATTTTGTTTATATTTAGATAATTTGAGACCCTGGCCTGTGGGCATTCGGCAAGAAGTGCAATAAAGAGAAGTCTGAAAGACAGAATATTTATTATGAATAGATGTTACCTCTCTCCACTCAGAAGTTTAATTCCAAGCAGCCTGAGAAAAACTCAAGATGCTATCTCTTTCAACTTACTCGGCAAGCATTCTGAGAGGGAGGACCCCAACAAGAGCAAGATGACAGCTGGCATGAGTGGCCTGAGACCCAGAGTCTGAAGCGGTAGTCAGAGGGATAACTGTTCCACAGCACAGTTGAGTTACATTTGGGAAAGTCCTTTGAAACACACATTGATGGCACAAAAAAGGTGTTAAAATCCCAGGGTTTTTCAGCCAAGAATGGCACGTGCTTCTGTTAGAACTGCTCCTCGGGTTGAAAACTAAAGCAAACAAAACGAACAAATAAAAATAGTTCTTTAGTGTCTAAATGGCGCTGACCTTGTCTGTTCTCCCTTGCAATGCGTGTATACAGAAGGGTAAAAATTGGAAGAAACAATATCAAGTTCTTCTGTTAGAACCTGCTGTGGAGGGACAGCTGTGCTCTGATTTTTCTCTCCTTGATTCTGATAGTCATTTCATCACTTATTATCAGCTCCACTAGAAGGGGATAAAAAGGATAATAAGAAATCAGACTATTTAGATTTGTAATTCAAGTGTTATCCTTGAGGCCTGTAACATTCATCAGTAAGGATGATTAATAATTAACCTGAACCATAGAATTAGAGTTTGTACTGTTTATAGGCATAAACCAGGTATGGAGACCTCCATAATTCCAAAATATGGGTGATTAATCATAGCACCTATTACTGCTAATTCTTGAGACTCTTGAGTATAGAGTAAGTTTTCCTATTAAAACTATATGTCATGTATTTTATATTTCTGTTATTAACATGACTAACAGTTTAGCTATTGAGATGTCCAACAAGTAAATAATCAACTGCCCATCTTCTCTCACTTTTTTTTATTGTGGTAAAATATATTTTGCATTAAATTTGCCATTTTAGCCATTTCGAAGTACACAATTCAGTGACATTATTATATTCAGAAGGTTGTGCAACCATCAGCCCTATCTATATCCACAACTCTTTCATCATCCCAAACAGAAATGCTGTGCCCATCAAACACTGACTCCCTGTTATCCACCCCTCAGCCTGTGGATGTCCCCATTGTACTCGTTGTCTCTATGAATTTGCCTATTCCAGTTATTTCAGCTAAGTGGGATCATACAATGTTTGTCCTTTGCTGTCTGGCTTATTTCCCTTAGTGTTTTCAAAGTGCATCCATGTTGTGGCATGTGTCAGAACTGCATTCCTTTTTATGGCTAAATAATATTCCATTGTGTGTGTAAACCACATTTTGTTTTGTTTATCCATGCATCTGCTGATGGACACTTGGGTTGGTTCTACCTTGTTTGTGACTTACACAAATAACGCTGCAATAAATACTCTAGTGTTCCAGTGTCTGTTTGAGTCCCTGTTTTCAGTTCTTTTGGGTACAGGCCTAGGAGTGGAGTTATTGGCTCGTATGATAAATCTGTTTTAACTTTTTGAGGAAAACTGCCAAACTGTTTTTCCACAGCTACTAAACTAGTTTACATTCCCACCAGCAGTGCATGGGGGTCCCAATTCCACATCCTCCCTAGCACTTATCAGTTTCCATATTTTTTATTATAGCCATCCTGGTAGGTGTGAAGTGCTATTTTATCATGGTTTTGATTTACTTTTCTCTAATGGCTAAAGATGTTGAGCATCTTTTCATGTGCTTGTATCTGTATGTCCTTGGAGAAATGTCTTTTCAAGTCCTTTGTCCAATTTTCTAATTGGGCTGTTTGCCTTTGGCTTCTTATTGTGCTCTTTTTAATTCATGTTCTCACATACTTTCCCATATGATCAAAAAGATCATTTCATATGAGCCCAGGGAAATGCTTTCTATCAGCCTTTCATTGCCACATATGTTTACTTAAGATCAAATGCTTTTCATCCTCTGGCCAAAAATCAGTACCTGAGAATCTGTCTGTCTTCAAATGAAAGGATTTTTCTGGATGCCTTTTGCTACGAATTCCTTGTATTCTCTCCCAGATCTCAGTTTAATGAGCCCATGCGTAGGGCGTGATTCATTAAGAATTACTCTGAAAAATAAACATCCATTTTCTTAAAATGATGAAATTTTAGACTTGGAAAATTAAGCTGGGATCTACAGTCTTGGGGATCCACAAATGTATTCTTGGGCTCTGAGAGTTTTGAAATTTAAAAATGTGTTTTTATATCAATAATAATCTAACAGACTCTTGTAAAGCCTACATTTCACAATTCAAGGACATTCCAATGGCTCCTTCCATCAGTTTCTTCAACCTGGGGTTACAGGACCTCTGGAGAGGCTGAGCATGCAACCTTGGCAGGTCTGCAAGGTTTTTTCTCTTCCTTTAAAAGGGACCCACCCACACATTAGTGAAGCTTAAGAAATTCTGCTCAAATCCATCTCCTTTCCTTTTACTGAGGAAGCCTAGAGAGGTTAAGGGACTTGCCAGAATAACACAGCAAGTTAATTAAACCAACCAACAACCAACTGAAATCCTCTAAGGCTCTGTTCAGTGTTCTTTGAGCTACTGTGGGGATTCTGCAGTGATCACGTCTTCATTGAGCTTATAAGGTAGTGGGGAAAGCAGAAATGGACAGGTAATAACTAAAATGATGAGTGCTATGTGGGAGGAAAAGGGTAAAATGAATGGTGTAGAATGATAACAGGGTGGTTTAATCTAGTCTGACAGTTTGGGGAAGTGATTTTTAGGCTGACAACTACAGAGAACAGGACTTAGCTTATGAGAGCCAGGAGAGGAATGATGTTACACACAGGGGAGACAGTATGCGCAGGGGCTCTGAGATGGGCAACAGCATAGCTTATTTGTTGACTTACATGAGGAAAGGAGTGGGAAGAGGTTCCAGAGATAAACAGGGACCAGCAAATCCAGGTTGGCTTTAAGACCATCAGAAGTCAATATAAAGTTTAAATAGAGGATGACACAATCTGATTTGCATCGATGAGAAATCACTCTCGCTGCAGTGTGTAGAATCCACTGGAGAGAAAGAGCAGATGAATATGGGGAGGCCAAGTATGAATGTGGGAAAGATGTGCGTAAATGATGAGAGGAGCTTGGATTAGGGTTGACAGAGAAGATGGAGAGAAGTGGCTGAATCTATTTAAAAGGTAGAATCAAAAGGAGGTGGTGAGACTCTACTGAAGCTGCCAGGAAAGAGAGACGCAGGACAACTGCTGGACTTCCGGGGAGATGGCAGAAATCTCCTCCCAACACTATATTTATCTACGAAAACACAGCAAATACATCTATTCCTAAAAGAGAGACAAGAATACACAGGAAAGCGCACAGCGTGCAGCTACACCTGAGAGGACTCGGCACCCCAAGAGGCGGGTAAGATACGGAGCCGTGACCCGGTGGGACCCGAGCACTCCCCCACCCCAGCGCATGGAGGAGGAGAGGATTCAGAGCCGGGAGGGAGTGGAAGTACACCCCGCGAAGTAGCCAGCCCCGGTGATCTGCGTGGGGAGCGCTGACCCACACTGCGCAGTGCAGCGGAGATTGGAGAGACAGAGGGGCAGGATCTGAGCGGGGAACGCGCCAGGGTGCTTGCAGCCGGCTCCGGGAAGGAAAAAAAAAAGCGCGCACTTTCTTCAGCGGTCTTAAAGAGACAGGAGCCCAGCGGAGGAGCCGGATCGCCCCAGCACACTCAGCCCAGCAGGCGGGGAGTCCTGGGGAGTTTCAGACGCCTTAGCTGGCGACTGAGGAAGCATAGCCATACTTAAACTTCTCACTGAGATCAACAGCCTCGTATTTGTTCCCACCCCTGCGAGAGAGCAATAAAGGGCCCTGAGGAGCGGCGCAGCCACGGCTGCGGAATAGTGTGGCAATAGCGCCACCTACAGCATTCCCACAGAATCTACGTGTGGTGGGCATTTTTTTGTTTTTTTTGTTTTGTTTTTGTTTTTTCCTTCTTTTTTTCTTTTTTCTTTCTTATTCTTTTTTTCTTTTTTTATCTCTTTTTTTTTCTCTTTTTAAAGTCTTAAAGAGCCCAGATGACATATGTGGCAACTACCAGTGACCAATTATATAGGCATGAAAAGACAGAGGAATACGGTTCAGACCAAAATCAACCAGACAACCCCAGAGAGGGAGTCTGAAGGGATGGAAATGCAGTCTTCCTGAAAAAGAATTCAGAATAAAAGTCATAACCATGCTGATGGACCTACAGAGAAATGTGCAAGAGCTGAGGGAGGAAGTGAGGGAACTGAGGAAAGACAATACAGAAATCAGACAAGCGATCGACGGGCTTAACAGCAGAATGGATGAGATGCAAGAGACTGTTAATGGAATAGAAAACAGAGAACAGGAGTACAGAGCAGCTGAGGCAGAGAGAGATAAAAGGATTTCTAGGAATGAAAGAATATTAAGAGAACTGTGTGACCAATCCAAACGGAACAATATTCGCATTATAGGAGTACCAGAGGAAGAAGAGAGAGAAAAAGGGATAGAAAGTGTCTTTGAAGAAATAATTGCTGAAAACTTTCCCTCGCTGGGGAAGGAAGTAGTCTCGCAGTCCACCGAAGCTCATAGATCTCCCAACACAAGGGACCCAAGGAAGACAACACCAAGACACATAATAATTACGATGGCAAAGATCAAAGATAAAGACAGGGTATTAAAGGCAGCTAGAGAGAGAAAAAAGATCACCTACAAAGGAAAACCCATCAGACTATCATTAGACTTCTCAACAGAAACCTTACAGGCCAGAAGAAAATGGCATGATGTATTTGATGTAATGAAACAGAAGGGCCTCGAACCAAGAATATTGTATCCAGTACGATTATCATTTAAATATGATGGAGGGATTAAACAATTTCCAGACAAACGAAAGTTGAGAGAGTTTGCCTCTCATAAACCACCACTACAGGATATCTTAAATGGACTGCTCTAGATGGAAGCACACCTAAGGCTAAAAAGATGTCACCAGAGAAAATAAAATCATAGCAAAGAAAGCAGACCATCCAAATACTAACTAAAGGCAAAGAATAAAACACCTATTATAGAAAGAATGGAGGAGGAGGAATAAGAAGGGAGAGAAATAAAGAAACATCAGACTGTGTTTACAATAACTTAACAAGAAAGTTAAGTTAGATTGTTAGATAGTAAAGAAGCAACCCTTGAACCCTTGGTAACCACGAATCTAAAGCCAGCAATGGCAATAAGTACATACCTATCAATAATCACCCTAAATGTAAATGGACTGAATGCACCAATCAAAAGACACAGAGTAACAGAATGGATAAAAAAGCAAGACCCATCTATATGCTGCCTACAAGAAACTCACCTCAAATCCAAAGATATACACAGACTAAAAGTGAAGGGATGGAAAAAGATATTTCATGCAAACAACAAAGAGAAAAAAGCAGGTGTTGCAGTACTTGTATCAGATAAAATAAACTTCAAAACGAAGAAAGTAGCAAGAGACAAAGAAGGACATTACATAATGATAAAGGGGTCAGTCCAACGAGAAGATATAACCATTATAAATATATATGCACCCAACACAGGAGCGCCAGCATATGTGAGACAAATACTAACAGAATTAAAGGACGAAATAGACAGCAATGCATTCATCTTAGGAGACTTCACCACACCACTCACTCCAGAGGACAGATCAACCAGACAGAAAATAAGTAAAGACACAGAGGCACTGAACAACACACTAGAAGAGATGGACCTAACAGACATCTACAGAACTCTGCCCCCAAAAGCAACAGGATACACATTCTTCTCAAGTGCACATGGAACATTTTCCAGAATAGACCACATACTAGGCCACAAAAACAACCTCAGTAATTTCAAAAATATTGAAATCCTACCAACCAACTTCTCAGATCACCAAGGTATAAAACTAGAAATAAATTTTAGAAAGAAATCAAAAAGGCTCACAAATACATGGAGACTTAACAACACTCTCCTAATTAATCAATGGGTTAACGACCAAATCAAAACAGAAATCAAAGAATATATGGAGACTAATGACAACAACAACACAAAGCCACAACTTCTGTGGGATGCAGCAAAGGCAGTTCTAAGAGGAAAGTATATTGCAATCCAGGCCTATTTAAAGAAGGAAGAACATTCCCAAATGAATAGTCTAAAGACACAATTACTGAAATTGGAAAAAGAAGAACAAATGAGGCCCAAAGTCACCAGAAGGAGGGACATAATAAAGATTAGAGAAGAAATAAATAAAATTGAGAAGAATAAAACAATAGAAAAAATCAATGAAACCAAGAGCTGGTTCTTTGAAAAAATAAACAAAATAGATAAACCCCTAGCCAGACTCATTAAGAGAAAAAGAGAATCTACACACATAAACACAATCAGAAATGAGAAAGGAAAAATCACGACGGACCCCACAGAAATACAAAGAATCATAAGAGAATATTATGAGAATCTATATGCTAACAAGCTGGAAAACATAGAAGAAATGGACAACTTCTTAGAAAAATACAACCTTCCAAGACTGACCAAGCAAGAAACAGAAAAACTAAACAGACCAATCACCAGTGACGAAATCGAATTGGTAATCAAAAAACTACCCAAGAACAAAACCCCTGGGCCTGATGGATTCACCTCTGAATTCTACCAGACATATAGAGAAGAAATAACACCGATTCTCCTTAAAGTTTTCCAAAAAATAGAAGAGGAGGGAATACTTCCAAACTCATTCTATGAAGCCAGCATCACTCTAATACCAAAACCGGGCAAAGACCTCACCAAAAAAGAAAATTACAGACCAATATCCCTGATGAACATAGATGCAAAAATACTCAACAAAATATTAGCAAACCGAATTCAAAAATACATCAAGAGGATCATACACCATGATCAAGTGGGATTCATCCCAGGGATGCAAGGATGGTACAACATTCGAAAATCCATCAACATCATCCACCACATCAACAAAAAGAAGAACAAAAACCACATGATCATCTCCATAGATGCTGAAAAAGCATTTGACAAAATTCAGCATCCATTCCTGATTAAAACGCTCAACAAAATGGGTATAGAGGGCAAATACCTCAACATCATAAAAGCTATATATGACAAAACCACAGCTAACATCATACTGAACGGCGAGATGCTGAAAGCTTTTCATCTAAGATCAGGAACAAGACAAGGATGCCCACTCTCTCCACTGTTATTCAACATAGTAGTGGAGGTCCTAGCCATAGCAATCAGACAAAACAAAGACATACAAGGCATCCAGATTGGTAAAGAAGAAGTCAAATTGTCACTATTTGCAGATGACATGATACTGTACATAAAAAACCCTAAAGATTCCATTCCAAAACTACTAGAACTAATATCTGAATTCAGCAAAGTTGCAGGATACAAAATTAACACACAGAAATCTGTTGCTTTCCTATACACTAATGATGAACTAACAGAAAGAGAAATCAGAAAAAACAATTCCATTCACAATTGCATCAAAAGAATAAAATACCTAGGAATAAACCTAACGAAGGAAGTGAAAGACCTGTACCTGAAAACTACAAGACACTCCTAAGAGAAATTAAAGAGACACTAACAAATGGAAATTCATCCCATGCTTTTGGCTAGAAAGAATTAATATTGTGAAAATGGCTATACTACCTAAAGCAATCTACAGATTCAACACAATCCCTATCAAAACACCAACAGCTTTCTTCAATGAACTGGAACAAATAATTCTAAAATTCATATGGAACCACAAAAGACCCCGAATAGCCAAAGCAATCCTGAGAAGGAGGAATAAAACAGGGGGAATTACACTCCCTGACTTCAAGCTCTACTACAAAGCCACAGTAATCAAGACAATTTGGTATTGGCACAAAAACAGACCCACAGACCAGTGGAACAGAATAGAAAATCCAAACATTAACCCAAACATATACAGTCAATTAATATTTGATAAAAGTGCCTTGGATATACAATGGGGAGATGACAGCCTCTTCAGCAGCTGGTGTTGGAAAACTGGACAGCTACATGTAAGAGAATGAAACTGGACTACTGTCTAGCCCCATACACAAAGGTAAACTCAAGGTGGATCAAAGACCTGAATGTAAGTCATGAAACCATAAAACTCTTAGAAAAAAACATAGGCAAAAATCTCTTGGACATAAACATGAGCAACTTCTTCATGAACATATCTCCCCGGGCAAGGGAAACAAAAGCAAAAATGAACAAGTGGGACTATATCAAGCTGAAAAGCTTCTGTACAGCAAAGGACACCATCAGTAGAACAAAAAGACATCCTACAGTATGGGAGAATATATTCATAAAAAACGTATCTGATAAAGGGTTGACATCCAAAATATATAAAGAACTCATGCACCTTAACAAACAGAAAGCAAATAATCCAATTAAGAAATGGGCAGAGGACATGAATAGACACTTCTCCAAAGAAGAAATTCAGATGGCCAACAGGCACATGAAAAGATGCTCCACATCGCTAATCATCAGAGAAATGCAGATTAAAACCACAATGAGATATCACCTCACACCAGTGAGGATGGCCAACATCCAAAACACAAACAACAACAAATGTTGGCGAGGATGTGGAGAAAAGGGAACCCTCCTACACTGCTGGTGGGACTGCAAATTAGTTCAACCATTGTGGAAAGCAGTATGGAGGTTCCTCAAAAAACTCAAAATAGAAATACCATTTGACCCAGGAATTCCACTCCTAGGAATTTACCCTAAGAATGCAGCAGCCCAGTTTGAAAAGGACAGATGCACCCCTATGTTTATTGCAGCACTATTTACAATAGCCAAGAAATGGAAGCAACCTAAGTGTCCATCAGTAGATGAATGGATAAAGAAGAGGTGGTACATATACACAATGGAATATTATTCAGCCATAAGAAGAAAACAAATCCTACCATTTGCAACAACATGGATGGAGCTAGAGGGTATTATGCTCAGTGAAATAAGCCAAGCTGAAAAAGACAAGTATCAAATGATTTCACTCATATGTGGAGTATAAGAACAAAGAAAAAGTACTGAAGGAACAAAACAGCAGCAAACTCACAGAACCCAAGAACGGACTAATAGTTACCAAAAGGAAAGGGACTGGGGAAAATGGGCGGGAAGGGAGGGATAAGAGGGGAAAAGGGGCATTAAGATTAGCAGATGTAATGTTGGGGGGGCACGGGGAGGGCAGTACAACTCAGAGAAGACAAGTAGTGATTCCATAGCATCTCACTACGCTGATGGACAGTGACTGTAATGGGGTTGGTGGGGGGGACCCAATGAAGGGGTAGTTTAATAACCATAATAGTGCACATGTAATTGTAGATTAATGATAATAAAATAAATTATGTTTAAAATAAAGGAGGTGGTGAGTGATTGGATGTGGGTATGATGAGCAGTCAATTTTGACTGCCCTTTTGGAAGGATGATCAGCTGGGAGACTCGTGGAACCATTTCCTAAAGATAGGGCTCACTGAAGGAGACCAGTTTTGGGGGCTAGATGAATTATTGACCTCCTGTTTTTGAGCTGCCGATGAGAGAATGGACATCTCAAATAGATGTTTGTTTGTTGTGCTCGGGCACAGGAGAGCTAGGACAGGGATTCAAATTTGGTCTCAGTATATCTGTGATATTTGAAACATTCTGTAATGGGTTTGCATATATAACTGGAATTATAATGGAAAAGTGAAGAGCCTTAGGCAGAGCCTCGATGAAAGAGTAACCGGTGTGGGAGATAACTAGTATCTCAGGAACCAGAAAGGAAGCAAAGCTGTGGAAGAAAGGCCGGGACCCAGGGGTCAGCCATCTGATGGAAAAGTCAAATGTTGGCTCCGTAAAATGTCTGCCCACCTCACACACCGAGACAGATAGTTTTGTGCTACTGATTGTCCAGTTAAACATTTTTCCAGTATCTACTTATGTGAAATGTTGAGGAACTGGGAGGTACAATGTATACATTGTTCTTGGTCAAATTCAGTTTCTGGTTCACTTTGTCAAACAGAAGCCCTTCTCATTTTTGGCTGTATAAAATCTTTCTTAAGTGCAGCCATTTTTCTGTCCTGGTAAATATTGTGGGGTGAAGTAAAATTTGAATTGAATTTAGATAATTCTGAATTGACGATTTGGAAAATTTTAATATCTTAGTTTCATTTTGAATAGCATATGTCATTTTACTGAAGATATAGAAAACATTGAAGATTATCTCAGGAAATGCTGTAGAAGCTGCTTTTAAAAACTAGTAAAAACTAACTACTTTCTAACTGTAATTTTTTCTTCACATTTCTCCTTTTTTTCTTAAGGTGTAGGAACAACTTTCAGTACATTAAAGGTGTTTAATAGTTAATAATTAATGTTTTTACTTAATATGTGGCGTTTCATATAATTCCAACTCAGTGGAACCAGCTCTGTCAGTACATTACTCTTGTTAATTTCATCAAAATATGTGCTCTTTGGTCACTGACCCCATATGTCGTGTACCTATTTGCACATTACATCACAGACACACATATGTGCAGTGAAGAGCTGTGTGAAAAGTATCTTAAATTAGGTCTGAGTAAATTACATCATGAGGCAACTGCACAGGGGATCCTTCCCATGGCAGCAATACCAAAGTGCATCTTCAAAAAGTGAAAACTCTTTAACATGGGGTCTGGAGAGAAGGAAATTAATATTTATACATCTAAGTGCTTTACAGACATTATTTCTTTTCTTTTTTTTAAGTTTATTTTGATATCATTAATCTACAATTACATGTGCAATATTATGGTTATTAAACTACCCCTTCATCCAGTCCCCCCCACCAACCCCATTACAGTCACTCTCCATCAGCATAGTGAGATGCTATAGAGTCACTGCTTGTCTTCTGAGTTGTGCAGCCCTCCCCGTGCCCCCCCAACCTTACGCCTGCTAATCATAATGCCCCTTTTTCCCCCTTGTCCCACCCTTCCCACCCATCCTCCCCCGTCCCTTTCTCTTTGGTAACTATTAGTCCGTTCTTTGGTTCTGTGAGTCCGCTGCTGTTTTGCTCCTTCAGTTTTTTTCTTAGTTCTTATACTCCACATATGAGTGAAACCTTTTGATACTTGTCTTTTTCGGCTTGGCTTATTTCACTGAGCATAATACCCTCTAGCTCCATCCATGTTGTTGCAAATGGTAGGATTTGTTTTCTTCTATGGCTGAATAATATTCCATTGTGTATATGTACCACATCTTCTTTATCCATTCATCTACTGATGGACACTTAGGTTGCTTCCATTTCTTGGCTATTGTAAATAGTGCTGCAATAAACATAGGGGTGCATCTGTCCTTTTCAAACTGGGCTGCTGCATTCTTAGGGTAAATTCCTAGGAGTGGAATTCCTGGGTCAAATGGTATTTCTATTTTGAGTTTTTTGAGGAACCTCCATACTGCTTTCCACAATGGTTGAACTAATTTACATTCCCACCAGCAGTGTAGGAGGGTTCCCTTTTCTCCACATCCTCGCCAACATTTGTTGTTGTTTTTGTTCTGGATGTTGGCTATCCTCACTGGTGTGAGGTGGTATCTCATTGTGTTTTTAATCTGCATTTCTCTGATGATTAGTGATGTGGAGCATCTTTTCATGTGCCTGTTGGCCATCTGAATTTCTTTTTTGGAAAAGTGTCTATTCATGTCCTCTGCCCATTTCTTAATTGGGCTATTTGCTTTTTGTTTGTTGAGGTGTGTGAGTTCTTTATATATTTTGGATGTCAACCCCTTACTGGATACGTCATTTATGAATATATTCTCCCATAGTGTAGGGTGTCTTTTTGTTCTACTGATGGTGTCCTTTGCTGTACAGAAGCTTTTCAGCTTCATATAGCCCCACTTGTTCATTTTTGCTTTTGTTTCCCTTGCCCGGGGAGATATGTTCATGAAGAAGTCACTCATGTTTATGTCCAAGAGATTTTTGCCTATATTTTTTTCTTAGAGTTTTATGGTTTCATGACTTACATTCAGGTCTTTGATCCACCTTGAGTTTACCTTTGTGTATAGGGTTAGACAGTAGTCCAGTTTCATTCTCTTACATGTAGCTGTCCCGTTTTTCCAACACCAGCTGCTGAAGAGGCTGTCATCTCCCCAATGTATATCCAAGGTTCCCTTATCAAATATTAATTGACTGTATACAGACATTATTTCTTTACATCTTCACAACAGTTCTATTTTACAAAAGAGGAAACTGAGACTTAAAGAGGTTGCGTTCATCTCATTTTAAAGCCACTATTCTTTCTGCCTACACCTCTATTCCTAACTGGAAGTCAGGAGACCTATATTCTAGCTCCTGCTGTGTCCTCCAACTATATAACCTTGGGTCAGCCATTCACTAGGCTGCTGTAAAGCACAATGCTTTGCGCTCACTGTCCCCCAGACATACTTTTGCTTCTTCCCCTTGTCTAGAATGCCTCCTACTTCTTTTCCATGTGTTCATTCATTCAATCATTAATCAGTTCATCAGTCAGCCAGACAGTGGTCTTTATTCATACAATAATAGTTATTAAGATTCTGTGACACAGATACATGGTCAGTGGATTTCAGGAAGCCATGCTCTTTAGTATCTAGATCTTATTCACTATATAAACCCTAGCTGAAATCCCATTTCTTCCATGGAGACTTTTCCACTGACCCACCCATTTCAACACGCTCTTGGGAGTCCCTGTGAAACTGAGTCATTTTTCATTTGTTTGGCAATTAACCAGATGCAGCCTTATGACATCTCTTCTCTCATTGGCTACAATTGTTATTCAAATCATGAAACATTACCTCACTTTTCACCCCTTTGTACCTTGTGGGTCCGTACCAACAAGGTATAAATTCCTTAATGCAGGCTTACACTTCTCTGTATTTCCCAGGGTCTTGTAAATAACAAAAGTTTTTTTCGACTGGGTTCATTCAGCAAGTTAACTTAGAGCAAATAAAGATGTTAATTTTTAAGTTCAGATTTTTTTTTCCTGTTCAGAAAATCTTGGCCATGTCATGTAGCTTCCCCAAGACTCAATCTTCAATAAAATGGAAATGATTCCTTGCTCTCAAGATTAAAAAAATATGTATATGTAAAAATGCTTTGTACACTTTAAAAGACTATTATTAATGTTACTGATTATTTTATACTTTGCAGTGAAAGTCACCCTATCCTGAATTCTTCTGAAAGATCCTTCATGTCCCAGCATTTACTTCAACTGTTCACTTAATCTACTTTTATCTCTATTGTACACTCTTTAGTGTTTAACATCTTTATTTACTCTAAGTTAACTTCTAAATTTTTTTCTCCTTTTTTTTGTCTGTTGCCACATCTTAAATCTTATTTATTACCGTGGACATAAACAGGATGAACAGTCATCTCTTAGCCTAATCTGATGGATCACAAGGTCCATCAGATTAATGGGTCCATCCTGTTACAAAATTGAGAGTAATAGAAACGGTTGCTAATATTCTTTCAAAATAGCTTAGTCTATTATTCACTTGCAGCTTCAGATTGCTATAAAGAGTTTGTTGTTAGGAATTTGATACTGAGGTGTTTTTTAGTCTGTGTTAGAGCTCTGTACACTCTCCAAAGAATATGGTAGATCTGGTCCCATAAAAGCCTGTATTGCCGTAGGTTGTGTTTATGGAACCCCAAAATGCAATCATTTCGTAAGGTTTATGATGACTTCCCAAGTGTTAAGAGTTTACTTAATTGAATTATTCTGGTCTCTGCTACTTTTGGTGCTTTGGTTAATTGTAGCCATCAAAACAAGCTTTATTTTACTGCGCTCACTGAAATAAACTTTTTAGATCATTTAAAACATATTTTTAATAAAATCATTGTTTTCTCTAGCTTTCCTAGGGGGTGGTTCCTGTGTGGCCAATGTCTCTCACCTCTTGGAAGCCTTGAAATATAAATATATCGACTATTGTTATTGTTATTTATGTTGAAAGATATTCAAGTGAGATTCATAATCCAAATGGGCATTACTTGCTTCACATCTGGTTACTTGAAGAGTGGCCAGATGCAACAATTCTTAATGCAAGACAGCCTGGAGCAAAACCTTTGCAATTCCCACCCTCCTTTGCAAAACAACTGCCCTATGTGAACCTCTAACATTAAAAAGAAGAAAAGAAAAGCAAACAAAGAAAATTCACTTCATCACATTTAATTATAGATTTCCAGTGAAAGTGTTTCCAACAAATCATATTTCCAGTGCAATTCCTACGTTCTTGAGCTAACAACCATTAGAAGTGAAAGATAATGTGAAAAAAACCAGGGCAGCATTGACCTAGTTCCTTGTTTCCAGGACCAAAGACATCACAAAACCCCTCCTCTCTTAAATCCCTTCACTTCTCTTAATTTCACAGTGATTATATGTCCTGGTTGCCTGTGACAGTCTCAGTGTATGCCTGTTATCTGAACATATTTTTAATATTGTCCTCTTTCACTCTTAAAAGTGTCCCATTTGGGGGACTACATACTAAAGCATGTGGTCATCTTATTTAACCCCTCAGAGACACTGATCAGGAGGGGTTGAGGAGTGGGGACCGTGAGAGAGGTTGAAGCGAAAATGATAGGCAGACTGAAACAGTGCTGCAACTGAACAGCTACTTATCAGAATTCTCAGTAAATAAGATGAAAGGAGAGCTGAAAATTGATTTGTGAATATGTTCTGAGCATCGCCAGATCCACCACATTAATGCTGGCTGCTCTTGGGGAGTGGGGAGAGTCAGAGGACAATACCCAGGTCAGGAGTTTGTGGTATCTTTTATGCAATACTAGCGTTAAGCTTCCTGTCTGAGGTTTTCCCTGTTGTTTCACCACGCTGA
Organism: Smutsia gigantea; assembly: GCA_032199065.1. NCBI lineage: Eukaryota > Metazoa > Chordata > Mammalia > Pholidota > Manidae > Smutsia > Smutsia gigantea. The sequence goes on from JAVSCE010009706.1 coordinate 29,940, forward strand.
GGATTAGTGGTGCTGATATCTATTAGAAGCACTTCAGAGAAAAGAAAAAAAAAGATGGAAGATAATAGTTCTTTAGAAAACTGAAACATTCTTCTCTTCTTTGAAGAGTTTAGCTAAACATCTCTGCCATTTACCTTAATAATCTACTCAGTAAATTAATTTTATCAACTATAGAAGGCTTGCATGATATTCTCTTTTAAAGAGTCCTCCAGAGTTGATAGCTATTATTTTTTAATACTCAGTTGCATAGAGTTGTGCAGTCTTTATTTTAAATAAGTTTTTTAATTCTAAGAGTAATAGCTATTACATATGGGGGAACTGAAGCCCAGAAATGCTCAGCTACTTGCGCAAAGACTTCGGTAAATAGCGGGACCTTGATTAGAACCTGTCCTCCCATCTAAGACTCTTTATGTACAACTCAAAGAATTAGTTATCCTAGAACTTGCAAATACCAAAAACTGAATCCAGTCTAAAGAACTAGTTATGAGAAACTGATTCCTTAGCTGAGAAAAGAAGGTAAAAGAAGAGGAAGGTTGTATTTGAATAATGGTCTTTGGGTTTGTATAGGGGCAGTATTCAAAGAATGATAGCCATCTTTCTCAGAGCTTCTTCCGAAAGCAAAACAAGGGGGCTGAGCTTCTTGTGGACATGTAAGTTTGGAGTAGGATACTTTCCTGAAGGCCTTTGAAAAGACAGTGTATTATCTGTTTGGAATTAACAATCCATCAGTCAAGTCTTGAACACCTAATGCTATGCTAAGAATAATAATAAATGACGTAAAAGGCATATCTTCTCATGTTTTCAAAGGACTTAAGAATATGCATGGAGAATAAGACAAGCATACTGAAACAACTTAGGTATAAAAACCTGGTCTTGACTCTATGTACAGTGAGTCATTAGGAGTAAGAACTAATGGATTGACATTCAGAGAACATTTACTTTGTGCTAATCAAGAAAAACATTAAGTTTTATGGCATAAATTAAGATCAGGAAACCAGAAACAAAGCTCAGTGGATGGCAGAAAATAGGAATATGTACATTCATTAACATGTTAAGGCAGCCATTCAACATTTATTGAGCAGCTACTCTATACCATAGGTACATAGCAGCAAGTAGATATATCCTTTTGAGTAGCACTAAAGCTACATGTTAGGAAATAGTGAACAATAAAGTAAGTGAGTGAGTGGGTGTGTGAGATGATTATACAATAATATTATTAACCTATGCAGAGGTTAGGCGTGATTCTGGTTAGGGACAAGAGTTTATAATGGATGAATCATTTTTAACTCTTAAAATTCATTAAATGGAGGAGCTAAGAAAAAAAGCATTTAAATCATCTATTTTACCTTCCTTTCCTTATCTTCATTTTAAAAATGGGTAATTAAGACCAGAGCTGTCATGAGTTGCCTAAGTTCATAAACAGAGTTAGGGGCAGAACAGAAGATTGAGCCCTGGTCTTCTACTTCTTTGCAAGTATACCATTCTGCCATTTGACTCTTGAATTTAGCTAAAACATCTTTTCTTTCTTCCTCATGCCAACAATGTGAATACCAGATCTTATATCCTGAATTAACGTTTGGATTATAATCATTATTCAGTCATTGGTAGAAAAATATGATTTAGAAAATCATGTCTGTTTCATGTCTCAATCTCAGCCGATGTCTTATTTATGAAGTGACTATGGGCTCAGTGAGATTAACAATATACAACTCGGAATAAATGTTTTGTAGCCGTGGCAGTTGACGAGCCTGTGTTTTAGATCCAGATTTATCACTACCTAGTTGTATCGTTTTTCACATTATATCACCCATTTTTTCCTTACTTTTAAAATGAAAGGGTTAGAAACTCTTTAAAGTCTGGTTCAGGTATTTTATACAGTTATCTTATTTTTACCTCAGTAGAGCACAGACTTTTTTGAAGGAAAAAATTTCTTGTCATTCTCAGTGTTCACACAACTTTTATTATAATGTAACTTAAATAGGTGTAAAGCTAGCCATAAACTTTTTTACGATTGTAGCTTTCATATACAAGCAAAACAAATGAAACAGCAAGTTACAAAACTTCTGACATTCAAATTAACAGTTCAAAATGGAAATGACCGTTATGACGCATGCTTTTTGGATTTCTACACCCTGTGCTACAATGCCATTCTTATGATGGCATCCCTCAGCTTTACTCGTGTTGAACTCTGCTGTGAAACAGTCCTTCCTGTGGCATTACTGGGTCTCACTGGAACTTCACTTAATTCAAATGAATCATTTACATATTAAAATATCTGCTGCCATTCATCCCCCACAACTAAAGGGGTAATACTGGGCACCAGTGAAATCCTGACTGCGGCACCAAACCTACTTGTTAAGTAAATCATCCAGATGATCCAGATGTCCAGAAATCCCAAATGATGAATGTTTGCAAATTTTATATCACTGAAATGAAAGAAAAATTGAAAACATAGAATTACATACTTTTCATTAAAAATGGAAAACAATTTAAATGTTCATCAACTAAAGGAATAGACAAAATCCAGTTTCTCATACACAACCTAGCCTAGGCGATTCCCCAATAAAAAGGAATTTATGACTGATACATGCTGCAATGTGGATAAACCTCAAAAACATGATACTAAGTGAAAAAAGTCAGACACAAGATATCATATATTGTAGGATTCCATTTATATGTTCTTTAAAGGCAGAAAAGTGGCTGCCTGGGATTGGGGATGGGAACTGGGATTGATTGTAAATCAGCATGAGAGATCTTATTGGTGAAGATGTTACGAATTGATTTATAGTGATGGTTACAAAATTCAGTGGATTTGCTAAAATTCATTGAATTTTACATGTGAAATGTATTTTATGAGGTGTAAAATATACCTCAATACAATTGTGGCAGAAAAAAACTTCTTTAAAGCTTTTTTTTCTAGAACTCCCTAAGAATATGTATCTATACATCTCTCCCCCCGAGTAAGGAGACCTAGCTGAAAAAATACTGTTTTAGTGAATCTAGGGAAAGAGGGTCCAGTAAGTAAGACATCATGGAGTCTAGCTTGACTTTGCCCTTAACTGCACATTATCTTGGACAAGGCCTTGGGCAAGTCACTTAACCTCTTTGTGACTTGGTTTCCCCCTCTGTAAATGAAGAGGGGTCAAATTAATGTTCTCTAAGATTCCTGCAGGTAAGACAGTCTCATCCTTTATCATTGAATACCATATCCTGTCTCAATCGCCTATTTGTATCATCTCCACCCACCCCATCCCATCCCTTCTCCCCACTTGAAATGTTCTTTTTCAAAGCACCTTTCATCAGCTTGGCATATTGCATGTTACATTAATTATTTGGTCACTAAAACTTCCTGACATTAATGCATAAGGCTTTTAGATAAATATTCCCAAAATATTTATCTGAAAGTTCCATACTAGATTGAATGTCCCATCATTCACTAATCTCCCAGAGGCTATGCTCTCATCCTCTGTAACTGTTAGGGAAGCTTCCATTGATAACAATACACTTCCCCTTTAGGCAGTACATGAAAGGAACAATGGACGATACAGTGGAATCATCCCTATAAAATCATACATAATAAGAATCTGGCCCATTGTTTTCTCCTGCTGCCTAAGGAAGAAGCTGTACTCTTTGGGCTCCATAAATATTTTGGCTTGTCCACCTCCTTGAATTCCCAAGTAACAATTAAGCAATCTGGCCTTTTTCCCCACTTCTCATTTCAATGTGTAGGATGCTTGTCAACTTGCCCAGAATGACTTTAGGCATTTTGAGTTGTTCATCTGACTGCAATAGAGAAATAAAAACATTATTAGGAGGACTCATTTAAGACTCAATTTTATTTTTATTTTTAGGGGGTGGCACTTATTCTAGATTTGGAAAAGTTATTTCTTGTCCATTTTCATGTTTTAGTCTTCCTCTCATTCTCTTTGTGTTTATTAAGATGTTTCTGAATGTTTAAAATGAAAAGTTTATTTAAATGGACTTCGTGTTTGTAAATATAAAAACATAACCTCTCACTTCCTAGAATTTAGTATATTTGAAGAGAAACACCTTTGGAATACAAAGAACAAACAAGGTAGTTGGAATGTAGTTTAATTAGTCCACAAACCTGTCAGGAATCTTAGATTCTCCTCCTGAAACTATGCTGACACACAACATAACTTTGGAAGAATTAGTTAGATTTGTATTGTACTTGTCCTGTATAATTTAGGAATAACCCCGTTCTAAAAACTGAAAAACCCCACTAATGAAAATTGTTAGGTAAAACTGAAGCATTACCTTTATTATTAGGGGTTGATAAGTGGTTTTGTATATGCAATAACAAGGAAAAGGATTAGATACCTGAAGAACCAGGAGATGGGTATCCTGGTTGTAGCTGTCATAGGACCAAGGAAAACAGAGACAAGTGAAGTTGAAATTAAATCCCCTAAAAATAATTGAAAAAAGAAAAACTTAGATATTAAGTATTTAATGATATGAACACTCAAGAAACAGAAGAAACAGATATGCCTCAACAAGAAAGTTTGGTATTGAAGATAACTACCTTTTTAATAACAGAGAACAAATAAGCTTTCATTCTGCCTTTGCAGTAGAAACTGTATTTCAAGTGTCCCCACAGTTTTAGTCCCCAAAGGAAAGCTCTACCTCACAGAAAAATGTTATACTTCTAACAAGTAGAGAATGTGATAGAATTGGAAAAACTTGATTTCATAAACTCAAAGTATTGATTCCGGAAAAGATTAAGTGTGTTAAAATCTTTAGGTGAGTGAGTGGTAAAACTGAACATCCTTTTAATGCTAAAATAATGGCATACAGATTACTTTCTGGTCGCAAGGAGAAAAAAGTGACCTTACAAGGGAGTGATCAGACTATTATTCTAAATTAGTAATTGGTCTTAGCATCACTAAAGATCAGTCATATAGGTGTCTTTGATGTGATGGAACAGAAAGTATGGAACATCATCTTTGTGACATTCAAGTCAGAAATGTTTAACTTGAATCCATAAGTCCTTAGGTGTAACATCCAGTTTATGGGAAACACAGGGATAGAAAAGCAAGCCAAGTGATATCACAAGAAAACAAAACAACCAGGGAAATCTAAAGGGTGAGGGATTCCATATGATAATTGGCCTTATCTCTTCAATTAGTCAGTGGCCTTAAAATTTAGGGAAGCCAGGTACGGGAGAGGATGGTTGTGCTAGATTTAAAAAGATTTAAGGGACATAAAACCAAATGAATTTCATCATCCTGGGTTAGATTCAGGTTTGGAACAAACCAGCTACAAAGAACATTTGGGGTCAACTGGGGAAATTTGGATGTGGACTGGGTATTGTTTGAAGTGAAAATTTACTAAAATGGAGAAACAGAGATTATGGAAATTTTAACATAGGAATTTTATTATTTTCTAATAAGGAAGTATATCACTAGAAAAGACAGCTATTTGTACCAGAACAACTCCAGAATACTAGGACTCCTGAAGAATCTAAAAATGAGGCTAAAGGACATTTGTTAATGAATTCCTGAACTGGTTGTTCACATATTACCAAATTTTAGTTACCAAGTTGTTATTGAGTACTTCATAGAAAGTACTGTCTCTAAACTCTGTGATGAATTATGGCATTCTCATAGGTGATTCATCCACAAGTGAATCATATCATAGTGCAAATACTTTCATGCTGATAGACTTTTAACATGGTTGTTGGCATTAAGGATAATGGACTGGAACAATTTATTTGAACATTTTATTGCATCGCTTTAATGAGATAAAGCACAATTTGGTGCTTTGGATAGGAAATAAAGAAACCTGATTTCTGCCTCAGACTTTGCTACTAATTTTCTAGGGAATACCTTGAGCAAGTAATTACATTTTCCTGAAACCCATTTTCCTTGTATGAAAAAATTAAGAGTTTAAATGTGTTCATCTCCCTGATAATAGGTTATGTGAGTCTGTGGTCTCAATAGTCCATATATTTCCTTTAGCACAATTGCCAAATTGGTAAATTACATAAACCAAGCCTGCATAGAGCTCTGTGGCTCTAAGCTTGCTTCAGGATTCCTAGTGTGGTTCACCAGAGATGGGATATGTTACTGAGGCAATTTCCATATAATTGATCTTGAAAAATTAATTGATGAAATCTGAACAATGAAGAAAAAGATTTAGAGGTTTAGGGTGCCCCACTTGATAATGCTGCCTGTGGTATCCTGTTATGTTACAAACCAAATTACTGGAGAATTTCAGATACTGTGTGCAAGGACAAGTTAACATAGTTTAGATGGGACATCTTTGGTTCAAAGGTACAGTAATTTGGAAAGTGTTTAGTTGATCCCTAGAAAGTGGTTGGACGGGTTAGACTCTTTTTTTCAAGTGTTACAGGCAAGTTAACTTTTGAAGGGAAAAAAAAAGTTTTTTTCAGGCGGTGTTTCTTTGAGACTTTTAATTTACTGTTGGACTTTATTTTTCCAGACAAAAGTGCCTTTCATATGCTCACCCAATTAGCAGCCAGGTAAGAAAAGGAAATAGTAATTTAGGATTAGACCAGGAATAGAATACAATATACATAATTCCCATTATACTTTAAATAAACTAATTGCAGGCATACTATTAAGCATCTCAACATAAGGACTCAAAAGAACCTTAAGGATTATTATATTGCAGAAAGGTCTTCGCACTCTAGCAATGGGAACTGTGAACCCAGAAAGTTGACACAACAGGTCTGCCTGAACCCGTCTAAGAACCTGAAACCTAGGCTTCTGGCTCCAATGTTAGGGTGCTTCTTTATATACCACACTGCTTCAGGATCAAAAAGACCTTTTCAGATATCAAATATTCACCTACTAGAGGTATTGGCTACACATTAGCATCATTTCACTGAGTTATTTTTCTTTAAATCAAAATGGCATGTTAGTTTAAAATATTAATCCTGTAATGAAAATACATCACTTTCTGAAAATCTGGACCAAATACCAATTTTTGATTATAGAGTAGATTTTGCCCTTTAAAAAAAAATGACACAGATGTTTTCAACAGCCCTCATCTCTTTCCACAGTAATACTGGGCTTGCTACAAAGGCTATGGCGGAATTACATCTTAGGAGACAGAATTGTTTGTTCTTCTAAAAGGCGTTTGTCCCACTGGAATGTCATTTCTCCCACATTGTGTCCCCTGTGACTGTGAAGAAACCCTGAATTGATGCAACCACTACTGGAAGATGAGGTTAGAGCCAACTTTAATCACAGTAGGAAAAGGCAGCTGCTCTGGGAAGAGGAGAGTGAGCTTAGGTAGTCATTCTGGTTGTGAGCAGTTATCTGGCTTCCTTTGGAGTACCATCAGGAAACGTGAGTCTCATTGGAACAGGAAGAAAACTGATGCTGTTGTCAGTTCATTAGGTCTCTAAACTCCCCCTGCATGATCCACATGAGACAGATGTGGCAAGCAGCTGTTCCTTCCTGGTCTCACCGTCAACAAAAACAATAAATATGTGTTTTCTGCCAACTAGGAACACCGCTAGGCACTAGGGACCCAAAGGAGTATTCGATATTGTTCTCTCAAGGAGCTCCTAACCTTTTAGGAGTTAGGATAAGTGTCCATAGCCTTGTAGCATTCAGCAAAGCAACTTTTAAAATGAAATTACAGCGAAAGAAAAGGTACACTATTCTGTGCCAATACCAACATAGCTTTGCTTACATAAAAGAGAAAGCAATTAAAGCAGTTTTAAAAATTTAAATTCATTCTAGAGAATAAAGTCTGAATCTGACCTATAGCAAAACAAAAAATAAGCAAGGTTTTAATTAGCTTTCAAGAGTAATGTAACACAAAAAATATTTTCAATATTCTATTTCATGGGATTAGTTGATGTAAATCATTCTAAACACTGAATAAAACTTTTGGTTTTATTAACTATAGAATATTAGACATTCTCTTGCTTTTTAATTGAATCATTCACAGCTGTCATGAATCTGGTTGCATTTTCCTAAATGTACTAAAATTTGGGGAGTTTTTTGGCTGAGTAATATTCAGATTTTTTTGGCCAGAGATAGTTCTCTAAGGAACATTGAAGACTAAATACAAAAGAGTAGCCTTCCCAAATGCCAAAGTGCCCATTTTTTTCAAATGTCATAAACTAGGGGATAGAATTAAGCTTTTCCATCTTCCTCTTTATATAATCACTCCTAATTATCCCCATTATTTCTCCTGCTGAGGGTGTGTACTGCACCCATAATCATGTCCATACCCCTATGTCGCCAAAGTCCAAGGGGGGGGTGACCTTCTTCTCAATCTCTAACATTGCCCAAAGCCTTACAACCTTCACTAAAAGAGGCTGAGTTAGCTTTGTGTGAGTGCGTAAGGAAGGTGGACTTTTACCTCCTTTTCCCCTATAAAATTACCGAGGATTATCCTGCAGAGGAGGTTCTCTGTAGGATGGAAAGCAGTAGGCTTCTATATAGAGGTACCCTTCAGAGGCATAACACTGATCACTGATTGGTGTACAAAACATCTAGCTCTGGTCTAACACTCCAAGACCTTACATTACAGTCCCATTCACCAGCATGCTCGTGTATCCATCTTACTACAATATCCATCATATTTTGATATGATCAAGAGTAGAACACTGGGGAATCTTAAAGTCTTGAAGATAGAGAAATTCACATACACTTCAAAACTCTCATAAGATCACATATTATCTACTGATAGTAATGACTTTAAGCAAATATATTATTCTGATATCATTCTAATTGACCTTCAAAGTTAATTAAGCTGAGAGATCACTCTTTTAGGTATACTTGAATAATTTTGATAAATATAAACTATATATATGAGTTAAATGGGAACCACTGAGGATAGGAACCTTGGATTAGTAATGCTTGGAATAACATCTGGTACTCAGTAGGTATTTGATAAATATTTGAGGAATGCCCACCCAGTGGAGAGCTATAAAAGAAAATATATTAAGTCTTTTCAATATCTAAGGACAGAGCAGCTGCATAATTAGTCACAAATAAGATCGGCTCAGTTTACTTTTGTCCATTTTAATGTCCATATGAGCAGTTATTTCTTAAATGACCTAGGGCTACCATGTGATATGCAAAATATTATCACTAACATAAAAAATGATTAAACAAGCCACATTGTATAAGTATTTTGTTAGTAACTTGGGAGTCTTTCTATATTGTTTGATATGCTGTCAAAAGTTTAAACAACATTTAGTGAGTCTGCTATGTGCCAAGCTCAAAATTGTTTGTCAAAATTGTAGTTTTTGTTTATTGACTGTTTTTTAAGTCCCCAAAATAAGAACACATCCATCTTTTTCATCAAGCCAGCACCTGGCTCAATGCCTGTCAATAGGTTGTGATATATTGCCAAAAATATTTATTCAACAAATGAAAAAATGAAATATAGTGAATGGTCAGGTTTTTGCTTCCAAGTGATATAGTCTAGAGGAAGAAGGGATGACAGAATGTGGTTAAGTGCTGTAAGAGTAGATGCTGTTAGAGTCAGGTGCTATGGAATAAGTAGCTGTTAAAAATAATGTTATGGTTAAATAGTTAAGCATAGCATGAGAACTATTCATTAGAGGCCTAGAAGGTCTAGCTACACAGTAGAGAGACAAATAGAATGGTCCAAGAAAAAAGAGAATAGGAGTAACAGGTAAAGAATCCAGAAATTAGACCCTTTGATGATAGAAGGAATGGATCTGTGTATTGCCCAAAGAGTAAAGAGACTATCCCGGAACTTGAGAACAAGGTAATTGGACTATTGGTCTCAGAAACAAAACGAAGAAGACCCCCAAATAGAATTATGTGGCATGATGAGCTACATCATAATTGAGGAACTGTAGGACTGAAAAGAAGAAGGGCATTGAAAGTCCTCACAACCCCTTCATATCCATAGGTATTGAAAAAGGAATAGCAGTTATTCACTGACAGTCCTTGGATGTTAACATATAGTCCCCTTAACTCACCCTATACTCTACCTCTGCGGTGCCTACTTTATAAAGGCGACTTAGACACTTCTAAGAGCAGAAGTTGGTGAAGGCCAGGAGGAGAAATGCCTGAGAATCAGAGTCCTAAAAAACTAGATTCTATCTTGTTCCAGCCCTGTCACCACTTAGCTGTCTAACCTGGAGAATTTACTTGTTTGGGAGCCTCATTTTCTCATCTTACTAACAGAGTATTAGACTGTAAAGACTTTCACTCTAAAGTGGTAACATTCTGCCAGTTTTTTCATTCTTACAATCTGCCATAATCTTAAGAACGCTGTAATAAAGTGTTTTAAAAAGTTGGACAGACTTTGGAATCTAAGGCAACAATGAAGTGATAATCGGGAATTGGGTGAGATGCTACCACTGAGGAGGAACAAAGCTGAAATTTGCCCTCCAGACTGAGACACATTTTGGGATGTTGAGTAGGAGTATTTGTAGGCAGAATGGGGCTTAAATTTTTGTTCTTCTGTATTGACAAGAAGGAATGTGTTCTTGAGTTTTATAATTTAGTTTGATCTATCATAAATTCAACCAAGACTCTTGGATTAATCACACCTTAAATAGTATGTCATTGCATCTGTAATACAAGAAAATTTCCCAGTATTGAGAGGGAACGAGAAACTCCTTTATTGAGAATTTAAATTGAACATAGATAAAACTAATTCTCCACAGCTATAGTTGTCAGGGTAACTTGAATTACCTTAATAAAGGCTTTTTGGTTTTTAAAGGTGTTTAAATGATGTAATTGCCCAACTCCCCACTTCGCTCTGTTGAAACCCAGTAAGTATTTTTCCCACCAAGCTGTTGCCCTATGATTGACGAAGGAACTTTTGCCGGTCCCCTTGCAGGATGTCTAGTTATTCAGTGTAGAGTATTGGGACAAATGTAATTCAGAGAATTATTGTCATCTGATATATTGTCCTCGGGGGTCATCTTATGTCAATCCACAAGTCACTGCAAATCTGTTCGGCCATTTATGAGACAAGTAGAGACTTGCTCCCATTTTTGAAGTTTGGCATAGCTAGCGTTTCTCCTTGCCAAAAAGGGCAAAGGCCTTGAGCAAGAAGCCAGCTTTTTCCTGATTACAAAACTGTCCACAATTCCTCGCCAACCTATCTGTGTAAGTCTATTTTTTTCTGCTAACCCATTACACTTCTCAGAGAGAACCCCCCTTTTTTATTAGGACATGGCATTTATCATTTAAACGTCAGCTGATGTTCAAGCATTGACTGATGCAACATTGCTGCATTTGCTGCATATGGGTAAAAAGAATCATGAAGTTTTGTTTTTGTTTTGTAACTAAAGAAAATCAACTATTATTTTCTAAAAGCACTGAATTTGTTTGATCTTAAGTAGATAAATTATAACCATGATGATAAGATACATGATACCAAGGGGGGAAAAAATCAACTAATTTTGCACTGATTATGTTGATACTGTGTAACAGTTTTACTAGGAAACAAGTCATGATCATCAAGTTTTTGCAAAGCGAACTCTGATATATAAAATCTAAACCCTATCAGGCCCAATCTTCATTCCCTCAGCTGTTTCATTTTGTAGAATTTGGGTGGTTGTCAGTATCATTTTGGGCTTTTTGAAGTACTAGAATAAATACTTAAGAATATGACAGTTCAGTAGCATGCTGATACCAAATTTTAACACAGGGCTGCATGTTTGAATTCAAAAGTTTTCTTCAGGTAAGATGATAAGAGTTTCAACCAGGAATGGGCCGCTAGAAAAAACTTTGTTCTAATAAGTTTGTCGGGTATCTCAAAACTCGGTTTTAAAGTTTTCCATTTGAGAAGCAGTGGAATACTGAACAATCTCTTTGTTCTGATTGTTTTAAATACTATACAGCTCGCACCTCTCACAAGACCCCGAACACGTGCATTGCTGGCGAGACAGTGTGGCAACGTTTTCCTTGTAATGCCCCAAGTCTTGCCAAAGCAGTGAACAACATTATGACACAGTGTCTGTCAAGCTGGATGTCTAACAGGAGGGTGCCAGCCAGCCTAGGCCTGGTCCCACGTGGGCTTATTCCCACCTCTCCCACATATTTGGAAACTGATGTCTCATTGGTGTGTTCACAAATTCTACTAACACAAGCCTTTTTCTTAACCAATTGGTCTTTTGCAAGAAGTAGGCAAAATATTGGTGTGAATTATAGCAAATCTCTAGTCCATGCTGCTATGGGAGAAACTCTGGGAGATTCTTTTATTGACCCAGAAAGCAATTCCTTCGCTGATCCACTGTCTGCAAGCACTTCACAAGGTAAAGTCAATTCCAGATATGGTGTTGGGATACTTTGGGCGTCTATGGAAGGGTAAAACTGCTCTTGTCATTTGTTTTCCAAGTCATGTTTGTTCTAATACTATAATGTGTATAAGCCAGTATTTTAATGCTAATTTGACGCTCTAGTGTTTACTTGTAAGTATATTAAGGACTTTTCAAAAGAAACCTAAACTCACCCACATTTTATCTTTGTGCATGGCTCCCATTCCCTGAATTTTAAGCTCTAAAGGTCTATTTATATATATATATTTTTTTAACTCCTATTCATTTTAAGGTCTTTTTAGAATACCTGAAGTGTCACTTTTTCTCCTTTTAGTCTTATGTGTTAGATATCTCTCATAGCAGTTTTTATCTTACAGCATTTTTTATTCCTCTGAAAACCATTTCAGCACATTTTGGTTCCACTTTGAAAATAATTTGGAAATTTGTGGATACATTTTATCTCTTCCAAAGAATTGTAAGCTTCCAGAGTATAGGACCAGGTTATAGTCTTCCTGCATTTCTTAGTTTACCTAACGTAGTGCCTAGTGCATTGTAGGACAGATTGTGGGAACCTTGGAGAATGTCTATTCTAAGCATCTCATCTTTACACATAAAGAAAATTGGTCCCTAAATGCTTACTGCATGCTAAATAAATGATTACCTATTATTTTTACTTGGATATATAAGATTCAAACAGACACCTCATTTTTCAGCATTTCTTTCCCGGCCATCCCAAACTGTAAATTCTTAATTTCTGTAGCTCCTTCTACTGGAGTTTCTTAGCACAGCTTCTTCTGTTTTGTGCTGTTTCCTATTTATTTCCACATACCTGTTTGTCTTATTTATTTTTTCTTCTCATGGGTACCACATAAAAATACATTGTGTTAACTGATGTGATTCATGTTTTACAATGTAAGTGCTAAAGCATTAAAATTAAGTCTCTTAATTGTCAAAATGGATGGCTTTACATTCTTATGTTTTAATTTTTCTGGAAGCCTGAAGTTTGAGCATATTAATCACAATTTTTTAAAACATAAACCTTTTTTAAAATTAATAGAAAATATTTCCTGAAATACTATTTCATTGTATTATGATGATTTGGCTCAATGTATATTTTCTATTGTCCGAGCCTCCTAAATGGGAGTTTAGTTTCATTGTATTATATAGAAGTCTATAATTCTGTTTTTCTGCAAGCCATAAAAATTGCTGCTATCTTTCTCCATTTATTAAGTTAGCCTGAGTCAGAATGTTGTAGCTATACTGTGAAATAGTTCTTGAGTCAAAATTTGATAGTTTTATCTATTTGAAAAAAATATGTCCAGAATGCAGTGTGACAGATATTTTAGGTTAACTGTTTTGGGGGAGTGGGGACAGGGGACAAGTACTGTTTATGGTAGGGGTGGTTATATGATTCAAGTTAGTTTTCATCCTGTACTAATCTCTCTATTTTTATGCCTTAAATTTGCCCTGGGTTTAATTTTTTTGAGTCGCAAATCCCCACTCCAAAAAGAATAACTCAGTACTTTTCTTCTTAATTAACATAGTATAGAATCATTAGCAAATAGGAAATTGCATATTGTTCCAATAATTTAACTCTTGTCTTACGTGATCTCTAATTTTTATTCGTAAGTGTTATTTCTCTGTTAAAAAGGTGGGTTCCCAAAGGCCAAAGACCTACAGTCGTTAACTTTGGTATTTTGTAGATGACCGCTAAACATTTACTCCATCCTTGCCAAGACAAACAGGCTAACAAACTTGAAAGTAACCTGAGAATATGATCATCATCAGCCATCTGAGGCCAGCAGAGAGAAACACTGCAGAGTTTTTGTATTTGGCCTGACAGAATAATCAATTTAGGTGCTTCTTCCTCATCATAGGCAAAGTGGAACGGGGTTTTTGCTAGAAGTTGGGTGCTGTTATTGAAGAAAAAGTGGCTAGTTGAGTGTGAGTGATCCCCACGTCAACTATATTTAAGCTCATACACATGAGTTTAAAAAGTCTACTGTATGTAGCCATTATACCCACAGAGGACATTTGCACCTTTTCCTGGGCTCCATGATCACTGGGGGCACCTTGATTTTATTCCCCTCTCTGTTTTCCTCATGAGCTTCTCAAGCAGCCCCAAGTAACCCCATGCTGGCTCTGAAACCATTTCCACTAGTAAAAATTGGCAGAATTGAAGGGAAGCTTCCACAAAGTCAGGGAATATGCCTCCAGCTTTTAGTGCCAGACTTAGTCCTGTGTGAATTCTTTAAGTTGTTGCACCAGAGCATTGAAAGATGATGACACACTTGTCCTGTGGAACTGATTGAGCAATAGAAATATGCCTTAGAGACCTGATAACTGCTGCAATAGATGATCCTTTGAAACGAGAGTCTCTCCTGAGATAGGAGCAAGTGATTCATTGCTGCCATTTTTATTGAGGGATACTTATGCTGTGTCTATGTGACTTCAGGCAACTGTATGCTTGGAAGCATTTAGATAATTGACCAAAGTTTTCACCTTTTCCAGAAGTTTGAAGGAACTCATGCAGTATCAGGGGACGTAATTGTCAGTCTTCTCTTGGCCACAAGCTTTCTGAGTGAATTCAAGCAAGTCACTTACCCTCTCTGCCCCATATCCATTTATACTAATAGAAAATACAGGAGTATTGTGAGGATTAAATGATAATGTTTGCAAGAGCACATCTGAAGCACTCTATACGGTTTATTGGTTTGGCCTTGTAGATAGACTATCACTAATAGAAGACATAGAGTATCCTAAATTTGAAGCATTTTAAGGAAGGCAGAGGAAAAAACTGTGTTAGATTATAATGTTTTCTATATGATGAACATTTAGGTTATCAACACAGCTCTGAATTTCATAATCTCACATTTAATAACAGTTCAGGGCTCTTTTTTAGAATTGCACTATTGTCCATATTAATTTTTTCCTTAGTGTGGCTCTACTTTTATCACTTATTTCTGATTTAACCCTTCAAATCTCTTTTCTGATCACCAGGACTTAGCAGATTTGGTAGATTTCTAGGCTCTGAGAATCTCCTTACTGTGTTTCCAAAAACTATGTCATTTCTCTTTTACTCCCCTCCCCAATTATATATTATTGGAAATGCCTAAAATAAATGTCACTTATATTAGATGCTTACAAGAAAACACAGCATTTTTAAGGTTTATTTTCCCCTAGCATCCCTAAGGGATTCAACTTGTCTTAAAAGCTACCTGACAGCAGTTATCCATTTGAATGGTTAATTACAGTTTAAAAAATGGGTCATTAAATGGACAACCATTCTTGTACTTCCAATAGAGATTGTCATAGATATCTGTCTTTGTCAGCATTCTCCCTTCTACCTTGAATAAGATAACCCCAAGAAAATTGTAAATTTATAAATCATAGCTCCTTGTAAAGTACACTTTCTTCGTGTCAGATGAAATCTGAGCAGGGTAAACTTCTTCATTGTATTAGGCCAAGAAAACTGACATAATTTCTGTTGTTTGAGCTTCCTCTGGACAATCTTAAATTAAGCATTAATTATTCAGAAGTTGCTTACTAAATGCCTTGTGTCCGTCTACTGGTGTTGAATATTTCAAAAATATGTGATAGTAAATGAATCAGACTCACTTGAACAGAACTAAGTTTCTATAAACCTCTACTAGATTACCCTTTTCTGTAGAAGCAGTTTTGCTCCTATAATCAATTTAGACACAGGAATTGCACATGCATCTGATAGCAACTGAAACCCAGCTCCAATAGCCTCAGAATTAAGATCATGTGGCTGTTTGAGTACACAGTTTTTTAGACCCATGTAATTTTTATTTGAGTAAGAGATTGCCAATACAAGATTGAGGTTCCCACAAGTGGCGAATGATTTGCATTATAGAGTTAAAGCAGTCAACTGTCAATTACCTACATGTGAATTATCCCTCATTACCTCATGCCAGGATTTCTGGACAGCTCTTTAGCTGACTTTCTAAATGAGAGACTCTCAGTCATCCAATTCAGTCTGCCAGATAAGTGGTCCTCAAAACCGATCTGTTTTCTATCATGTATTGAGCATCTACTTGTGAAGTCTGAACACATCTGCCTGGCTTTCAAAGCTCTTTATAATTTGGTTCCCCTTATTTTGCTCCACACCCCCAGACTTGTCCGCCTTTCTCTAATTGGACTAATCTCACAGTCCCACCAATAAGCCACAATCACTCTTGCCTCCAGGCCTATCACATCCTGGAATGCCTTTTTAAATTCTTTCACCTTTTCAAATCCTCCTTTTCCTTCAAGGTCAGGTTCAAGTAACTTCTACACCGTGAAGCCTTCTCTTAATACACGACTGTTAATTGTTCTCCCTCTCCTCTGAACTGAAAATATGTTCAGAATATATTTCCTTCCCACCTCCGCTGCCACCACCCGGGTCCAAGCCCACATCTCTTGCCTGGATTGCTATCCCAGTCTGTTGACAGGTTTTCCTGCCTCTCCCCTTACCTCCCAACAATCTAGTCTCAGCCCGTCATCCAGAGAGATGATGTTACCATGTAAGTCAGAATTGTCTCTCAACTCAACACCCTGCAATGGCTCCACACTTACAACAAAAGCCTGAGTCTGCCCCACACCCCTACTCCGCCCCCGGTCAGTCCCTCTGCCATATACTCATCCTGCTCCAGCCACACTGACCTCCTTGCTGTCCCTCCCATATTCTACGCACACTCCTGCCTTGGTGTTCTTATTTTAGTTCTTGCTCCTTCCTTGCATCCTCTCCCTCTGATATCTTCTTGTCAGCTCCTTCTGATCTTTGCTAGGATCTTACTATCTGGTGAAGACCGACTTGACCACCTGTTGAATTATCTGTCCTGACCCCTGACCTGCCTTCCCCCTGCTCTACCTCTTCCTATTTCTAAAACATTCATCATCTTCTTCTAACATACCATATAATTTACTTATTTATTATATTTATTATTTATGGTCTGCTTTATCCCACTGCATATTAACCCCATGAAGGCAGAGATATTTGTCTAGTTTACCCACCCTCAGATATGTCTCAGAGGCCTAGAATGTGCTCAATGAATAACAGAGCTCATAAGTACTTGTTAAAATGGAAGAATAAAATCCTATAACGTTCTTTGTCTGTATCACACTATTGAACCCTTAATTAGAGACTGCCTGATAATTATTTTCTGTTTTATATATCTCTTAAGCCAAGTTATATAGACACTGAGAATAAGACCGTGTTTTATTCTCTTCTTTATTCCACAAGTATCTAACATGTAATAGGTAGTGAATAAGTTCCCGTTAACTCATTAATACGAAGCTGATCTCCTGCTGTACCTTGGCAGCACCTGAGATCAGGTATTGGAATATGTTTAGTATGTAAAAATAAAAGTTTGTACTAAATATTATTCTTCAAACAATGCTAATGTAAAACAACAATTATTATATATGCTAAAAATCAGGTACAAATATATTTGGGTTTACCTATTATTTAGAGTTATTTGCACCATGTCCCTCCATTGGTTTGAATGTCATTACTAGTATATCATTTGAATATTAATTAAATATCTTAATTTGTGAGTTACTCAAAAGTCTGGCTTCATCTGCAAGTCTGCCTACCTTTTGATATTTCCAGTGTTCTGAAAACACTGTCAACATCCAAGAGACTTATTTGCTAGCAGTGCTAAGAAAAGTAACTTATTTGATTAAGTTATTAATATCCAATATATAAAGCACTTAGGAAGTGCCTGATATGTAACAGGTGATCAACAAATGTTAATTTTGTCTTCTCACTCCTAAAATGGAAGTTACCACTTTGGGATAATATAGATTTTCATTATCCACGCCATCAAAAGTTTTCTACTACCATGGTTAATTAAGTCAGACTTATTACTTTCTCTCTTACAATCTTTTCCTTAGCATTTTTCCCCAGAATATGTAGATATTATCTGATAGATACATATTATTAATCTTAGTTCCAGAAGAAGGAAACCAAGCTTCAATTTCTTGTTTTGGCAAAGAGCCAATGGCAAATTCAGTAACAGGATGGTAATATCCTTTGCATGTTCCAGACATGTGAACATGTGGCTCTCCTTACTTCCTTTAACTAAGTCACTTCTTTTGGAAAAAGTAAAAGTTTCATTATTATGTTTTTGTTTTGCATTAGCAATTAAATAATTTTAATGTAAGATCATTGGATATGACTTTTCTATTGTCGTACACGTTATCTAAAACCCTAACTTTAGTTTAGCTTTTAAAATTAAAGACCTATTACATAGACTGTCTGAGCAAGTTTGCTTAGTTGATTAAAATATGATGCTCGGAAGAGCCAAAAGTGTGAGTTTGATGTTACATATGGCTAGATTTACATAGAAATCTTTGCCATTTGCAAAGAAATCTCTTTGTCATTGATACAACCACATCTCTAGCCAATTACAAGATACAAACAACTGACCCAGGAGAAGCCAATCCAATTTGCAGGTGTATTTCCTGATATGAAATCTAATCATTTTTGATCCTATATTCATTTAGCTATTATTGGTTAAGCAAACCCAGGGGATATAAGGGACAGGCTAGGTGATAAGAGACAAGTATCTTTTCCTTAGAATATCTTTATCAATAACAGTGCAAATTCTAATCATCCCACTGGGCCCTCATAATTCAAAACCCATCTCTATCACAGAGTTGTCCCTAGTTATTTCAGAGCATGTGAGTCTCTTTCTCTTCTATATTTGCAGAGCACTTATTGCCCTAATCACTAGTTTGGTCTGTATACTTCCTTCTGTTATTAAACATCTTTCACCTTGTTAAGCTTCTTAAGGTCAAGACCTACATTATAATATATTTCTTGTGAAGCCTGAAAAATACCTTGCACAAAGTATTAAGTAATTGGTTATCTTGATTTGAGATGCTTTTGGTTTTATATTACTGATTGAGCATGTACTGAGATTAAGATATTGAGAAAGAAAAATGCTGAAGTAAAATAAGGAAAGGTCTTGGGAAGAGGAACATCACAGTTAAATATAATCATAATACTCCAAGAAGCAAGGTTTGTAAAATAAGATAGTTGATACAAGGAAAAGTTAACTAATTAGCATAAAAATAGT
>JAVSCE010009709.1:0-84089 GCA_032199065.1 Smutsia gigantea
AAAAAACAGAGTCTACTCACATAAACAGAATCAGAAATGAGAAAGGAAAAATCACTCTGGACACCACAGAAATATAAAAAATTAATAAAGAATACTATGAAAAATTATATGCTAACAAACTGGATAACCTAGAGGAAATGGAATTCTTAGAAAAATACAACCTTCCAAGGCTGACCCAGAAAGAAACAGAAAATCTCAACATACCAATTACCAGTAAAGATATTGAACTGTTAATCAAAAACCTACCTAAGAACAAAACGCCTGAACCAGATGTCTTCACTGCTGAATTTTATCACACATTTAGTGAAGAACTGCTACCCATCCTCCTTAAAGTTTTCCAAAGAGTAGAAAAAAAGGAAATACTTCCAAACTCATTCTGAGGCCAGCATCACTCTAATACCAAAACTAGGCAAAGACACCACAAAAAAAAGAAAATTACAAACCAATATCCCTGATGAACACAGATGCAAAAATACTCAACAAGATATTAGCAAACTGAATTAAAAAATACATCAAAAACATCATCCATCATGATCAAGTAGGATTCATTCCAGAGATGCAAGGATGGTACAACATTCGAAAATCGATCAACATCATCCACCACATCAACAAAAAGAAGGACAAAAACCGTAAGATCATCTCCACAGATGCTGAAAAAGCATTTGACAAAATTCAACATCCATTCATGATAAAAACTCTCAACAAAATGGGTATAGAGGGCAAGTACCTCAACATCATAAAGGCCATATATGACAAACCCACAGCTAACATCATACTTAACAGCGAGAAGCTGAAAGCTTTTCCTTTAAGATCGGGAACAAGACAAGGATGCCCACTCTCACCACTTGTATTCAACATAGTACTGGAGGTCCTAACCACTGCAATTTGACAACACAAGGAAATAAAAGGCATCCAGATTGGCAAGGAAGAAGTTAAACTGTCCCTGTTTGCAGATGATATGATATTGTACGTAAAAAACCCTAAAGAATCCACTCCAAAACTACTAGATCTAATATCTGAATTCAGCAAAGTTGCAGGATACAAAATTAATACACAGAAATCTGTAGCATTCCTATATACTAACAATGAACTATCAGAATGAGAAATCAGGAAAACAATTCCATTCACAGTTGCATCAAAAAGAATAAAATACCTAGGAATAAACCTAACCAAGGAAGTGAAAGACCTATACTTTGAAAACTACAAGACACTCATGAGAAAAATTAAAGAAGATACCAATAAATGGAAACACATCTCGTGCTCATGGATTGGAAGAATTAATACTGTCAAAATGGCCATCCTGCCTAAAGCAATCTACAGATTCAATGCACTTCCTATCAAAATACCAACAGCATTGTTCATCAAACTGAATCATTCTAAAATTCATATGGAACCACAAAAGACCCTGAATAGCCAAAGCAATTCTGAGAAGGAAGAATAAAGCTGCGGCATTATGCTCCCCAACTTCAAGTTCTACTATAAATCCACAGTAATCAAGACAATTTGGTACTGGTACAAGAACAGACCCATAGACCAATGGAACAGACTAGAGAGCCCTGATATACACCCAACCACATATGGTCAATTAATATATGATAAAGTAGCCATGGACATACAATGGGGAAATGACAGGCTCTTCAACAGCTGGTGTTAGCAAAACTGGACAGCTACATGCAAGAGAATGAAACTGGATTATTGTTTAACCCCATACACAAAAGTAAACTCAAAATGGGTCAAAGACCTGAACGTAAGTCATGAAACCATAAAACTCTTAGAAGAAAACATAGGCAAAAATCTCCTGAATATAAGCATGAGTAACTTCTTCCTGGATGCATCTCCTCGAGCAAGGTAAACAAAAGCAAAAATGAACTCATGGGACTACATCAAACTAAAAAGTTCCTGTATGGCAAAGGACACCATCAACAGAACAAAAAAGGCACCCCACACTATGGGAGAATATATTTATAAATGACATATCCGAAAAGGGGTTAACATCCAAAATATATAAAGACCTTACATGCCTCAACCCCCAAAAAGCAAAGAACCAAATTAAAAAATGGGCAGAGGATATGAAGAGACAGTTCTCCAAAGAAGAAATTCAGATGGCCAACAGACACATGAAAAGATGCTCCACATCACTAATCATCAGGGAAATGCAAATTAAAACCACAATGAGATATCACCTCACACCAGTAAGGATGGCCAGCATCCAAAAGACTAAGAACTACAAATGCTGGTGAGGATGTGGAGAAAGGGGAGCCCTCCTACACTGCTGGTGGGAATGTAAGCTTGTTCAACCATTGTGGAAAGCAGTATGGAGGTTCCTCAAAAAACTAAAAATAGAAATACCATTTGACCCGGGAATCCCACTCCTTGGAATTTACCCAAAGAATACAACTTCTCAGATTCAAAAAGACATATGCACCCCTATGTTTATTGCAGCACTTTTTATAATAGCCAAGATATGGAAGCAACCTAAGTGTCCATCAGTAGATGAATGGATAAAGAATAAGTGGTACATATACACAATGGAATACTATTCAGTCATAAGAAAGAAACAAATCCTACCATTTGCAACAGCATGGATGGAGCTGGAGGATATTATACTCAGTGAAATAAGCCAGGTGGAGAAAGACAAGTGCCAAATGATTTCCCTCATTTGTGGAGTATAACAAAGAAGCAAAACTGAAGGAACAAAATAGCAGCAGACTCAGAGACTCCAAGAAGGAGCTAGTGGTTACCAAAGGGGACGGGCGTGGGAAGGCGGGTGGGGAGGGAGGGAGAAGGGGATTGAGGGGTATTTTGTTTAGTACACATAGTGTGGGGAATCTTGGGAAAAACAGTGTAGCACAGAGAAGGCAAATAGTGAATCTGTGGCATCTTACTATACCCAAGGACAGTGACTGCATTGGGGTATGGGTGGGGACTTGATAATATGGGTAAATGTAGTAACCACATTGTTTTTCCATGTGAAACCTTCATAAGAGTGTATATCAATAATACCTTAATTTAAAAAATTTACAACCTCAAAAAAAAAAAGATGAGAGAAGATAGAAATGAAACTGAGGCTAGGAAAACAACAGAAAAAGCAATCAAACTAAGAGCTGGTTCTTTGAAAACATAAACAGAAGTGATAAACTTTTACCCGGACTCTTCAAGAAAGAATGAGGACTCAATAATGTCAGACACGAAAGAGGAGAAATTACAACCTACAACATAGAAATTCAAAGGATTATTAGAGAATTTAACAAAAAATTACATTCCAAAAAATTGGACAATCTAGAAGAAATATTCCTAAAACATTTTAAAAATATACAATCTTTGAAGACTAAATCAAGAAGAAATAGAAAACCTTACCAGACCAATTACTAGTAATGAAATTGGACTGGTAATCAAAAAACTCCCAACAAATCCTAGGAGCAGATAGCTTTACAGGTGAATTTTACCAAACATTTAAAGAAGAACTAAAACATATCATTCATAAAGTATTCCAAAAAATCGAAGAGGAAGGAACATTTCCAAACTCATCCTAATGAGGCTAGCATTACTGATAACAAAGCCAGAAAAAGACAGTACAAAAAAGAAAATTATAGACCAATATCCCTGATGAATATAGATGAAAAAGTATTCAACAAAATATTAGCAAACTGGATTCAAATATACATTTAAATGATCACTCACCACGAACAGGTGGGATTTATTCCCGAGATATTAGGATGATTCAACATCAGTAAATTCATCAATTTTATACATCACATTAATAAAAGGAAGGATAAAAAACATATCTCGGTAGATGCAGAAAAAGCATTTGAGAAAATTCAGCACACATCATGATAAAAACGCTCAACAAAGTGATTATAGAGGGAATATAAATGAACATAATAAAGATTATATATGACAAACCCACAGTTAACATCATAACTCAATGTTGAAATGCTGAAAGCTTTTCTTCTCAAGATCTGGAACAAGACAATAATGCCTGCTTTCACAACTTTTTAGGTGAGGAAGAAGTAAAACAGTCACTGTTTACAAATGACATGATTCTATATAGAGAAAACTCTAAAGATTCCAGTAAAAAATTACTAAAACTAATAAATGAATGCAGTAAGCTGCAGGATATAAAATCAATATATAGAAAGCTGTTACATTTCTATATACTAGCAAAGAACTAGTAGAAAGGGAAATGAAGAAAACCATCCCATTTACCACTGCCCCCAAAAGTATAAAACTCTTAGGAATAAATTTCACCAAGGAGGTAAAAGACCTTGAAAACTGTTAGACAATGATAAAAGAAATCGAAGATAACACAAATAAATTGAAAGATATATTGTGCTCATAGATTGGAAGAATTGGTATTAAAATGTCCATACTACCTAAAGCAATCTACAGATCCAATGCAATCCCTATCAAAATACCGAAGGCATTTTTTTACAGAACTAGATCAAATAATCTTAAATTTGTATGGAACTACGAAAGACCCTGAATAGTCAAATCAACCTTGAGAAAGAACGAAGTTGGAAGTATCATGCTCCAATTTTAAACAATGGTACAAAGGTATAATAATCATAGTATAGTACTGGCACAAAAATAGACATTTGGTCAATGAAACACAATAGAGAGCCCAGAAATAAACCTGTGCTTATATGGCCAATCTATGACAAAGAAAAAAAGAATATACAATGGGGAAAGGACAGCTTCTTTAGTAAACGGTGTTGGGAAAACTGAACAGCTACCTGCAAAAGAATAAAACTGGATCATTTTTTTTTACACCACACACAAAAAGAAACTTGCAATGAATCAAAGACATCGAAGTAAAACCTGAAAGCTAAAACTCCTAAAAGAAAACAATCACAGTAAATTCTTAAGCATTGGCCTTAGCAATTTTTTTCTGGATACATATCCCCAGGCAAGGGAAAAGAGTAAAAATAAACAAGTGGGACTACATCAAACTAAAAAGCACAGTGAAGGAAACCATCAGGAAAAAGAAAAGCCAAGATAATGAATTTGGGAGAAGATACTTGCAAATAATCTATTCAACAAGGAGCTGATATCCAAAATGTACAAAGAACTCAACAAAAAGAAATTCAACACCGAAAACCCCACAAATAACACGATTAAAAATGGTCAGAGGACCTTAATTAACATGTTTCCAAAGAAGATATACAGAGGGCAGACATGAAAAGATGCTCGATATCACTAATCCTCAGGGAAATGCAAATCAAAGCCACAATGATATATCACCTCACACCAGTCAGAATGGCTAGTATAAAAAAGACAAGAAATAACCAGTGTTGGTGAGAATGTGGAGAAAATGGAACGCTCATGCAGTGTTAGTGGAAATGTAAACTGGTATAGCCACTATGTGAAACAGTATGGAGGTTCCTCAAACTATTAAAAATAGAAATACAGTAGAATCCAGTAACTCCACTTCTGATTATTTACCCAAAGAAAACAAAAACAGCAATTAAAAAAACCCTATGTTTATTACAGCATTATTTACAATAGCTAAGATATGGAAACAACCTAAGTATCTATAAATAGATGAAGAGATAAAGAAGTGGTGTGTACACACACACACCCTGGAAGGAAATCTTGCCATTTGTGATATGGATGGACTTAGAAGTTATTGTGCTAAGTCAAATAAGTCAGAAAAAGAAAAATACCATGTGATTTCACTTATGCATGGAATCTAAAAAACAGAATAAATGAAAAAATAACCCAGAAAAAGACTCCTAAATACAGAGAACAAACTGATGGTTACCAGAGAGGAGGAGGATGGAGAGATAAGCAAATAGATGAGGGACTTAAGAGGTGTGAACCTCCAGTCGTAAAATAAATGTCAAAGAGTGAAATGTACAGCATGGGAAATATAGTCATTAATATACTATCAGTGGTAACAGATAGTAACTACACTTACCATGTTGGACATTTTGTAATGTATATAAATGTCAAATCTTTATGTTATATACCTGAAACTATTTTAATATTAAATCAACTATAGTTCAATTTTTTAAAAAAGGGAGTCAGGTCGTGCTAGTTAGACATTTACTTGCTAAAAGAAAGTTAAATGCTTTATATCATTTGGGTCATAAAGGGTAAGCTTTAACCAGTGGTCCAGGGCATGAAAAGATAGGTATTAAGTAAGACCCAAAATTAAATTTCAATATTATTAAATGAATTTTAACATTTTAAGAAACCTAGTTTAACAATGATATAGCTATACAGAGTGTCCTATGTGCTCTGTAAATTGTCACACAAACCACTGTGAAAATTTTTTAAATCCTGTAGGCGTTTTCACTAACATTTATAAAGAGATAAGACCAACTTCTGATGTTGTCCAATCTTTCTGCATGCCAGAGATCGTTTAAATTTTTCTCATCAAACATCTGGAATACAAGACAAGAGGGTGTTTGTTTGAAAACACTGGCTTAGTAAAATACTTCTGCAAGATTAATTACTTTAGCCTCATTTATGGACAACTATAAACCCTTTTGTTTTGCGTGGTATTATAAAACTTTTTATGAATGCAAATGTCTTATTTAACTTCTGTGTTGTTAATATATAATCAAGCCCACTTCAAGGAGCTTCCCACATGGAGTATGAATCTGTATTTGTTGGGATTCTTTCATAATATTCTCAATCATAATATAAGTTGGTCATGGGGATAGTAGTACAGCATGAAGAATATAGCCAATGATTCTGTACTGTCTTCCTATGTTAACAGATAGTAACTGCACTAGTAGGGAAGAGGATTTAATAATATTGGCTAATTGCTGAACCACTGTGTTCTATACTTGAAATTAATATGATTATATATCAACTAAACTTTAATAAAATATATACACATAGATATGTATCTATCTATATCTATATCTATATCTAAATATATCTATATGAAGAATGGTATGCAGTGAACACAATAAGGTAGAAAGGGGAAGATCAGATAGAGGCTTGCAAACCTTGTTAAAGATTTTGCTTTCTATGCTAAAAACAATAAGAAGTCTGAATGGTGTTAATGAAAATAATGACGATAATACCTAATATCTTTTGAGCACTTACGATGTTCCACTTACCATTCTGAGAACTTCACAAGAATTGTTATTTAATCCTCTGGAAAGATTTTATGAACTGAGTATTATTATTACCTCCCACTTTAAGGATTAAGACATTGAAACATGGAGAAGTTAATGGTTTTTGCCCGTTTTTCACACTAGCAAATATAATTTTGGGATCACAAGAACATATTCTATGCATACATTGCAATTCACTACCTCAGACTTGGAATCACCCATTTTTCCGATTAAAAGGCAATGAATCCTTTTAACAGTGAATAGTATTTAGAAACCACAGTCTGGGCACTAAGTGTGCTCAGTGTTGTTGGCATGTCATTGCTTCCAGGCCACATCAGTGAACAAAATTAACAAGTGATACAGTTTTTAAATAATGAGTTAATATTGATATTGCCAATTCTCATTTAATATTACTGTTTTCTCTTATTTTTGTATCTTACGTCTCTTATACTCAATGTACTTTCTTATTTGTTTTATCTTATAATATACATAAAATACATATAGTCTCCAGAAGTCAACGTCATGAACAAACAAACAAGGAGTAGGCAAATGTTCTAGATTAAAAGTGACTAAAAGACCAGACAACCAAATATAATGCATAAACCTTGTTTGGATTCTGGATGGGAGAGAAAAACGAAAATAAAAAGTAAAACAGCAGTAAAAAGTTCTGAGGACACTTGGGGAACTTTGAATATAGACTACATATTAGAGGGTATTATAAAATTATAGTTAATTTTCTTGGGTGGAGTCACAGATTATTGTTATGAAAGAGACTCCCCTTATTCCTAAGAGATGCTCATTAAGATATTTACAGGTGAGGTGTCATGTTATCTACAACTTACTTTTGAATGGTTAGATGAAAAAGCACAAACACACATGCAGACCTAAAAAAAGTATACACTTAAAGGAATAAAAAAATGTCTGACTCCATGTCTGAGGCAGGGAAATGTAAATAAAAACAAATCCGGACTTAAATAGGGAGAGACTTTCATTCAAATGAAAGACTATTGCAGTAGGGAAAACACTCTTATCTCTGTAATCTGAAATCTTCTAAAAATCTAACAGAAAAAGCTTTTTCTTTCATGGGGTAAAGGAAAGGAAGCAGAGATAAGCAGAATATTTTAAGGGAAAGCTGCATAAGAGGAAAGACTGCAAAGGAGGGTCTGATCTGACATGGAAAGGGTCTCACTGAGGTCAGCCAATTTCTAGGAGAAGCTGATAGGGGGAGCCATGTTTCATGTTGTGTGTATGCTTGCTCAGACTTGGGGCAAGCAGAATCGGGGGCCTACAAGAGAAAGAGAAACCTGACTGAAGTTTGATCAAGAGAAAGCAGAGGGTAAGAAATGAGGAATTGTGAATACTTAATTGGAAAATATAAGATTAAGCTTAGATTGTCTTGATGGGACCCTAAATTAGATTTCATAGTCTTCAATGATGAGCCACCATGTGCAAAGTGTGTGAAAATGGCACATGAACAACAAAATTACAGAGACATTAAAAGAAATGGGACAGAATTAACAGAGATGGAATCTGGGAAAAGAGCATATTTCATCATATTATTTCAATTTTTCTGTGTATTTGGAAGATTTTCATAATAAAAAGTTAGGGAAAACACCTTTAAAAGGACATATTTTACAAGAAATGTCAAGTGCTTAGGAATAAATCTAACAAAAGGTGTACAAACCCTTTCTTGAGAAAATTATAAAACTTACTGATATATGTTAAAGGAAACCTAAATAAGTAGAGATACACCATGTTTTTTGGATAAATGAATCAATATCTCTAAAACTGCCTACATTAACTTATAACCTGATAAACTGATTCTGAAAGTATGTTAAAAAACAAAGGGCCAACCACAGTAAAATACTATTTTTTAAATTCAATATTAACTAGTCATTATTCTGTATCATCTTTCTATGCTGACAGTAACTGCACTAGAAGGGGTGAGGATTTAATAATATGGGTAACTGTTGAACCACTGTGTTGTATTTTTGAAACATATAAGATTGTATATCAATGATGCTTCTCTAAAAATTTTTTTAAATCTCATTGAAAATCTCAAAAACAAAAACTGTAATATGTGCTATGAGATATTTAAAAATAGATGAATGAAACAGAAATGAGAACCCAGAAAAAAAGATTCTTGTATGCATGGAAATACGTCAAATACAGAACATCCATGTGGGTGAGCATGGAAACGGTAATTCCTGAGTGGTGTTGAGACAAAAAAAGAGTTCTAGGTAAATTATAGCCTTAAATATGAGAGACAAAATTATAACACTTTTTTTTGGTATCATTAATCTACAGTTACATGTGCAACATTATGGTTACTAAGTTTTCCACTTCATCAGGTCCCCCCACTTACCCCATTACAGTCACTCTCCATCAGCATAGTGAGATGCTTCAGAATCACTACTTGTCTTCTCTGAGTTGTACAGCCCTCCCTGTGCCCCCACAACATTACATCTGCTAATCGTAATGCCCCTTTTCCCCCCTTATCCCTCCCTTCCCACCCATCCTCCCCAGTCCCTTTCCCTTGGGTAACTGTTAGTCCATTCTTGGGTTCTGTGAGTCGGCTGTTGTGTTTTTTTTCCCCCAGTTTTTTTCTTTTTTTTTCCGCCTGAAAAAAAATTTTTAAATTTATTTTGTTATCATTAATCTACAATTAGATGTGTAATATTATGGTTATTAAACTACCCCCTTCATCAGGTTCACCCACCAACCCCATTACAGTCACTGTCCATCAGCGTAGTGAGATGCTACAGAATCACTACTTGTCTTCTCTGAGTTGTACAGCCCTCCCCGTGCCCCCCCAACATTACATCTGCTAATCGTAATGCCCCTTTTTCCCCCTTATCCCTCCCTTCCCACCCATCTTCCCCAGTCCCTTTCCCTTTGGTAACTATTAGTCCGTTCTTGGGTTCTGTGAGTCTGCTGCTGTTTTGTTCCTTCAGTTTTTTTCTTTGTTCTTATACTCCACATATGAGTGAAATCATTTGATACTTGTCTTTTTCGGCTTGGCTTATTTCCCTGAGCATAATACCCTCTAGCTCCATCCATGTTGTTGCAAATGGTAGGATTTGTTTTCTTCTTATGGCTGCATAATATTCCATTGTGTATATGTACAACTCTTCTTTATCCATTCATCTACTGATGGACACTTAGGTTGCTTCCATTTCTTGGCTATTAAAAATAGTGCTGCGATAAACATGGGTGCATCTGTCTTTTTCAAATTGGGCTGCTGCATTCTTAGGGTAAATTCCTAGGAGTGGAATTCCTGGGTCAAATGGTATTTCTATTTTGAGTTTTTTGAGGAACCTCCATACTGCTTTCCACAATGGTTGAACTAATTTGCAGTCCCACCAGCAGTGTAGGAGGGTTCCCTTTTCTCCACATCCTCGCCAACATTTGTTGTTGTTTGTGTTTTGGATGTTGGCCATCCTCACTGGTGTGAGGTGATATCTCATTGTGGTTTTAATCTGCATTTCTCTGATGATTAGCGATGTGGAGCATCTTTTCATGTGCCTATTGGCCATCTGAATTTCTTCTTTGGAGAAATGTCTATTCATGTCCTCTGCCCATTTCTTAATTGGATTATTTGCTTTTTGTTTGTTGATGTGCGTGAGTTCTTTGTATATTTTGGATGTCAACCCCTTATCGGATATGTCATTTATGAATATATTCTCCCCTACTGTAGGATGCCTTTTTGTTCTACTGATGGTGTCCATTGCTGTACAGAAGCTTTTCAGCTTGACATAGTCTCACTTGTTCATTTTTGCTTTTGGATCCCTTGCCCAGGGAGATATGTTCATGAAGAAGTCGCTCATGTTTATGTTCAAGAGATTTTTGCCTATGTTTTTTTCTAAGGGTTTTATGGTTTCATGACTTACATTCAGGTCTTTGATCCACTTTGAGTTGACTTTTGTGTATGGGGTTAGACAGTAGTCCAGTTTCATTCTCTTACATGTAGCTGTCAGTTTTGCCAACACCAGCTGCTAAAGAGGCTGTCATCTCCCCATTGTATATCCAAGGCTCCTTTATCATATATTAATTGACTGTATATGTTTGGGTTAATGTTTGGACTTTCTATTCTTTTCCACTGGTCTGTGGGTCTGTTCTTGTGCCAATACCAAATTGTCTTGATTACTGGGGCTTTGTAGTAGAGCTTGAAGTCAGGGAGCATAATTCCCCGTTTTATTCCTCCTTCTCAGGATTGCTTTGACTATTCAGGGTCTTCTGTGGTTCCATATGAATTTTAGAATTATTTGTTCCAGTTCATTGAAGAAAGCTCTTGGTATTTTGATAGGGAATGCATTGAATCCGTAGATTGCTTTAGGTAGTATAGCCATTTTGAAAATATTTATTCTTCCTAGCCAAGAGCATGGGATGAATTTCCATTTGTTAGTGTCCTCTTTAGGAGTATCTTGTAGTTTTCAGGGTATTGGTCTTTCGCTTCCTTCATTAGGTTTATTCCTAAGTATTTTATTCTTTTTGCTGCAATTGTGAATGGAATTGTTTTTCTGATTTCTCTTTCTGTTAGTTCATCGTTATTGTATAGGAAAGCAACAGATTTCTGTGTGTTAATTTTGTATCCTGCAACTTTGCTGAATTCAGATATTAGTTCTAGTAGTTTTGGAGTGGAGTCTTTAGGGTTTTTTATGTACAATATCATGTCATCTGCAAATAGTGACAATCTGACTTCTTTACTAATCTGGATGCCTTGTATTTCTTTGTTTTGTCTGATTGCCATGGCTAGGGCCTCCAGTATTATGTTGAATAACAGTGGAGAGAGTGGGCATCCCTGTCTTGTTCCCGATCTTAGATGAAAAGCTTTCAGCTTCTCGCTGTTAAGTATGATGTTAGCTGTGGGTTTGTCATATATGGCCTTTATGATGTTGAGGTACTTGCCCTCTATACCCATTTTCTTGAGTTTTTATCATGAATGGATATTGAATTTTGTCGAATGCTCTTTCAGCATCTATGGAGATGATCATGTGGTTTTTGTCCTCCTTTTTGTTAATGTACTGGATGATGTTGATCGATCAAATGTATCATCCTTTCTGCCCTGGGATGAATCCCACTTGATCATGATGGATGATCTTTTTGATGTATTTTTGAATTCGGTTTGCTAATATTTTGTTGAGTATTTTTGCATCTATGTTCATCATGGATATGGGTTTGTAATTTTCTTTTTTTGTGGTGTCTTTGCCTCGTTTTGATATTAGAGTGATGTTGGCCTTGTAGAATGAGTTTGAGAGTATTCCTTCCTCTTCTACTTCTTGGAAAACTTTAATGAGGATGGGTATTATGACTTCACTAAATGTTTGATAGAATTCAGTAGTCAAACCATCTGGACGAGGAGTTTTGTTCTTAGGTAGCATTTTGATTACCAATTCAATTTCTTTGATGGTAATTGGTCTATTCAGATTTTCTGTTTCTTCCTGGGTCAGCCTTGGAAGGTTGTATTTTTCTAGGAAGTTGTCCATTTCTTCTAGGTTATCCACTTTGTTACCATATAATTTTTCATAGTATTCTCTCATAATTGTTTGTATTTCTGTCATGTCCGTAGTGATTTTTCCTTTCTCATTTCTGATTCTGTTTATGTATATAGACTCTCCATTTTTCTTGATAACTCTGGCTAGGGGTTTATCTATTTTGTTTATTTTTCTCAAAGAACCAGATCCTGCTTTCATTGATTCTATTGTTTTATTCTTCTCAATTTTATTTATTTCTGCTTTAATCTTTATTATGTCCCTCCTTCTACTGACTTTGGGCCTCATTTGTTCTTCCTTTTCTAGTTTCATTATTTGTGAGTTTAGACTGTTTATTTGGTATTGTTCTTCTTTCCTGAGGTAGGCCTGTATTGCAATATATTTCCCTCTTAGCACGGCCTTCACAGCATTCCACAGATTTTGTGGTGTTGAATTATTGTTGTCCTTTGTGTCCATATATTGCTTGATCTTCGGTTTTATTTGGTCATTGATCCATTGATTATTTAGGAGCATGTAAGCCTCTATGTGTTTGTGTGCTTTTTTGTTTTCTTTGTGTAATTTATTTCTTCTTTCATACCATTGTGATCTGAGAAGCTGGTTGGTACAATTTCAATCTTTTAAAATTTACTGAGGTTCTTTTTGTGGTCTAATATATGATCTATTCTTGAAAATGTTCCATGTGCACTTGAGAAGAATGTGTATCCTGTTGCTTTTGGGTGGAGTGTTCTGTAGATGTCCGTTAGGTCCATCTGCTCTAATATGTTGTTTAGTGCCTCTGTCTCTTATTTTCTGTCTGGTTGATCTGTCCTTTGGAGCGAGTGGTGTGTTGAAGTCTCCTAAAATGAATGCATTGCATTCTATTTCCTCCTTTAATTCTATTAATATTTGTTTCACATATGTAGGTGATCCTGTGTTGGGTGCATAGATATTTATAGTAGTATATCCTCCTGTTGGACTAACCCTTTTATCATTATGTAATGTCCTTCTTTGTCTCTTGTGACTTTCTTTGTTTTGAAGTCTGATACAAGTACTGCAACTCCTGCTTTTTTCTCACTATTAGTTGCATGAAGTATCTTTTTCCATCCCTTTACTTTCAGTCTGTGTATGTCTCTGGGTTTGAAGTGAGTCTCTTGTAGGCAGCATACAGAAGGGTCTTGTTTTTTTTTATCTATTCAGTAACTCTATGTCTTTTGTTTGGTGCATTTAGAACATTTACATTTAGGGTGATTCTTGATACATATGTACTTATTGCCATTGCAGGCTTTAGATTCGTGCTTACCAAACGTTCAAGGCCAATTCCCCTACTATCTAACACTCTAATTTAACTTATTTTGTATACTATTACAAACAGAACCTAAAGGTTCTTTTTTTTTCTCCTTTTTCTTTCTCCTCCATTCTTTGTATGTTATGAACCATATTTTGTACTCTTTGTCTAGCCCTTAGATGACATCTATTTAGCCTTAGGAATACTTCCATCTATAGGAGTCCCTCCAAAATGCACTGTAGAGGTGGTTTGTGGGAGGTAAATTCTCTCAGCTTTTGCTTATCTGAAAATTGTTTAATCCCTCCTTCAAATTTGAATGATAACCTTTCCAGGTAGAGTATTCTTGGTTCAAGGCCCTTCTGCTTCATTGTATTAAATATATCATGCCACTCCATTCTGGCCTGTAAAGTTTCTGTTGAGAAGTCTAATGATACCCTGATGGGTTTTCCTTTGTATGTGATCTTTTTTCTCCCTTCAGCTGCTTTTAAAAGTCTGTCTTTATCCTTGATCTTTGCCATTTTAATTATTATATGTCTTGATGTTGTCTTCTTTGGGTCCCTTGTGTTGGGAGATCTGTGGACCTTCATGGCTTGAGAGACTATCTCCTTTCCCAGATTGGGGAATTTTTCAGCAACTACCTCAATGACACTTTATATCCCTTTTTCTCTCTCTTCTTCTTCTGGTACCCCTATTATGCAAATATTGTTGCATTTGGATTGGTCACACAATTCTCTCAATATTCTTTCATTCTTAGAGATCCTTTTTTCTTTCTGTGCCTCAGCTTCTTTGTATTCTTCCGCTCTAATTTCTATTCCATTTACCACCTCTTCTACTACATCTAATCTGCTTTTAAATCCCTCCATTGTATGTTTCATTTCAGATATGGAATTTCTTAATGATTGAATCTCCATCCTAAATTCATTCCTGATGTCTTCAATATTTTTCTGTATCTCCGTAAGCATGTTTATAATTTTTATTTTGAACTCTCTTTCAGGAAGATTGTTGAGTTCAGTTTCATTTGGCCCTCTTTCTGGGGTTCGTGAGATTTTTGTCTGAACTATATGCTTTTAACGTTTCATTTTTCTGTTTGGTGCCCACTAGTGTGCAGAAACTCCAGCTCTGGAACTGCTCAGCCCCTAGAGTGAGGTTGGTAAGCGGAGCTGGTCCCTGTGGGGAGGAAAGATCTGTCTCCTGATTCCCGTCTGTGGTGCCTGTCTCCAGTGTCAGAGTCAGTGGGCCAAGCACACACATGTAAAACTCTGTGGTTTGCATCTCTAGCTGTTGTAGGCAGGGCCTCCCTCTGGCTGGCCTGACGCCTGTGCAGTGACTGCTGGTTTGTGAGCAGGTGCCTGCACGCCAGTAGGAAGGCTCGGCAGGCTGCGTGTCACAATAGGGGACCTCGGAGCTGAGTAGGCAGCCAGGGGAATGGAGAATCTGAAGCTCCCCAAAGTTCCCAATCAGGTGGGCTGAGCTTACCCAGACAACCTGGTCCAGCTCTCCCTTTTCCCACACAGCAAACTCCGTGCAAACCCCACACTTTCAGCAGCCCTCTCGTTACTAGGAAGCCTCTCAGAGTGCCTGCCTTCCCTCTGACACAGAGCGGCCGGGTGTGGATCCCCTCCTCCACAAACGGCCAGAATGTCAATTTCTCAAGCACTCTGCCTGTCTGAGCTCCCCAGTGTCCAGAGCACCACACACTATAGGATTCTGCTCACAAAACAGATCTCCAGGGCTAGGTGTTCAGCAGTCCTAGGCTTCCACCCCCTCCCCTGCTCTGTTTCTCTTCCTCCCTCCAGTGAGCTGGGGTAGGGGAAGGGCCTGGGTCCCGCCAGATTAAGGCTTTCCTACATTACCCTGTTTCGTGAGGTCTGCTCTGTTCGTGAGGTGTGTATGCAGTCTGGCTCAGCCTTCTTTCTTATTGCTGTTTTAAGGTTAGTTGTATTAATTAACTATATTTTTATACTGTGTGGTTTTGCGAGGAGCTCTCTGCCTCACCTCTCACGCCACCATCTTGAATTCCCATTTTTATTTTAATAATTTATTTTACTGTTATATATGTCCAAAATGTCATTTCAACATGCAATCAATTAAACAAAAAAGCCCTAGTTTTTTACAGCATGGTCTCTGAATTCTAATAAAACTGGGTTAAAACCCCCAGTCTACCATTTGCTATGTTCTATCAAGCACCAGCCAATATAAAT
Source organism: Smutsia gigantea (assembly GCA_032199065.1). Lineage (NCBI taxonomy): Eukaryota > Metazoa > Chordata > Mammalia > Pholidota > Manidae > Smutsia > Smutsia gigantea. Next base: position 16,028 of record JAVSCE010009709.1, read on the forward strand.
AATTTAGTCCTTGTAACAATCCTATGAGGAATAGATTATTATCTACTTTTCACAAGTGAAGAAACTAAGGCATGGAGAGGTTAAATAACTTGAGGTTATAGAGCTAGCCAAGTGTACAGCAGGAATGAACCAATTAGTCTGGCTCCAAGGCCCCTACTAATGGTCCTGAGAGGCTAGAAAAGGAAGCAGCGGCACTCAGGGTTCAAATCAGCGTATGGGAGAACAGGAAGCTTACAAAGTACAAAGTAACAGAATGTTCAGGGTTCAAAACAACAGGAACCTTGAAGACCTCCTGAACATACCAAAATAAAGTAAGGTCTTCCTACCAAATCAATTTCCTCTTAAGAGGAAACATAGTCTCTTCCCTCACCAGGCATGTGCAACGCAGCTCTTTAGGCAAATTACTCACCCCACAGCCATGAATATTCCAAGGAGACTCTACCCATAGCAGACTAGATACCTTATAAGAGATGCAACTCACATACCCAGTGGTGCTCATCTTGAAGCAGGTGTTAGTGGGACAAAGGCAGAGAAGTTTCAAGGCCCCTGTAAGTGGCAGTCAGGAGGGACCTAGGGTCAAGGCTTCACAGTAAACAAGAAGCCACACCCTAGACACCTGGAAAATTCAGCCTAAAAAACAAGGGAGTTGTTTCTTTTCAACCCAGCTTGGTCCTAGCAGTAAGCCCCCGCCAATCATGCAAATGTCTCCATTTTTGTGCTATAAACCCTGGACACTACAGCCCTAACTGTATTCTCCCTTGGAGCCCCACCCAATTTAGCAGAGTCTTTTTTGTTTCCTTTACACTCTTCATTAAAAGCTTTGCTGGTTGCTCCTACTCTTGTCTCCTGGCTTCATTCCTTGTTGTCTCCAAGACGTGATCCCAGGGAATATAGTAACTCCTCCACCAGTAACAATGTCTCTAGCATGCCCACACTCCCTCCTTGAGTGTGTACTTTTGCTTTATAATAAACTCCTGTTTTCTTGCACCTGCTCAATCTACTCTTGAATTCTTTCTCAACTGGAGTCAAGAACCCTCTTCACAGTTGAGGTCTCACTTAGCCAGCAGGGAGACCTTCCAGCTGTATTTCCCAACAGCAGTACTATATGCTATCTTAGTACAGAATCTGGCATGGTATCATTATTAGAGATGCCCAGGAGGCCATTGAAAATACGGATCTGGAGCTAGAGATGTAAATTTTGAAGTCATTACACAATAACCAGCTTATATGAGTCTCAATTCAATGGGGTGCATGCATGAAAAAATTTTTTTCCCTCAAATCAGTGCTTTCAGTCATGCACTGTTAAATCTGCTTTTCCTGTCCTTTAACAACATCGTGGCCAGATTCTGTGATTTTCCATTTAGATTCCTCAGTTTGTTATAAAACTTAGTCCAGTCCAGTTGAAATTACAATCACATATTTAATTCAAAACTTCCCTCCCCTCCATTTCTCACTAGAGTTATGGCTTGAGGAACTGAAAGTGGTGCGGTGTTGGGGAAGTGATACAGTCATCCTCATTATTTTCTGCACGACACTGACATGAGGTCTGCTTTCATTTGACCTCTTCCACTGCAGGCTACCCCCACCCCACCTGTCCTCCAGCCTTTTACTGCTGCAGTCCCCTCACCTGACTAAGGGTGTTTGGGGACCAGCTAAGGTCATGCCAGTGAGGGTTGTAACTACGCCAAGTCTGCCCCTTACTGCTGTACTAATATCTCTCAGCAAAGGTTCAGTTGGAGGAGAAATGCCAGTCACCTCATTGAAGGCATCCCAATCTCCGTGTTCCTATTGGAGCCTTCTCTCTCACTTAGTTTTATCAAGGAAGCAAGCATCACATGGGCAAGGGCAACCCTGATACCCTCTGCCCACCCCATCCCATCCCAGCCCTCTTCCCTATGGACTGGAGGTGGGGGCTGGGGGAAAGCTGGTCTGAGTAAGTCTCGTGCTGCTTTCTGTTAGTGAGCCCAGGGGTGGAATCTAGCCCCAAAGATGGGTGACTCTTTTTTAAATGTCTCTTTGTTCTTCTTTGCACCAGCTTTTCACACCAACCCCCTATTCTGATTCAACAGGAAAAGCCACTTTCAGCTCCATGTCACAGATGCATAGATGATAACTGTCACCATGAGAATTCACCAAAAGATAAAGATAACTGAGGAGTTCTACTTGTGTCCTTTATTAAGAGGCCGCTATTAATTGGTTTTGATAAGATGTTTTAGATGGTATGGTGTATTTGAAATACCATTGTTAAGAGAGTAGATCCTAAGAGTTCTCATCACAAGGGAAAAAAGTTTTTGTTATTTATATGAGATGATGGATGTTAACTTACTGTGGCAATCATTTCACATTATATGTAAGTCAAGTCACTAGGCTGTACACCTTAAGCTCATACAGTGCTGTATGTTAATTATATCTCAATAAAAGAAAGACTTTTTAAATGTCAGTATGACTGGCAGTGATAATAAAACATCAAATAGCCATTGTAGAGTCATCGTGAAATACCCTATGTTAGCTAAATGTATTCCAAATTGCCATGCAAAACACACATTAAAAAGGGCAAATGTGTGTATGAGGAATGAAGAAACAATTAGAAGGTTCTCACTAACAAACAATAAAACAAAGGAATTCCAGAAGAAAAGAAAAAGTTGCCTAAAACAAACTAAGCAGGCTGACACCTGTCTACCATCAGGAGCATAAAAGGCAAAGAGAGGGGCCGGTGCATGGATGTCTTCTATCATCCCAGAAGACCCAGTGACCTCAGACCCTAGTTTATCATGCCTTTCCAGGTTGAATATGGCTTGAGAGTCAGCAACAGTGACCCACTGGAATTCTCCTGAAAAGTGTTTATTTCATCACATTCACTGTTTCCTCCTTCAAAGGGTTTCTCAGCTCATCATAGCACCTCCTCTCCAGTGGGTTTCAAACCAGGATATATACCTTTGGGGGGAAATTTTAAGAATTTTCAGCATGTGTGTAGGTATGAATAGCTTCTACAGGAACCAATTTCTGTGTCTCAGCTTCCATTTGTATTCTCATAAAATCGACCTGCCTGGGAACGTTTATGGTCTGCTAGTATTCAAACCACCTTCTCCCAACATACAAAATAAGGCATCCCTCTCAGCCACCCCAAAATCTGTATGATGTGTGGAGTGCTGGGTGGGGAATATAAAAACATTCTCTCAAGCACAAAGTAAAGGAACTATTCAGCCTTATTTCATCCAGATACCCAAATGACCAACACACACCTTGAGTAATTAGCTATTTATCTACTACTACATAAAAAATTACCCCAAAACTTAGTAGCTTAAAAACAATAAACACAAGCTCCCAGGGAGCCTATTCGCTAATGGTATGATGGGGCTTTATCACATATTTGAACCCTTAAGATAAGTGCAAGGAATCATGGCTTCATGGGGTGCTAAAGCTTAAGTTTCCAGCTGGAATTTTGTCCCTCTGGTCGTCACATAATCAAGTCAGGTGATCTAACTGGTTAGGCTAGTTGAAAACCAGTGAAGAAACTGACCTTGGGGTTTAAATAGCACATCATAAATTCCACTGTCCGTATATTAGCCAAGAGTCAAAAACCAAACATCCAGGCCTTTCCAAAGCTATAAATCAACCTATTGTCCACCCACACATTCCCAATAAATGGCCTTTCCTTTAAGAGCCCTTGGTGCAAATTTGATAAAATAAGGGGTTTTCTATACATTAGGAAAACATGTAGACATATGTGATGCAGTTACTTGGAGATCAGTCATTCATGACACCCGTTAAGTGCCCTTAGTGCTTATTATAGAGGGATTCTGTAAGTATTTGTTAGGAAAGAAGAGGAAGAAAAAGCAATCCTTGTGAAAGCCCCATTTCCCTTTCTGCTCCCACTCTTGTCTTCTAAGCATTTTTACTTCCTCATCTACACTGTACTTCCACTCTCAACCGTTTAAAGTTCCCTTTCCTTAAAAAGCCAGTGTGACCTTGCTACCTGGTCCAGATTTAATCTTCTGGTATCTACAATTTCTGCTTCCCCCTTCCAACATTGATTATATGCTCATTTTTCTTATTCCTGCATTCCTGGGTGCTGGGTTCCTATCAGGTCATCTCTAAGGTCATCCCAAGATACAAGTTAGACTTCCTGCTCTAGGAGATAGAATAGCCTTAATGTGTCATCCCAAATTAAAAACAAACTCCACAATGTTCATATCTAAGTTTGTTCATATCTATGTTTGTTTTTCCCAAGCAAACAGGTTAAACTAACTTGTAACTTTTAATATTTATGTGGTTGTTTTCATGATTGATTCCATTCACTTGTTATTTTCTTTGCAATCAGAGTTTTCTCCTCAATAAATTTGCTCTCAATTCTTTAGCCATATTGAATTTTAGTGTGTATATCTTGCTGATAAATAAAATTTTGGAATGATGAAAACTCTAAGAGGTCATCTATGAGGTATGTCAACATAGCAGGTCTATTCGTTTATCCCCACATCTCTAAGGCAGCTTGGAGCCATGACTGATCCTTAGCAAAGCCACAAGAATGTGGTTCTCAGAATGGCCTTTATGTCACCAATTAATTGATGGTTTTATTGTTTATACCCAGAGCAATGTACAGTGCCATACCAACTTGTCAATTTACTTTGTATGAAATCCAGATTGATGCTGTACACCTGGTTTCTATGTTGAGGTCCTGAGATTCAGCTGCTATCCCTGGTAGCATAGCAAGATATGCCTATGTGACCAGTTCCCCAATAAAAGCCTCATACTCTGAATCCTGAATGGGCTTTTCCTGAGTAAGACATTCCACCTATGTTGCCAGTTTGCCTTGACAGAGAAACCACATCCAGTGTGGCTTCAGATGAGGAAGGAACGTGTGTTGGACCTCTGCACACTATCTGATGCATGTCTTTTTCCTATCACTTTTGCTGTGCAGTCTATGCCACAGTAAACTTTAGCTGTCAGTTTAAGATGCTATTGAGTCTGTGAGTCTTCTTCACATCACCAAAGTTGGGTTGATCTTGTAACCCCTTGAACATCATCTATTCCAAGCCACATATATATATATATATAAATATACATATTGCCTTTGTAATACCTCTGCTAACTCGTCATCATTTATTTATTTAAATAAGTCTGGTAATGGTAAATTCACTACTTCTTTGTGGCACATAAATTCCAAATCATTTGACTTTAACAACTACACAATACAATATTCTCATTAAAACTGAACAGAAAAGCTTAGTGATTGGCAAGAAACTATTCTCTCAGAGCATTATCCTTTTTCAGAATTTAAAAGAACCTCAAGTTGGTAATTATAATTTTTCATCAGAGATTATATCTAGAAGTATGAAAAAAAATCCACCTCACATGACAATCATGAAAAGACAAATAATAAGGCTGGGGAGGATGGGGGAAAACAGGAACCCTCACACAAGGCTGGTAATTATGTAAAACAGCACAGTCACTTTAGAAAAGGAACTTTTCTATTTGGCAGTTCCTCAAAATGTTTAACATGGAGCTATCATATGACCCAGCAATTCCACTCCTCAGGGTATACCCAAGAGAAAGCAAACCACATCTGCAAACAAAAACCTGTACACAAATGTATACAGCAGCACTATTCATCAAAGCAAAAAGGTAGAAACAACTCAAATATCCATCAGCTGATGAATGGATAAATGCAATGTTCTATGGCTATACAATGGAATATTATTAAGCAATAGAAAGAAATGAAGTAATGATACATGTTATCACATGGATGAATCCTGAAGACATGCTAAGTTAAAGACGCCATCACAAAGGACTACATAGCATATGATTTCATGTATATAAAATGTCCAGAGTAGGGAAACCCATAGAGACGGAGAGCAAGATGGGAGATTGCCTAGGGCTTAGGGTTTGGGGGTGAATGGGACTGACTGCTGTAGGTATCTCTTCAGGGTGACGGAAACGCTCTAAAATTCATTGTGGTGATGGTTGCACAGTTTTGTAACTATCTTAAAAGCCATCGAATTTTATGCTTTAAATGGGTGATGAGTTCTGTGGCATGTAAATTACATGTCAATAAAGGTGTTATTTTTAAAGAATCAACTTTGGAACCTTCAATTCATTATTTCTACACTACAAAAACATATTATTATTACATGGCACTATGTATTGTGAATAGTTTACAAGCATGTATTACTCATAAAATATTTTTAAATGATATGCTACAGGAATCCTTTGCTAGTTGCTAATTTTAACTAGATAAGACTCCCAGACTATTTATTAAAATAAAAAATCTAGCAGAGTCATTGGGATTTTTTTTCCCCATGGGGAATGAAAGAAGAAGAGCAATGATCTTTCTGAATTTGCAGTATAAACAAGAATTTCTACTATTGACACATGCAGAGATGTCAGTTACAACATTACTAACAGGGCAACAAATTATCAAGTAAAGCAACCACAGGAATTGTAAGCTTCAAAGGAGTTCAGGCAGCACATCTGCTTATTTCTGGGAGTATCTGGAGTCAAGATTACAACCATTGGCCAAACTATTGAAACCAGAACATAGTCATTGGTTAAAGAGGTGGTCTTGTGCTCCTGAAGCACTGAGACAGTTAACATCAGGTGGTCTATCTTGTTTAACATACTACCCGGATTTATCATGTGTATCTGCGTCCTGGTTTGAGGTCAGCACCATGGGTGGTCACGTAGGAGTATACCTACATGACCAGGTGCCTCTGAGAACCCTGGGCCCTGAGACTTTAAGTGGGCTTATCTGGGCAGAGACATTTTGTATGTGTTCCTGTAACTCACAGCTAGACTGAAAGCACTTCCGTGTGACTTGCATGTAGAGAGGACCTGGAAGTCTATACCTAATCTTTCTGGACTTTGCCTGGGCATGCATAACTATTTTTCTGCTGATCCTATATATATATTGTATCCTTTGTTCTAATAAAGATTAGCCATGATTATAATCTGTTAGTCAAATGAGTTCTAACAAATCTCCAAACTAGCATATTCTTGGGACCCTCAAAGCATAAAGGTTATTCTTAAGAATATAGTAACTAGAGGAGGCACAAGATGGCAAATGAGCAGGGCAGCAGAAATCTCTTCCCAAAACCATATATATTTTGAAAATACAACAACTACAACTATTCCTAAAAGAGAGACCAGAAGACACAGTACAACAGCCAGGCTACATCTACATCTACCAGAACTCAGCATCTCACGAAAAGGGTAAAATACAAAGCCACGACCTGCAGGACTGGCACACTCCCCCCACCCCAGCTCACCAGCGGGAGGAAAGGAATCAGAGTGGGGAGGGAGTGGAAGCACAGGACTGCTAAATAACCAGCCCTGGGGATCTGCGCCGGGAGCACAGACACACACTGCATGGTGTACTGGATATTAGAGAAACGGAAGGGCAGGATGCGAGATGGAGACTGCGAGCGCGTCCCCACAGCTGCCTCCCCTGGGACAAAAGAAAAGCGGGCGTTTTTTAAAAGTCTTAAAGGGACAAGGGCCCAACAGCTGAACAAAATCATCCCAGCACACTCAGCCCAGCAGGCTGGGAATCTTGAGGAACTTGGGCCCCCTAACCTCCTGCTGGGTAAAGCAGTCCCGAAGCCTCTCAGGGCAATAAGCAGTCTGCCATTCGTTCCCCCCGGCTGGTGCTGCAAACGGGCCGGGTGACCCACCCCAGCTGCGGAGCAGCCTGAGAGCGGCCCCGCCCACAGCAACCACACAGAATCTCCTCCTGGCGGGAGCGCAGCTAACCAGGACAGGCCGTGGAAGCCAGAGCAAGGTCTAAAAGGCACAAAGGGGTGCCATCCCTGCTGCAGAATGCACCCGGCGTGGCTGCAACCCCCTGCAGTGCTCTAGGCTACCCGGAGGGCAGCTGTGTCCATGGCAGCTCAGGGGATTACCCCAGACACTGCCTCCCGGTGTGTGGGTAACCAACACAGGCTGAAGAGAATGGCAAGGTGAACAACAAGCAGGAAGGGACTTTGTTCTCCCACCTGACACACGTGCCACCTGCCTGCAGCCACTTCTATTGCCATGAAAAGGCAGAAGAATCTGGTCCAGTCAAAAATCACTCAGACAACCCCAGAGAGAGGACCTGTGGGATGGATTTAACCAATCTTCCAGAAAAAGAATTCCAAATAAAAGTCATAACCATGCTGATGTACCTACAGAGAAATATGCAAGAGCTAACAAATGAAGTCAGGAGGGAAATTATAGAAATGAAATAATCGATACACAGTCCTAAGAGCAGACGGGAGGAGGCGCAAGAGACTGTTAATGGAATAGAAATCAGAGAACGGGAGTACAGAGAAGCTGAGGCCGAGAGAGATAAAAGGATCTCTAGGAATGAAAGAATATTAAGAGAACTGTCTGACCAATCCAAATGGAACAATATTCGCATTATAGGGTAACAGAAGAAGAAGAAGAGAGAAAAAGGGATAGAAAATGTCTTTGAGGAAATAATTGCCAAAAACTTCCCCAAGCTGGGGAAGGAAATAGTCTCTCAGACCATGGTAGCCCACAGTTCTCCCAACACAAGGGAACCAAGGAGGACAACACAAAGGCATATAATTAAAATAGCAAAGATCAAAGACAAGGACAGAGTATTGAAGGCAGCCAGAGAGAGAAAAAAGATCACCTACAAAGGAAAACCCATCAGGCTATCACCAGACTTCTCAACAGAAACCTTACAGGCCAGAAGAGAATGGCATGATATATTTAACACAGTGAAACAGAAGGGCTTTGAACCAAGAATATTTTATCCAGCACAATTATCATTTAAATTTGAGGGAGGGATTAAACAATTCCCAGACAAGCAAAAGTTGAGGGAATTTGCCTCCCATAAATCACCTCTACAGGATATTTTAAAGGGACTGCTCTAGATGGAAGGACTCCTAAGGCTAAATAGATGTCACCAGAGAAAATACAATCACAGCAAAGAAAGCAGACCATCCAAATACTAACTAAAAGCAAAAAATAAAATCAACTATCCACAAAAACAGTCAAAGGAAACACAAAAGAGTACAGAATAAAATACCTAACATATAAAGAATGGAGGAGGAAGAATAAGAAGGGAGAGAAATGAAGAATCATCAGACTGTGTTTATAATAACTTAATAAGAGAGTTAAGTTAGACTGTTAGATAGTAAAGAAGCTATCCTTGAACCTTTGGTAACCATGAATCTAAAGCCAGCAATGGCAATAAGTACATATCTATCGATAATCACCCTAAATGTAAATGGACTGAATGCACCAATCAAAAGACACAGAGTAACAGAATGGATAAAAAAAGCAAGACCCATCTATATGCTGCTTACAAGAGACTCAACTCAAACCCAAAGATATACACAGACTAAAAGTGAAGGGATGGAAAAAGATATTTCATGCAAACAACAAAGAGAAAAAAGCAGGTGTTGCAGTACTTGTATCAGACAAAATAGAAGTCAAAACAAAGAAAATAGCAAGAGATAAAGAAGTACATTACATAATGATAAAGGGGTCAGTCCAACAAGACGATATAACCATTACAAATATATATGCACCCAACACAGGAGCATCGACATATGTAAAATAAATACTAACAGAATTAAAGGAGGAAATAGACAGCAATGCATTCATTTTAGGTGACTTCAACACACCACTCACTCCAAAGGACAGATCATCCAGACAGAAAATAAGAAAGGACACAGAGTCACTGAACAACACACTAGAACAGATGGACCTAACAGACATCTACAGAACTCTACAACCAAAGGCAGCAGGATACACATTCTTCTCAAGTGCACATGGAACATTTTCCAGAATAGACCATATACTAGGCCACAAAAAGAACCTCAGTAAATTAAAAAATATTGAAATTCTACCAACCAACTTCTCAGATCACCAAGGTATAAAACTAGAAATAAATGGTACAAAGAAAACAAAAAGGCTCACAAACACGAGGAGGCTTAACAACATGCTCCTAAATCATCAATGGATCAATGACCGAATTAAAACAGAGATCAAGTAATATATGGAGACAAATGACAACAACGGCACAAAGCCGCAACTTCTGTGGGACACAGCAAAGGCAGTTCTAAGAGGAAAGTACATAGCAATCCAGGCCTATTTAAAGAAGGAAGAACAATCCCAAATGAATAGTCTAAAGTCATAATTATTGAAATTGGAAAAAGAAGAACAAATGAGGCCCAAAGTCACCAGAAGGAGGGACATAATAAAGATCAGAGAAGAAATAAATAAAATTGAGAAGAATAAAACAATAGAAAAAATCAATGAAACCAAGAGCTGGTTCTTTGAAAAAATAAACAAAATAGATAAACTCCTAGCCAGACATATTAAGACAAGAAGAGAATCTACACACATAAACAGAATCAGAAATGAGAAAGCAAAAATCATGACGGACCCCACAGAAATACAAAGAATTATTAGAGGATACTATGAAAATCTATATGCTAACAAGCTGGAAAAACTAGAAGAAATGAACAACTTCTTAGAAAAACACAACCTTCCAAGACTGACCAAGGAAGAAACAGAAAATCTAAACAGACCAATTACCAGCAACGAAATTGAATCGGTAATCAAAAAACTACCCAAGGAAAAAATTCCCAGGCCAGATGGATTCATCTCTGAATTTTAACAGACATATAGAGAAGACATAAAACCTATTCTCTCTAAAGTTTTCCAAAAAATAGAAGTGGAGGGAATACTTCCAAACGCATTCTATGACACGAGCATCACTCTAATACCAAAACAAGGCAAAGACCCACCAAAAAAGAAAATTACAGACCAATATTCCTGATGAACATAGATGCAAAAATACTCAACAAAATATTAGCAAACTAAATTCAAAAATACATCAAGAGGATCATACACTATGATCAAGTAGGATTCATCTCAGGGATGCAAACATGTTACAACATTCAAAAATCCATCAACACCATCCACCACATCAACAAAAAGAACAAAAACCACATGATCATCTCCATAGATGCTGAAAAAGCATTTGACAAAATTCAACATCCATTCATGATAAAAACTCTCAACAAAATGGGTATAGAGGGCAAGTACCTCAACATCATAAAGGCCATATATGACAAACCCACAGCCAACATCATACTTAACAGCGAATAGCTGAAAGCTTTTCACCTAAGATCTGGAACAAGACAGGGATGCCCACTCTCTCCACTGTTATTCAACATAGTACTGGAGGTCCTAGCCATGGCAATCAGACAGAACAAAGAAATATAAGGCATCCAGATTGGTAAAGAAGAATGCCAGAGTCCAGTTCCAGCGAGTCCAGGAGTTCCTGAAGAATGGATGACGTCAGCAACTGATGGAATGAATGAGGACACAGACACAAGCAAAAGCTGATCCTCGCCTTTAATTAATAGTAGCAGCTTGTTTATATACTCTTTGATTACATAAAGTACAGTTATTAACCATTGACGCATAGCATGGTTGAATGAGTTTGGAAAATGAGATTAAATCATTTTGATATGCCTTAGCAGTCTACTTGTTTCTAAGTAAGCTTTGTTCCTAGTTACTGTGGTCAGAAAATCTTACAAAGGTTAGGTAGGTGCCAGATTCTTGCTTTTTACAGATGACTAATTAAAGTTTACTATTCTATTGTTTTTATGAAGGGTTCTTATTCTTTCATAGCTTTACTCCCATTCTCCATCTCCGGTAGGAAAGAAAGAGGCTGTCTCCAAAAGAACATGATGACCTTTTGGCAGGCAGGGATAAATTTCACGGAGTGTGCCTTGGACCCATTTTCAGTAAGACTTACAATGGAGACTTTTCTGATCTGAAGTCAGGCAATGCCCTGTTCTTATTACTTTTATAATTTGTCAAGCTGTTCTCTGGTGGGTTAGCAACAGGGAACCACCTGTTCTTTGAACTCACCTATTTCCACATTCATCAAATATGCCATCTGAAGGCCACGTAGGGGTGGGGAGGGGAAACTGGAACCCACTCAAACCATCTCCATTTATTATAACTTGATACTTGTTTCCAATATCTTCTCTGCATCCCCCTCCTATTATTCTTGAATAAAATGTTGAAGTAGTAGGTAAAAGTAATAAAGATTACAGTTTCTAATAGAAAGCTGTTTAAATCTTGATGTAAAATAAAGATGGAAAGTAGAGTTTAGTGCAGTAGGAAAGCAAGTGTAGACTGTCAGATTCATGCCTATAAACTGGGTATAGATCCGAGCGAGACAAGGGCAATGAAACAGCCATGGGCACAGAAGATTTCTCTCAAAACTGGGGGGCGAGGTTCTAAGCTTCACCTCTGTTGACCCCCTATTGTTCACCTGATGGCCCCCCTGTGACTGTGCCTGTCTTAGGTTGTTTATCCCTTGAGGAATCTTACCCGTCTCTGGCTAACCAGCCATCTTCCGGGGCCATACAGGGAGATGTACAGTTGGCAAGTGAGAAAGGAGCAATGTTCTGTGAAAGGTTAGCTCTTCTTACTTCTTTGCAGATTTACGCCCCATGGCTTTTATGCCCAGCAGTTGTCTTGAGGTATCTTTAACACCTGGAAGAATTAGGGGAGCCTTTCCTCTAACATTTCTCCTAGGGTATTTTAAATTTGATTTTCGAATTTAGATGAAAGCGACCAATAACAACATTTCCAAACACCATAATAATGAGAGATAGCGGGGATGTTCCTTTTAGAGGTCCACATTGCGGTTCCTTCTTTTCGGGTGTCTGGGCTATGCCATCAGATGGGCGGATTGGACTAGCTCCTGACAGAAGAAGTCAAACTGTCACTATTTGTAGATGACATGATATTGTACATAAAAAACCCTAAAGACTCAACTCCAAAACTACTAGAACTCATATCTGAATTCAGCAAAGTTGCAGGATACAAAATTAATATACAGAAATCTGTTGCTTTCCTATACACTAATGATGAGCTAACAGAAAGAGAAATCAGGAAAACAATTCCTTTCACAATTGCATCAAAAAAATAAAATACCTAGGAATAAACCTAAGCAAGGAACTGAAAGACCTATACCCTGAAAACTACAAGACACTCCTAAAAGAAATTAAAGAGGACACAAACAAATGGAAGTACATCCCATGCTCTTAGCTAGGAAGAATAAATATTGTCAAAATGAATATACTACCTAAAGCAATCTACAGATTCAATACAATCCCTATCAAAATACCAATAGCATTCTTCAACGAACTGGAACAAATAGTTCTAAAATTCATACAGAACCACAAAAGACCCCGAATAGCCAAAGCAATCCTGAGAAGGAAGAATAAAGCAGGGGAGATCTTGCTTCCCAACTTCAAGCTGTACTACAAAGCCACAGTAATCAAGACAATTTGGTACTGGCACAAGAACAGACCCACAGACCAGTGGAACAGAATGGAGAGTCCAGATATTAACACAAACATATATGGTCAATTAATATGCGATAAAGGAGCCATGGATATACAATGGGGAAATGACAGCCCCTTCAACAGCAGGTGTTGGCAAAACTGGACAGCTATATGTAAGAGAATGAAACTGGTTCATTGCCAAACCCCATACACAAAAGTAAATTCAAAATGGATCAAACACCTGAATGTAAGTCATGAAACCATAAAACTCTTAGAAAAAAACATAGGCAAAAGTCTCTTGGACAAAAACATGAGCGACTTCTTCATGAACATATCTACCTAGGCAAGCGAAACAAAAGCAAAAATGAACAAGTGGGACTATATCAAGCTGAAAAGCTTCTTTACAGCAAAGGACACCATCAGTAGAACAAAAAGACATCCTACAGTATGGGAGAATATATTCATAAATGACATATCCAATAAGGGGTTGACATCCAAAATATATAAAGGGCCCATACACCTCAACAAACAAAAAGCAAATAACCCAATTAAAAAATGGGCAGAGGATTTGAACAGATATTTCTCCAAAGAAGAAAATCAGATGGCCAACAGGCACATGAAAAGATGCTCCACATCACTAATCATCAGAGAAGTGCAAATTAAAACCACAATGAGATATCACTTCACACCAGTGAGGATGGCCAGCATCCAAAGACAAACAACAACAAATGTTGGTGAGGATGTGGAGAAAGGGGAACCCTCCTACACTGCTGGTAGGAATGCAAATTAGTTCAAACATTGTGGAAAGCAGTATGGAGGTTCCTCAAAAAACTCAAAATACAAATACCATTGGACCCAAAAATCCCACTTCTAGGAATTTACCCTAAGACTGTAGCAGCCCAGTTTCAAAAAGACATATGCACCCGTGTTTATCGCAGCACTATTTACAATAGCCAAGAAATGGAAGCAACCTAAGTGTCCATCAGTAGATGAATGGATAAAGAAGAGGTGGTACATATACACAATGGAATATTATTCAGCCATAGGAAGAAAACAAATCCTACCATTTGCAACAACGTGGATGGAAATAGAGGGTATTCTGCTCAGTGAAATAAGCCAGGTGGAGAAAGACAAGTATCAAATGATTTCCCTCATATGTGGAGTATAAGAACAAAGAAAAAAACTGAAGGAACAAAACAGCAGCAGACTCACAGAACCCAAGAATGGACTAACAGTTACCAAAGGGAAAGGGACTGGGGAGGATGGGTGGGAAGGGAGGGACAAGGGGGAAAAAGGGGCATTACGATTAGCAGACATAATGTAGGGGGCGGCACAAGGAGGGCTGTACAACTCAGAGAAGACAAGTAGTGATTCTATAGCATCTCACTACGCTGAAGGACAGTGACTGTAATGGGGTATGTGGTGGGGACTTGATGATGTGGGGAGTCTAGTAACCATAATGTTGCACATGTAATTGTAGATTAATGATACCAAAAAAAAAAGAGTATAGTAACTAAAATTCTAAGTTTTAGGCATTTCACAAGACTCTCTTTTAAAATTATACTTCCAAGAAGAGATTTATAATAACAAAAATAGAACATGGGAGAAATATTTATGAAAATTCATGCCATTTCCATATTGCACAGAAAAAAAGTATCGATATTTTTGTTAATATCCACCATTTAACATTTTACAAAATCAGATATTTTGAGCAGGTTTATGTCACAGAAAGATATTTCTTCCTCTGTGCTATAAAAGAGAAGAACATATCTATGTCTTTCTGAGACTTCCTTGGTTTCACCAAAAAGGCTTGCAATGATAAAACCAAACTTTATCTAACTAATTTTCATTGTTTAGCATTAGAAGCAAAAAAAAAAAAAGAAGGCCTGTGGATGTCAATATTACTGGCAAAAATGCAGTGAAGGATGAATAAGACCTTACAATAATAGTGAAATAGGAGCATGTAGCATTACTTTTCCACAACTTGATGTTGTTCACAAGTGAACAGAATTACCTAAATTATCTCTGAATAGAAATCGTTCACTTTTCACCAAAAGGCCTTCCTTCCTGTGCAAACACAAACAATAATAAAATAAGTGGCAGATAGGTAAAATACGATTTCTATGTTGTCTTCTTTTGTTTTATATATAAAAATTAACCTTTTGGAAGACAAGAGTCTCTCTTGTAAGTATATGAGGTATGTATGTGGAACCTTATCATACAGAGCAGAGTAAAAACTCCCTGACTTTGTGAAAACAAAACAAAACAAAAACCTGTAAGATAGTACTGTATTATGAGCCAGGAAATTGTTCTATAGATCAGGAATTAGAAATATGTTTTCCTACAGGTTCTTGCCTCTTATTGTGTCCCATTCTTCCTATGTATGTATGTATTCATTTAGTAATTTGGTTTCCAGCTTTACTGAAATATATATATATAAATATTGACATAGTATCTATACTGAGGAAATGCGTTTTGTTAACAGGTCAAATAGCCTAATCCTGAGTGATGATCCTGGGATAAAAGTTTTTCTTTAAAAGTCGATTTCCAATATAGGTAGAGGTGTATTTCTGAGATCCTTGGCCTTCTAAGTATGATGACAAAACCCAGCACAGATATTTTGTTTTTTTAACAGTTTATTTCGGTATCATTAATCTACAATTACATGTGCAATATTATGGTTATTAAAGTACCCCCTTCATCAGGTCCCCCCACCAACCCCATTACAGTCACTGTCCATCAGCGTAGTGAGATGCTATAGAATCACTACTTGTCTTCTCTGAGTTGTACAGCCCTCCCCATGCCCCCCCACCATTACATCTGCTAATCGTAATGCCCCCTTTTCCCCCTTGTCCCTCCCTTCCCACCCATTGTCCCCAGTCCCTTTCCCTTTGGTCACTATTAGTCCTTTCTTGGGTTCTGTGAGCCTGCTACTGTTTTGTTCCTTCAGTTTTTTTCTTTGTTCTTATACTCCACATATGAGTGAAATCATTTGGTACTTGTCTTTTTCGGCTTGGCTTATTTCATTGAGCATAATACTCTCTAGCTCCATCCATGTTGTTGCAAATGGTAGAATTTGCTTTCTTCTTATGGCTGTATAATATTCCATTGTGTCTATGTACCACCTCTTCTTTATCTATTCATCGGCTGATGGACACTTAGGTTGCTTCCATTTCTTGGCTATTGTAAATAGTGCTGCGATAAACATAGGGGTGCATCTGTCTTTTTCAAACTGGGCTGCTGCATTCTTAAGGTAAATTCCTAGGAGTGGAATTCCTGGGTCAAATGGTATTTCTATTTTGAGTTTTTTGAGGAACATCCATACTGCTTTCCACAATGGTTGAACTAATTTGCATTCCCACCTGCAGTGTTGGAGGGTTCCCTTTTCTCCACATCCTCGCCAACATTTGTTGTTGTTTGTGTTTTGGATGTTGGCCATCCTCACTGGTGTGAGGTGATATCTCATTGTGGTTTTAATCTGCATTTCTCTGATGATTAGCGATGTGGAGCATCTTTTCATGTACCTGTTGGCCATCTTAATTTCTTCTTTGGAGAAGTGTCTATTCATGTCTTCTGCCCATTTCTTAATTGGATTATTTGCTTTTTGTTTGTTGAGGTATGTGAGCTCTTTATATATTTTAGATGTCAACGCCTTATCGGATACATCATTTATGAATATATTCTCCCGTGTTGAAGGATGTCTTTTTGTTCTACTGATGGCGTCCTTTGCTGTAAAGAAGCTTTTCAGCTTGATATAGTCCCACTTGTTCATTTTTGCTTTTGTTTCCCTTGCCCGGGTAGATATGTTCATGAAGAAGTCGCTCATGTTTATGTCCAAGACATTTTGCCTACATTTTCTTCTAAGAGTTTTATGCTTTCATGACTTACATTCAGGTCTTTGATCCACCTTGAGTTTACCTTTGTGTAAGGGGTTAGACAGTAGTCCAGTTTCATTCTCTTACATGGAGCTGTCCAGTTTTTCCAACACCAGCTGCTGAAGAGGCTGTCATCTCCCCAATGTATATCCAAGGCTCCTTTATCATATATTAATTGACTGTATATGTTTCGGTTAATGTTTGGATTTTCTATTCTATTCCACTGGTCTGTGGGTCTCTTTTTGTGCCAAAACCAAATTGTCTTGATTACTGTAGCTTTGTAGTAGAGCTTGAAGTCAGGGAGTGTAATTCCCTCTGTTTTATTCCTCCATCTCAGGATTGCTTTGCCTATTCGGGGTCTTTTGTGGGTTCCATATGAATTTTAGAATTATTTGTTCCAGTTCATTGAAGAAAGCTGTTGGTAGATTGATAGGGATTGCGTTGAATCTGTAGATTGCTTTAGGTAATATAGCCATTTTGACAATATTTATTCTTCCTAGCCAAGAGCATGGGATGCATTTCCATTTGTCAGTGTCCTCCTTAATTTCTCTTAGGAGTGTCTTGTAGTTTTCAGAGTACAGGTCTTTCACTTGCTTCGTTAGGTTTATTCCTAGGTATTTTATTCTTTTTGATGCAATTGTGAATGGAATTGTTTTTCTGCTTTTGCTTTCTGTTAGTTCATCGTTAGTGTATAGGAAAGCAACAGATTTCTGTGTGTTAATTTTGTATCCTGCAACTTTGCTGAATTCAGATATTAGTTCTAGTAGTTTTGGAGTGGAGTCTTTAGGGTTTTTTATGTAGAATATCTTGTCATCTGTAAATAGTGACAATTTGACTTCTTCTTTACCAATCTGGATGCCTTGTATTTCTTTATTTTGTCGGATTGCCTTGGCTAGGACCTCCAGTACTATGTTGAAAAACAGTGGAGAGAGTGGGCATCCCTGTCTTGTTCCAGATCTTAGATGAAAAGCTTTCAGCTTCTTGCTGTTAAGTATGATGTAAGCTGTGGGTTTGTCATATATAGCCTTTATGATGTTGAGGTATTGCCCTCTATACCCATTTTATTGAGAGTTTTAATCATGAATGGATGCTGTATTTTGTCAAATGCTTTTTCAGCATCTATGGTGATGATCATGTGGTTTTTGTTCTTCTTTTTGTTGATGTGGTGGATGATGTTGATCGATTTTCGAATGTTGTACCATCCTTGCATCCCTGGGATGAATCCCACTTGATCATGGTGTATGATCCTCTTGATGTATTTTTGAATTCAGTTTGCTAATATTTTGTTGAGTATTTTTGCATCTACGTTCATCAGGGATATTGGTCTGTGGTTTTCTTTTTTGGTGAGGTCTTTGCCCGGTTTTGGTATTAGAGTGATGCTGGATTTATAGAATGAGTTTGGAAGTATTCCCTCCTCTTCTATTTTTTGGAAAACTTTAAGGAGAATGGGTTTTATTTCTTCTCTATATGTCTGGTAGAATTCAGAGGTGAATCTGTCTGGTCCAGGGGTTTTGTTCTTGGGTAGGTTTTGATTACCGATTCAATTTCATTGCTGGTGATTGGTCTGTTTAGTTTTTCTGTTTCTTGTTCGGTCAGGTTTGGAAGGTTGTATTTTTCTAAGAAGTTGTCCATTTCTTCTAGGTTTTCCAGCTTGTTAGCGTATAGATTCTCATAATATTCTCTTATAATGCTTTGTATTTCTGTGGGGTCTGTTGTGATTTTTCCTTTCTCAATTCTGATTCTGTTTATGTGTGTAGATTCTCTTTTTCTCTTAATGAGTCTGGCTACGGGTATATCTATTTTGTTTATTTTTTCAAAGAACCAGCTCTTGGTTTCATTGATTTTTTTCTATTGTTTTATTCTTCTCAATTTTATTTATTTCTTCTCTGATCTTTATTATGTCCCTCCTTCTGGTGACTTTGGGCTCATTTGTTCTTCTTTTTTCAATTTCAGTAATTGTGTCTTTAGACTATTAATTTGGGAATGTTCTTCCTTCTTTAGATAGGCCTGGTATGCAATATACTTTCCTCTTAGAACTGCCTTTGCTGTGTCCCACAGAAGTTGTGGCTTTGTGTTGTTGTTGTCATTTGTCTCCATATATTCTTTGATTTCTGTTTTGATTTGGTCGTTAACCCATTGATTAATTAGGAGAATGTTGTTAAGGCTCCATGTATTTATGAGCCTTTTGTTTTCTTTCTAAAATTTATTTCTAGTTTTATACCTTTATGATCTGAGAAATTAGTTGGTAGAATTTCAATATTTTTGAATTTACTGAGGTTCTTTTTGTGGCCTAGTATGTGGTCTATTCTGGAAAATGTTCCATGTGCACTTGAGAAGAATGTGTATCCTGTTGCTTTTGGGTGTAGAGTTCTGTAGATGTCTGTTAGGTCCATCTGTTCTAGTGTGTTGTTCAGTGCCTCTGTGTCTTTACTTATTTTCTGTCTGGTTGATCTGTCCTCTGGAGTGAGTGGTGTGTTGAAGTCACCTAAAACGAATGCATTACTGTCTATTTCCTCCTTTAATTCTGTTAGTATTTGTTTCACATATGCCGGCACTCCTGTGTTGGGTGCTTATATATTTATAATGGTTATATCTTCTTGTTGGACTGACCCCTTTATCGTTATGTATTGTCCTTCTTTATCTCTTGCTACTTTCTTCGTTTTGAAGTCTATTTTGTCTGATACACGTACTGCAACACCTACTTTTTTCTCCCTGTTGTTTGCATGAAATGTCTTTTTCCATCCCTTCACTTTTAGTCTGTGTATATCTTTGGGTTTGAGGTGAGTTACTTACAAGCAGCATATAGATGGGTTTTGCTTTTTTATCCATTCTATTACTCCGTGTCTTTTGATTGGTGCATTCAGTCCATTTACATTTAGGGTCATTATTGATAGATACGTACTTATTGCCATTGCTGGCTTTAGATTCGTGGTTACCAAAGTTTGAATGGTTGCTTCTTTACTATCTGACAATCTAACTTAACTTTCTTGTTAAGTTATTGTAAACACAGTCTGGTATTTCTTTTTTCTCTCCCTTCTTATTCTTCCTCCTCCATTCTTTATATACTAGGTGTTTTATTCTTTGCCTTTAGTTAGTATTTGGATGGTCTGCTTTCTTTGCTATGACTTTATTTTCCCTGGTGACGTCTTTTTAGCCTTAGGAGTGCTTCCGTCTAGAGCAGTCCATTTAACATATCCTGTAGAGGTGGTTTATGGGAGGCAATCTCTCTCAACTTTCGCTTGTCTGGAAATTGTTTAATCCCTCCTCATATTTAAATGGTAATCGTGCTGGATACAATATTCTTGGTTCGAGGCCCTTGTCTTTCATTACGTTAAATATATCATGCCATTCTCTTCTGACCTGTAAGATTTCTGTTGAGAAGTCTGATGGTAGTCTGATGGGTTTTCCTTTGTAGGTGATCTTTTTTCTCTCTCTAGCTGCCTTTAATACTCTTTCCAGATCTTTGATCTTTGCCATTTTAATTATTATGTGTCTTGGTGTTGTCTTCCTTGGGTCCCTTGTGTTGAGAGATCTGTGCATCTTCATGGTCTGAGAAACTATCTCCTTCCCCAGACTGGGGAAGTTTTCAGCAATTATTTCTTCAAAGACACTTTCTGTCTCTTTTTCTCTCTGTTCTTTTTCTGGTACTCGTATAATGCGAATTTTGTTCCGTTTGGATTGGTCACACTGTTCTCTTAATATTCTTTCATTCCTAGAGGTCCTTTTATCTCTCTCTGCCTCAGCTTCTCTGTATTCCTGTTCTCTGATATCTATTCCATTAACAGTCTCTTGCATCTCATCCAGTCTGCTGCTAAGCCCATCAATTGCTTGTCTCATTTCTGCATTGTCTTTCCTGACTTCCCTCACTTCCTCCCTCAGCTCTTGCATATTTCTCTGTAGATCCATCAGCATGGTTATGACTTTTATTTTGAGTTCTTTTTTGGAAGATTGTGCATTTCCATCCCTTCAGGTTCCCTCTCAGGGGTTGTCTGGGTCTGGGTGATCTTTGTCTTTACCATATCCCTCTTTCTTTTCATGGGGATAGAAGTGGTCACTGGTAGGTGCCACGTATGCCAGCTGGGCTCTTTAAGACTTTAAAAAAGAAGAAACAAAGAAAAACAAAAAAAAGGGAAGGAAGGGAAAGAAAAAAGAAAAAAAAAAGAAAGAAAGAAAAGAAAGGGAAAAAACAAAAACAATAAAAGAAAAACTCCCACCCGGAGTGGATTCTGTAAGGATGCTGTAGGTGGCGCTGTTGCTCCACTATTCTGCAGCCGCGGCCTCGCGGCTCTTTGTAGCTCTGGCTGGGGAAGAACGAATGCGAGGCTGTTGTTCTCTATGTAACGTTTCGGTGTGGCTACCTTTTCCCAGTCGCCAGCCAAGGGGTCCAAAATTCCTCAGGGCTCCCAGCCCGCTGGGCTGAGCGTGCCGGGGCGATCGTGTTCCCTCTCTGGGCCCCCCGCCTCTCCAAGACTGCTAAAAACAGCGTGCACTTTTCTCTTGTCCTGGGGCGCTGGATGCACGGACCTGGGCGCATTCCTAGCTCAAAACCTGAACCTTCTGCCTCTCCAATATCCAATGCACCACGCGATGTGTGTCAGCGCTCCCGGTGCAGATCACCGGGGTTGGTTATTTCGCAGGCCTGTTCTTCCACTCCCTCCCGGCTGTGAATCCTCCCCTCCTGCCGGTGCGCTGGGGTGGGGGAGTGCTCGGGTCCCACCCGGACGTAGGTCCATATCTTACCCGCCTCGCGGGGTGCCGAGTCCTCTCAGGTGCAGATGCACGCTGTGCGCTGTGCTATAAATTCTGGTCCCTCTTTTAGGAGTAGTTGTATTTGCTGTATTTTCATAGATTTATATAGTTTTGGGAGATTTCCACCGCCCTGCTCATGCTGACATCTTCCCGGAACTCTGAGCAGAGATCTTTTTAAATGATGTTTGGCTATTAAAAAAAATTGCACATGGCATAAATCAAGGACTTAGTAACAAGTCAAAGGAAATATGAGAAACCCTATGAGATAAGAATACCTGAAAATACCCGAGATGCACTCAGATTATCAGGGTTAATACCAGTGAGAAAAGACTAGAATGTAATTGTGCCTGACACTGCTAAAATACCAATTTTATACCATCCAACAAAATTTTGCAATAAAAGCAAAGCCCAGAGGAAATAAGTAAAAGATACAAGAGAGCAAGATTTTGGCAATGACCTGGCACTATTCAGACACCAGGGAAATTCACTATGGCGAACACCAATGCTCTCGTCATGCCACAGTTAAAATCTATTGTAGGATAAGGATTGTTCACTTGACCTCATTATAGTTTGGATCAAGAATTTCTTAGTTTGGATCAGCTGTACACCTCCTGTTGCTTTAATTCCATTCTCCCCTAAGTAAATCTCTGATTGTATAAATGCTTCCCAGTAACCTAGATAGAGGACATGAAAAAAATATATCATTTTCACTGTACATTTTTAATGACAGATATCGTGGTCTATAGGTTCTTGTGAGTTTAGATTCAGAC
Source organism: Smutsia gigantea (assembly GCA_032199065.1). Lineage (NCBI taxonomy): Eukaryota > Metazoa > Chordata > Mammalia > Pholidota > Manidae > Smutsia > Smutsia gigantea. The sequence continues at coordinate 38,747 of JAVSCE010009709.1, forward strand.
CAGGACTTATACCATTGGCTCCCAAATTCTTAGGCCTTCAGTCTTGAATAAATTCCACCACTCCAGCTTGCAGACAATAGACCATGGGACTTGGCTTCTATAGCCCCAGGAGCCAGTTATTCTTATCTGTATGTCTATATCTATCCTATTAGTTCTGTTTTTCTAGAGAACCCTGATGAGTGGGGAAACAAACTCCACCCCTCTTCAGGAGCTACAAATAATTTGTAGCTATATGTAATCTTTCACTATTTCTAACATAAATTCACCAATTTTTCCAATAACATCCTTAATAGAAAAAGAAAAGTCTCTGTTCTAGGTTCCAATGTAGGGTCTTCCATCGCATTTAGTTGTCTTTTCTCTTCAGTCTCCTTTAATCTGGAACAGTCCCTTAACTTCTCTTTGTCTTTCATGACATTGACATTTTTGAATTTTATGTCTTGATATTTGACATTCTGACATTTTGAATTTTATAGAATATCATCAGTTTAGGTTTTTCAGATATTTTCTTGTAATTAGATTCAGGTCATATATTTTTGGCAGGATCACTGTATAAGATGTTACAACCTTCTCATTACATTACATCAAGAGGTAGTGATATCAGTTTACCACGTTATTGATGGTGTTAACTGATCAATTCGTTTTTCCACTGTAAAGTTACTATTTTTCTTTCATAATGTATTAGGAATTTGTGTGATGATATGCTGTTCCTTAATAAACTTTCACTGACTTGTTTTAGTATTAATGATTTCTAAGTAACATTCATGGAAGAAAAAAAAATTTACCAGTTTCAAAATTTGGTTTGCTACTTATCAGCTGTGTGACCTTAGGGCAGCTCACTGATGGCTCTGAGCGTCAGTTTCCTCTCTAAACTGTAGATAATACTACTTCTCATAAAGTTGTTGTGAATATTAAAATAAGATCATTTATGTAAAATACTTAGAGTGATTACTATTCATTTATTTAACTAGTTTTTGCTGAAGTCTTAATTTTTAGTACTGTGCTAGGAATACATAAGCAAAACAGATAGTATCGTGCCCTAATAGAGACTATAGTCTCATCTACAGCAGATGTCAGCAAACTTTTTGAGTAAAGACCAGAATATAAATATTTTAGAAGCCATATAAGCAATATATAAATGAAATGCTGTTGCTATGTCCCAGTAAAACTTTTATAGAGTAGGCTGTGGACTAGATGTGACCCATGGGCCATTGTTTGCTGATCCCTCGTCTGGAGGGAACAGATCAACAACAAATAAATATACTTATAAATTTTTATAAGTGCTATGAAAGAAAAATATAGGTATTAAGAGATTATATAACAGTGACTTCATCTTGTCTAGCATATCAGGGATAATAAAGCTGAAGAAATAACATTTCCATTAAGAAGTGAAAAATAGAGAGTTATGAACTAAAATAAATATATGGTAGCAGGGAGCTTTCCAGGCAGAGCAAATAGGATACGCCAAGGAACTGAGGGAGAAAGTTGCATGGCATTTTCTTAAGAGATCAAATAAAGCCAGGGCAACTAGAGGTCAAAAACATAAGAAAAGTGATGTAAAGTGTTTTAACAAATGTTTATTAATTTCTTACTACATGCTAGGCATTGTTCTAGATAAAAGGAATACACTGGTGAATAAAACTAACAAGGTCCCTGTCCTGATAAGGCTCACATTTGGGATAAAGGTAGATGTTAGGAGATGGATAATAAACTCATCATAGTTAAATATTTAAAATATAATTGTATGTTTGTATATGGATGTATACATGAGTGTAATTACATATTGTGGTAAGTGTGAAGAATAAAATATTTTTTTTCTGTGATATAAAGCAGCATGAGGGCCGTTTAGATGGTATGGCTAGAGGCTTATAAGGAAGGGACGTTTGATCCGAGACTTGAATTCTGAGAAAAGGCCAAACACTTGAGACAGGAAGGAGAATGTTAAAAGTTGTAACAACAAAAGTAGATAACCTGAAACAATAAAGAACCAGTAGAGAGGATAGAACATAGAGGGAGTCAAAGGAAAACAAGTCTAGAGAGGTAGGCAAAAGCCAGATCATGTAGCCCCGGAGTCCTTGGTGGGAAAATTTGGGTTTTATTTGAAATGCATTGAAAATCCATTGCAAGGTTTTACTGAAGGAGTGACATCTTATTTATATGTTGAAAAGTTTATTCTGGGTGCAGTGTGATGAGTGTAACAGAGGAAAACAAGATTGACAGCAGACCAGGTAAAAGGTTTTTTGCATGAATCCAGGTGAGATGGTGAAGCAGCTGAAAGCTAATGGCAACAGTATAGACGGAAGGAAATGAACAGTAAGAGAGATATTTCAAGGTCAGTATTGATTAGATTTGGTGATTGATGAGATATGAGCATTAGAGAAAGATATCTCCAGGCGCCTGAAAGGAGAGACGGGGTGAATAGTGATGTCCTTCACTGAGATATCCAAGAGGAAATGGTAAATGTGCAGTTGAAAATAGAAGTTGAAAGGAGATTTTATAAAACTGGGGATGTATTTGTTCATCGATGGTCACTGAAGCCATGGATGTGGATAATAATGCCCATGGAAGAGAGCATGAAGAAGAAAACCCAGCCTAAGCCTTTAAGTTTTGAGAGTTTGGACATTTAAGGACTGACAGAAGGGGACAAACTGATAAAGGAGAGTAAGAAGAAATGAGTGCAGTGTAGGCAGAAAACCAGTAGCACATAGCACCAAAGAGCACTGCTCAAAGACAAGGAAAATGAATATTGAAAAGCAGCTACTAGATTTAAAGACAAGGAGGTCACTGATAAGCTTGTTAAAGGTCATTTCGGGGGAGAGGGCAAAGCCAGACGCAGTGGCAGAGGAATCCATACGCGGGGACAGGAGGTGTCGATGACTGAGAAATACAGACACACAAGGGGGAGACAGGCCACAGAATAATCACTCAAAAAAAAGAAGTGGTTTTTGTTACTACTATTTTATAGTTATTTAATAAAGTTTATAAGTACTCAGGAGTTTTCACTTAAGTATGTTAACTTACATTTTTACTATTAATTTTATTTTTCAAAATATGCAACACATCCAAATGGTTTCAAATTCAAAAGGACCAAAAAGTGAAATGTTCGCTTCCCACCCTGCCCCTCAACCCCCCAGTTTCTTTCCCAGAGGCACCCGTGTTGTGACTTTAGCTACCTGATTCTTCTTAGCTACACAGTAAGTATTCAGTTATAGATATTTCTGTACTTTCTTTAACCAGTGTGCTATTGAGACCCATTTGGCTTGTGAGCAGTCTTACCCTATGACAAAGAGTGAAGCCATTGGATGTGTCATTTCACATATGTGTGTGTCTTAGGTTTCTCTCCCTGGAAGCAAAGATTCTGGTGGAGATTCTTGAGCAAGTGATTTATTAGGAGAATACTCGCAGGCGAAACCTGGGGGTAAGAGAAGCAGGACAGGGAAGGGGAAGAATAAAGCACGAATGGGCTTCAAATAAGTCTGGATTGTCTGATCCTACAGGGAGCTCTGAAGTATACACTGCAAACAGAATCTGCCCTTAGGCTATGGATCAGAACGTTTGCACCCCTACAGAGGTGGTCACTGGTTACGGGCTACCCCAGGGTCAGGGGCTGGGGGGAGTAATGGGGGTCAGCACATAAATCCAGGCACTTCAGGCCCAGGGGCTCTAATCATCCATGGGCAATCCTCTGGTGTTGTAGGTGGAAGACATTCTTATCAGCACCCACAGTTGCTGGTGGGGCGGGGGGCATACCAAAATGGTAGCAGGGATCCCCAAGGATCTAGGTGGGGTCACCAACAGGTTCTGCAACAATGAGTGCAACTGTAAGATAAATTCCTAGGAGGAAAATTGCTGTATGCAGCTAATGTTGCTACTTGCCTCTTCAAACAATATCCATCCACCCCACCCCTGCCCAATCCTTCTTCCTAACAGAGCCCTGGTTTTATTTGAAGTAGCTGTAGGCCGAATTTAAAGAATCCTACCCTCATCCTCCTTTGGCATCTAGGCTGCTTATGTGACACATTAGTTCTGCACAATAAAATGAAGGTAGTAGTTTCTGGGAATAGTGTCCCTTTTGTCCTCTTCACTCTTTACTTCACATCCTTTCTTCTGCCAGGAATGTATGTAAATATGACTCTGTAGGTGCAGCAGCCATCTTGTGACCATGAGACAGAAAGTAGGAAACTGAAGGCCTGTGCACCAAAAATGGGGAAAGTCACCACAAGCCATGAATTATAGTGTCTTCCCATACCCAGGCCTCAGTGTAATAGTATTAATAATCATCATTATACAAATTAACATTCATTTATGTGTCTTGAAGGCACAAATTGTAAGTGTGCCTTCACAAAACTTAACTCACTTTATTCTCTCAATGTTTCCACCTCTGTGTGTGAGAGAGAGGTATCAGTGCTTTTGAACAAAAATCTGCAATATTAAGAATGCATAATTCATTGACAGTGAATTTTGAGTTAGTTTGCTCTCCTTCTAACTAGCTAAGATCCACTACCTAAAAGTATGGTGCTTTTTAACTTGGGGACGTGGGGCAATAGTAATCTTATAGCCTAGGGCATTTTGGGAAGGAGTCACACCCCAAAACTGGAGTGAGAAGGTACAGCCCCACAAGAGCACCTAAGATCAAGGAAAAGATGGACTCCGCGGGAGAAAGAGACTGCAAAACGAATGTCCCTGCATTACCAAAAGACAAGTTTCACCCATTCTGAGATTTTTGCACTATAGTCCATGGGAAAATAGACTTGTCTCTGCTGTGTTCCTGCAAATTTCCAGCCTCTTGCGCCATGGGCATTGATCTACTGGGAAGGTGAGATGTTTGCTTGTGGGTCCCCCAGAAACATTTGCTCTTTACAGCCCTGCTTGTGGAGACATTTCTGCCGTTTAAAGGGTAATAAAACCCGTCTTATCTTACCTGGAGTCAAAGCCTTTTGTTCCAGGACAGGGAATTTTCCCTCCTCTCTAGAGATACCCCAACAAGGATTTAAACTATTCCCTAAGTGTTTACACATCAAAAGAGGAGAAAAACCTAGTTATAATCTCAAAGAGGGTGGTTTACCTTTCCCTAGAGACAATTTAGATTATTTCGACTCCAAAGATAATTTAGCTACAAAAGGGATTGAATCTGAGAGTCTTCTCCTTCTGTTCCCAAGGAAAATTAAGTTGACCTTAGGGGCAAAGATTTTTCTCCCTCCTTGGAGAAGGGGACAGAGGAAAGGTCATCTCTCCCTATATCAACTCCCAGATCCAAATTCCAGAACCCCTTCCCAGCGCATGGTCTCCCCATACATGCAGACTTTGCCTCCCAGCTCTCACGGCACCTCACTGGGTGGAGTGTAGGCCTGAGGGACAAATGCAACAACTGTTACTCTGCCTGGGGAGTAAAGCTCAGGTCTCTCTCCCTACCTTCCTATCTATCCATATGCAAGTAGGGTAATATCTCTGACCCATCCCAGTTTCTGACTTGACATAATCTTATTTTAAGAAATTAGTGAATTATCCTCCCAAATAGTGGTTCAACCAACATTGAGTTTCTAATATATATAAAATATCACTTATCTACTTTCTTGCCTAAAATGGAGGAAATCTAAACATGAGGGAACATTGGAAAAATCCAAATGGACAAACATTCCAGAAAACCTATTGGTCTATGTGCTTTAAAAATGTCATGGAAGACAAAGTCTGAGGAACTGTTCAAGGATAAAGGAGATTAAAGAGGCACAGGAACTAAATGTGTGAAGGGGGAAGGATTGTTACAGAGGGTATTTACTGGAACAGTTCATAAACTTGCATAAGGACTATATTGATAATAACAATGTGTTGTTCAATTTCCTGTATTTGGTAATTGTACTGTGGTTTTACAAGAGAATATCTCGTTCTTACATGATAAAACTAAGTTATTCAGGTGTGACAGATTGATATCTGTAACTTAGTTTCAAAGGGAGAGAGAGGAAAAAAAGGAAATGTGGTAAGTGTTTACTGAACATTGGTGATCTAAGGAGAAGGGGTTCCAGAGTGGACGGTACTGTTCTTGCAACTTTTCTCTAAAATATTTTTCCAAATTAAAAAAAAAGGAAAAGTATTCCCATCAAGAGAAAATCTAATATGTGGCAGGCACTGAGCTAACCCCAGACCTAGGGATAGATAGCATCATGAATATGGTATTTTCCAGGTCTCAAAAACCTGCCAGTCTAGTGAAGGAGATGAACTAGGAAGTTGATACATTCACTAAAAAAGCATAGTATTTTAGAGTCGGGGAAGATGGCAGCGTGAGCAGGGCGGCGGAAATCTCCTCCCCAAACCATATATATTTATGAAAATACAACAAATACAACTATTCCTAAAAGAGAGACCAGAAGATACAGGACAACACTCAGCCTGCATCTACACCCGAGAGGACTCAACACCCCATGAGGCGGGTAAGATACGGAGCCGCGACCCAGCGGGACCAGAGCACTCCCCCACCCCAGCGCACTGGCGGGAGGAGAAGATTCAGAGCGGGGAGGGAGTGGAAGTACACCCCGCGGAGTAGCCAGCCCCGGTGATCTGCGCTGGGAGCACTGACACACATCGTGCGGTGTATCAGAGATTGGAGAGACAGAGTGTGCAGTATCTGAGCCTGGGAATGAACTGGGTCCTCGCAGCCGGCTCCCCGGAACAAAAGAAAAGGGCGCGCTTTTTTTAGTGCTCCTAAAGAGATAGGGGTCCAATGGAGGAACAGGATCATTCCACCACACTCGACCCAGCAGGCTGGGATTCCTGGGGAATTTCGGACCCCTTGGCTGGTGACGAGGAAAAAGTAGCCCTACTGAAATTTTCCAGAGATCAGCAGCCTCCCATTCATTCAGCTCAGCCCCGGCCAGAGCCACAAAGGGTCCTGCGGAGTGGCACTGCCTCACCTGTGGAATAGTGGAGCAACAGCACCACCTACAGCATCCTCACAGAATCTACTCCTGGCAGACATCTTTTTCTTTGTTTGGGGTTTTTTTTGGTGTTTTTTTTCTCTTTTCCTTTCTTTCTTCTCTTTCTCTTCTTTCTTTCTTTTTTTTTAAGTCTTAAAGAGCCCAGCTGACATACGTGGCAACTACCAGCAACCACTTCTATCGCCGTGAAAAGACAGAGGAATATGGTACAAACAAAGCTTATCCAAACTCAGACACCAAAGAGGGAGTCTGAAGGGATGGAAATGCACAATCTTCCTGAAAAAGAATTCAGAATTAAAGTCATAACCATACTGATGGATCTACAGAGAAATATGCAAGAGCTGAGGGAGGACGTGAGGGAAGTGAGGAAAGACAATGCAGAAATGAGACAAGTGATTGACAGGCTTAGCAGCAGACTGGAAGAGATGCAAGAGACTGTTAATGGAATAGAAATCAGAGAACAGGAATACAGAGAAGCTGAGGCAGAGAGAGATAAAAGGACCTCTAGGAATGAAAGAATATTAAGAGAACAGTGTGACCAATCCAAATGGAACAATATTCGCATTATAGGAGTACCAGAGGAAGAAGAGAGAGAAAAAGGGATAGAAAGTGTCTTTGAAGAAATAATTGCTGAAAACTTCCCCATGCTGGGGAAGGAAAAAGTCTCGCAGGCCACCGAAGCCCACAGATCCCCAAAACACAAGGGAAGCAAGGAAGACAACACCAAGACACATAATAATTAAAATAGCAAAGATCAAAGACAAGGACAGAGTATTAAAGGCAGCTAGAGAGAGAAAAGAGATCACCTACAAAGGAAAACCCATCAGACTACCATCAGACTTCTCAACAGAAACCTTACAGGCCAGAAGAGAATGGCATGATATATTTAACGTAATGAAACAGAAGAGCCTCGAACCAAGAATATTGAATCCAGCACGATTATCATTTAAATATGACGGAGGGATTAAACAATTTCCAGACAAGCGAAAGTTGAGAGAGTTTGCCTCCCATAAACCACCTCTACAGGATATGTTAAATGGACTGCTCTAGACGGAAGCACTTCTAAGGCTAAAAAGACGTCACCAGAGAAAATAAAGTCATAGCAAAGAAAGCAGACCATCCAAATACTAACTAAAGGCAAAGAATAAAACACCTAGTATATAAAGAATGGAGGAGGAAGAATAAGAAGGGAGAGAAAAAAGAAATACCAGACTGTGTTTACAATAACTTAGCAAGAAAGTTAAGTTAGATTGTCAGATAGTAAAGAAGCAACCCTTGAAAGTTTGGTAACCATGAATCTAAAGCCAGCAATGGCAATAAGTACATATCTACCAATAATCACCCTAAATGTAAATGGACTGAATGCACCAATCAAAAGACACGGAGTAATAGAATGGATAAAAAAGCAAAACCCATCTATATGCTGCTTACAAGAGACTCACCTCAAACCCAAAGATATACACAGACTAAAAGTGAAGAGATGGAAAAAGATATTTCAAGCAAACAACAGGGAGAAAAAAGCAGATGTTGCAGTACTTGTATCAGACAAAATAGACTTCAAAACGAAGAAAGTAGCAAGAGATAAAGAACATTACGTAATGATAAAGGGGTCAGTCAAACAAGAGCATATAACCATTATAAATACATATGCACCCAACACAGGAGCGCCGGCATATGTGAAACAAATACTAACAGAATTAAAGGAGGAAATAGACAGCAATGCATTCATTTTAGGAGACTTCAACACACCACTCACTCAAAGGACAGATCAACCAGACAGAAAATAAGTAAAGACACAGAGGCACTGAACAACACACTAGAACAGATGGACCTAACAGATATCTACAGAACCCTGCACCCAAAAGCAACAGGATACACATTCTTCTCAAGTGCACATGAAACATTTTCCAGAATAGACCACATACTAGGCCACAAAAGGAACCTCAGTAAAGTCAGAAATATTGAAATTCTACCAATCAATTTCTCAGATCATAAAGGTATAAAACTACAAATAAATTTTAGAAAGAAAACAAAAGGCTCACAAATACATGGAGACCTAACAACATTCTCCTAATTAATCAATGGGTTAACGACCAAATCAAAACAGAAATCAAAGAATATATGGAGTCTAATGACAACAACAACACAAAGCCACAACTTCTGGGGGACACAGCAAAGGCAGTTCTAAGAGAAAAGTATATTGCAAACCAGGCCTATCTAAAGAAGGAAAAACATTCCCAAATGAATATTCTAAAGACACAATTACTGAAACTGGAAAAAGAAGAACAAATGAGGCCCAAAGTCACCAGAAGGAGGGACATAATAAAGATCAGAGAAGAAATAAATAAAATTGAGAAGAATAAAACAATAGAAAAAACAATGAAACCATGAGCCGCTTCTTTGAAAAAATAAACAAAATAGATAAACCCCTAGCCAGACTCATTAAGAGAAAAAGAGAATCTACACACATAAACAGAATCAGAAATAAGAAAGGAAAAATAACGACAGACCCCACAGAAATACAAAGAAGTTTAAGACAATATTATGAGAATCTATATGCTAACAAGCTGGAAAACCTAGAGGAAATGGACGACTTCTTAGAAAAATACAACCTTCCAAGACTGACCAAACAAGAAACAGAAAAACTAAACAGACCAATCACCAGCAATGAAATTGAATCGGTAATCAAAAAAGTAACCAAGAACAAAACCCCTGGACCAGATGGATTCACCTCTGAATTCCACCAGACATATAGAAAAGAAATAACACCCATTCTCCTTAAAGTTTTCCAAAAAATAGAAGAGGAGGGAATACTTCCAAACTCATTGTATAAATCCAGGATCACTCTAATACCAAAACCATGCAAAGACCGCACCAAAAAAGAAAACTACAGACCAATATCCCTGATGAACGTAGATGCAAAAATACTCAACAAAATATTAGTAAACCGAATTCAAAAATACACCAAGAGCATCATACACCATGATCAAGTGGGATTCATCCCAGGGATGCAAGGATGGTACAACATTCGAAAGTCCATCAACATCATCCACCACATTAACAAAAAGAAGAACAAAAACCACATGATCATCTCCATAGATGCTGAAAAAGCATTTGACAAAATTCAGCATCCATTCATGATTAAAACTCTCAACAAAATGGGTATAGATGGCAAGTACCTCAACATTATAAAGGCTGTATATGACAAACCCACAGCTAACATCATACTTAACAGCGAGAAGCTGAAAGCTTTTCATCTAAGATCGGGAACAAGACAGGGATGCCCACTCTCTCCACTTTTATTCACCATAGTACTGGAGGTCCTAGCCATGGCAATCAGACAAAACAAAGAAATACAAGGCATCCAGATTGGTAAAGAAGAAGTCAAATTGTCACTATTTGCAGATGACATGATATTGTACATAAAAAACCCTAAAGACTCCACTCCAAAGCTACGAGAACTAATATCTGAATTCAGCAATGTTGCAGGATACAAAATTAACACACAGAAATCGGTTGCTTTCCTATGCACTAACGATGAACTAACAGAAAGAGAAATCAGAAAAACAATTCCATTCACAATTGCATCAAAAAGAATAAAATACCTAGGAATAAACCTAACAAAGGAAGTGAAAGACCTGTACTCTGAAAACTACAAGACACTCCTAAGAGAAATTAAAGAGGACACTAACAAATGGAAATGCATCCCATGCTCTTGGCCTGGAAGAATAAATATTGTCAAAATGGCTATACTACCTAAAGCAATCTACAGATTCAACGCAATCCCGATCAAACTACCAACAGCTTTCTTCAATGAACTGGAACAAATAATTCTAAAATTCATATGGAACCACAAAAGATCCTGAATAGCCAATGCAATCCTAAGAAAGAGGAATAAAACAGGGGGAATTACGCTCCCTGACTTCAAGCTCTACTACAAAGCCACAGTAATCAAGACAATTTGGTATTGGCACAAAAACAGACCCACAGACCAGTGGAACAGAATAGAAAATCCAAACATTAACCGAAACATATACAGTCAATTAATATATGATAAAGGAGCCTTGGGTATACAATGGGGAAATGACAGCCTCTTTAGCAGCTGGTGTTGGAAAAACTGGACAGCTACATGTAAGAGAATGAAACTGGACTACTGTCTAACCCTATACACAAAAGTAAACTCAAAATGGATCAAGCACCTGAATGTAAGTCATGAAACCATAAAACTCCTAGAAAAAAACGTAGGCAAAAATCTCTTGGACATAAACATGAATGACTTCTTCATGAACGTATCTACGCGGGCAAGGGAAACAAAAGCAAAAATGAACAAGTGGAACTATATCAAGCTGAAAATCTTCTGTACAGCAAAGGACACCATCAGTAGAACAAAAAGACATCCTACAGTATGGGAGAATATATTCATAAATGACATATCCGATAAGGAGTTGACATCCAAAATATATAAAGAACTCACACACCTCAACAAAAAGCAAATAATCCAATTAAGAAATGGGCAGAGGACATGAATAGACACTTCTCCAAAGAAGAAATTCAGATGGCCAACAGGCACATGAAAAGATGCTCCATATCACTAATTATCAGAGAAATGCAGATTAAAACCACAATGAGATATCATCTCACACCAGTGAGGATGGCCAACATCCAAAACACAAACAACAAATGTTGGCGAGGATGTGGAGAAAAGGGAACCCTCCTAGATTGCTGGTGGAAATGCAAATTAGTTCAATCATTGTGGAAAGCAGTATTGGAGGTTCCTCAAAAAACTCAAAATAGAAATACCATTTGACCCAGGAATTTCACTCCTAGGGATTTACCCTAAGAATGCAGCAGCCCAATTTGAAAAAGACAGATGCACCCCTATGTTTATCGCAGCACTATTTACAATAGCCAAGAAATGGAAGCAACCTAAGTGTCCATCAGTAGATGAATGGATAAAGAAGAGGTGGTACATATACATAATGGAATATTATTCAGCTATAAGAAGAAAACAAATCCTACCATTTGCAACAACATGGATGGAGCTAGAGGGTATTATGCTCCGTGAAATATGCCAAGTCGAAAAAGACAAGTATCAAATGATTTTACTCATATGTGGAGTATAAGAACAAAGAAAAAAACTGAAGGAACAAAACAGCAGCAGACTCACATAACCCAAGAACGGACTAATAATTACCAAAGGGAAAGGGACTGGGGAGGATGGGTGGGAAGGGAGGACAAGGGGGAAAATGCGGCATTACGATTAGCAGATGTAATGTTGGGGGGGGGGGCACCGGGAGGGCTGTACAACTCAGAGAAGAAAAGTAGTGATTCTATAGCATCGCACTATGCTGATGGACAGTGACTGTAATGGGTTGGTGGGAGGCACCTGATGAAGGGGATAGTTTAATAACCATAATATTGCACATGTAATTGTAGATTAATGATACCAAAATAAAAAAATTTAAAAAGCATAGTATTTTAGAATACGGTTATGACCATTTTCTTCACAGGGTTATGTGTCTTGATTCTCTTGATTCCCCTCCTATCTCCCCCACTACTTCCCCGTGTTCTTTGTTAAATTCTCTCCATTTCCCCACACTCTAAATTCTGGAACTCATGTATGGACCTCTTCCCTACTCTGTCACTCTTGTTCCTTAGGTGGACTGACCTAGTCAGAGAGCTTTAAAGATCATCTACAAGCTAGTAATTCCCTAATGTATATAATCCATTCTGGTCTCTCTTCTGAACTCCTGCCTACTCACCATCTCCAATTGAATGTCAGATAGGCATGGAAAATAATTTATCTGACAACAAACTCTTGATTTCCTTTCAAATGTAGTCCTTCTATAGCATTATCTATCTCAAGGAACAAAAACTTTTTCCTTCCATGTTTAGGGCAAACATCTTGGAGTCATCTTTGACATCTCTCTTTCTCTTAAACTCTACATGAATCCTTTAATCCATTTCATTGGACTTAAATTGAAAACCGTTAACAGCCATAATCTGACCACCTTGTAGCACTGCACTGCTACCACTGTTCTAAACCATTGTTGGGGAAGAAGAAATTTCCTCTATCCCTTGAGGCTCATCTAGTTGGTCTGAGCATCAAAACGACATGAGATAGATGAACAGGAGAAAAAAAAATTTAATTACATGTACTTAGGGAATCCCTATACATAGATTCCAAAGACAGTCAGGAAAATGAAGTAGATATGTCCTCCTGAACTAAGAAGAGGAGGGTAGGGGCCTGGGACTTCAAAGGAAAAGAGAAACAATTCACAGGAAGATGAAAGAATAAGTGCTGTGTAAACAAATACCTAGATGGGCCACAGGGAAGTAATGGGACAGAGACGAATTTTAATGGACAGAGCCACATCCCTCCCAGTTTACCACACCTTGTTCATATCATAATGGACTTATCTAAGGTGACAGCTCTCCTCCCGAGCAGTTCCTCCATGTAAATTCTTTTTATGCAGTTGGAGGGTGTGGGGCAGGTCAAAGTACCTTTCTGAGCCTTGGGCCTTGATTGTTTTCAGTGCTCATGTCACTGTGGCACACATCTTGGAGCAGTCTGCCACTGACCCCTACACCGTCATTATTTCTTGCCTCGATTATTGCAATAACTTCCTAATTAATCTCTACAAGTCTCTGTATCTAGTCTTCATCCTGTTAAACTGCAAGCCAGATCATGTTGCCCTTGGCCCAAAGCCTCCAATGACATCCTATCTCACGAGTGATTTACGGCCCCCTCCCAGCCCTTATCTCCTTATATTCTTCTCCTGGTTCCCTCAGCTCCAACCACACTGGCTTCCTTTCTGTTCCTTAAATGCAGTCTGCTTCTACCTCAGGACCTTTGCTCCTAATGTCCTTCTGTTTGGAAGCCTCTCTTCATCACATTACCATACAGCTTCCTCCCTCACTTCCTTCAGGTTTCTATTCAGATGTCACCTTCCTGGTGAAGATTTCCCTGGCCACCCTATGATTACTTTTTAATTTCTGCCCTCTACCCCCAGGACTGCCTAACCCCTTGCTCTCTTAGTTTTTTTCCATAGCACTTACTCCCATTTGATATATTATCTATTTATGTTTGTCAATTTTTATCTGTAGTTTTTTTGTGTGTGTGTTCCCCAATTAAACGTAAACCCCCTGAGATCAAAAACAGTTCTGTTCACTGTTTTATCCCTAGACCTAGACCAATGCCTGTCACATACTACATGTTCAATAAACACTTGTTGAATGTGTGCACAGTATGTAGGGAACACACATAGAATGTACACAGAATCATAGATAATAATTGTATTTGGTTAAAAGCCTTGGAAAACAGAGAACAAGGTCACGAAGATATGGGATTTTGGAGGATTTTCAGTACTACAGGACAATTGCCTTAGTCCACAATAAAGAAGGAAGTTGGATGGCTGGCTCTGAAATTTGAGATAATAGAATGAATATCGAAGATGTGATAGTCTCACATTCCGTTGGAGACTATCACATCTTACCAAGTAGGCCCAGAACACAGTGGAAGCTGGCCAAGGGGGTGAGCAAAGGGATCCACAGAACGAGACTCCCCAGGCATGTCAAGATGTGGACTGGCGTGTCCAGGACAGTCCCGGTTTATGCCTGTTGTCCAAGTAGAATTATCGACAGCACCTCTTTCCCTCTCCAAAGTCTCCTAGTTGGACAATGAGTCTAATAGTTACTCTACCAAAACCTACTTCTTTCATTCACGCAGTTCCAATCATTTATTTCACTATCATTTTGTTACCTGCACTTACACTGTGCAGAATGGTTATAACAGCGTAAAGGGCTGGCTTTAGACCACAAAATCACTTCCAGGAGAAAGGACATTTCAATTTGCAATGAAACAACCCAACTAGTAACTTTTAAAACTGAAAATTACCAGAATAATATTGCATTTAAATGATCAGGGCCTATTACTTCCCAGCTGTGTGGCTTCAGGGAAATTAAAATGGAAAAAATAAGCCAGAGCACCATTAGCATAAGACTTTGTTTAAAAAATATCAAGCCCAAGGAGGCTCCTGAAGGTGCTAAGGAATGGTGACTTGGGAGAAAAAAAGGCAAGAATTTTAAAGAATTTTAGCTGGAGCCAGGGAGGGGATTGTCAGCCAAAATTCAACACGGTGTGGGAAGGGTTGGTCAGAAAAGCTTCTTGGAAGAGGAGGGAATTGTTGCAGATTAGAGCTGTTATTTTGGAAATTTTAATTTATCTAAATGGATAGGAGCAACAGTTAGGGCCTAAGATCCTGTGTAAGAAGGAACAGGAGTAACAACTGCAGGTGAAGTGAAAGGACCAAACTAACGCCATGACAGGCCCCAGAAAGCCTCAGAAATCAGAGGGCCTGAGTTTCAGTTTCCCTGAAACCACCTGAAAGAATAGGAAAATTTTAAGTAGGCTCTGACCCTTGGCCTGAGTCATAAAAACCGGCCTGAACACAATGACACAATAGCTTGCAAACCCGTGCCTAGGTAATCCTCCCCAAAACTGATAGATTGTGAAGATAAAGCCCTGTGAGACCCTACTGTGAAGATAAAGCCCTGTGAGACCCTAATTGAAATATTTTTGCTATCGAATCATCAGCAGACCTCCCCCTCGCCTCCCCCTGGTTATGGTCCCTTTTTCCTTTAAAACCTCCTGTAAGGTGCCTCGTTAGCGCAGTAGGTAGCGCGTCAGTCTCATAAAACCTCCTGTAATTTCTGCTCGAGGTCGGACCCCTCTGCTCCTGCGTGAGTTATGAGTCTTGACCCCAGCGCGCTGGTGGAATCAATAAACCTCTTGCTGTTTGCATCAAGACCGGTCTCTTGTGAGTATTTGGGTCGCCGTCCATCCCGGGGCTGAGCAGGGCCTGTTTTCTGGGTCTTACAGAAGGAGACATGCAGGAACAACATGGGAAATTCTCAGGACTTCAGGGTGTCTTATGTGAATTAACAGTCCCAAGCCTCAATCTCCTCATCTATAAAATGAGGATGGTAATAGTTTATAAAGTGGTTCTGGGGATTGATTGTACTTAATTGTATGTCATTGTTTAATTAATTATAGCTATTATTATTTCTTTGAGTCTCTCCCCAAAGCCTCTTAACCCCATCTCATGTCCCTAGTGTAGTAGCTTTGTGACCTTGAGCAGTTTACTTGGACTCTCTGTGCCTCAGTTTCCTCATCTGCAAAATTAGACCAATTATAGTACATACCTCCTAAGTCAATGAGAAGAGTAAATGTGTTACTAAATATAAAGCAAATAAAACAGCATCTGACATATATGAAATGCTTCATAAATATTATTATTATTATTTTCTTCCTTCACTTAGGTCTACCATCTGAAGGAGGGTAGAATGGAAATGAGGGTGAAGATATATTTGCTAGAAGATTTAGGGCAATGCCACCTCCAGAATTTTATGTAATTGGGCTTAGGGCTGACAATTCATTTGTAAGGGGGACGATGACAAGAGGGGACTTAGATTGCCATTAGTGCTTCCACAATTTTAACAAATTCTTCACGTACATCTTTGCTGCAGACAAATGACTTTTTCTCAAAGAACTAACCCAACACAAATCCCTATCATGCTGTACCATTTGCCACGCTTCTTACCCCAAGCAAGCTGACATCCTTAAACATGAACCTTCTAGATCCATGAGGGAGAGCTAAGGGACTTTCTCCAGGCTTTCTTGTATTTGCATAGTAAGTTCACCATTTTCTACCTAAATCTCATATTATAAATCAATAACTATAACACAGCTTACTAAAGGAACTTTGATTGACACTTCACATAAGTTTGAGGAAATATCAATTGTTTATAATAAAGGATGAAAGCCCCAGAAGGCATCTGGGGTGAGAGATTAAGGGGTACAGAAGATTATGGAGGCAGGGAACCTCCCAAGCCGTACTTGGACCATGCTCATTCAACAGATTGGAGCCTGGAGTGGCGTTCATGATAGTTTGAAGCCACTTTATTTGTTATGCATTATTCAGAGATTTTACTGTATTTTACCTGGGGAAAAATTTTTCCTTTTTGGATTTTTGAAAATAGGGTAGGTTTCTTCAGATGTCAGAAGTACTAATGACGAGTAAAACATAAGACTGAAAGAATAGTGATGAACTCCTACTGCTGTTCAGTAGTTACATCCTCAGGGCTCACAAATCTTCCATTATTTTCTTGCATTAACTCATCACATTCTGTCCAGGACCAAAGGCACTGATAATACTAACAGTTGTTGTAAGTGTCAATATTCTATACATTTTTACTTTCTCTTTACAACAGCAAAAAGTGTTTCATAGGGACATATGCTGCTATTAATCAAGGTCTGGAAAGGCTCGCCAATTTTCCTGTATTCAAGGAAATCATCCTCGTCTGAAATGAAGAGAACTTCATGGCACATTTCTAAAAGTTAAACTCTCATGTAACAAAAAACATTCTTCACATTTTACGCCACGGAACAAATATTACAGAGAAACATGACTTTAACAAAGTCAAATTATTGTTTCTAAATTTGAAGTTCATATTCTAGACAGTCTTTCCCAATCCCAAGATTATACAGATACTCAGTTTTTTTCCCGTTTTTATTTGCTGTTTCATTAAACAGTTTCAACATTCATTTTGCTCCTCCATTTTTTTTTGTATTTTAAGTGTTTACTTTTATAATAAGAAAAAAAAGATAAAAATAAGAAAAATACATATACCTATAGGATTTACAGAGTGTCAAAGAAACATGGCAGAAAGAGTTCAGAGGAAAAAAGAATGAAACCTACAGAGGCTAAAGAATGCTTCAAAAGGAGGGACTGAAATAGGCCTCGAAGAACAGCAGCCCTGTAGGTTGGGAGGTCAGGAAAAGGGGAGCGGAAGGTTCAGGAAAGGAGAAATGCAGCCTAAGAACAGTGAAGTTTATGTTGACAGGGAAACAAGTCAGATTCTCTCAAGTGTAAAGTACTGGCAAAGGAAAACTCTGGGGGTAGTAGGGTCCACACTGTAAAGAGTTTGGAATTCGGACTGAAGGAATGTTATACTTTATTCTGAGAAACTCTGAGACAAATTCAAGAGCTGACTCGAGTTTTAACTTGCATTTGCAAAAGATATGCAACTGGCTCAGCTAATGAAGAAATTGAAAAGCATTCCAGTAAAAGAAAAATATCCCAAGGTCAGATTCTTCTATGGTAGTTGACAATTCTGACTGGATAAGGTTTGGTGCATTTTGATAAAAAGAAAAGATGTTTCTGTCTTTTGAATAAAAAACAACATTATGGCTTATCTTGGAATTCAAGGCTTTTAGAGTATTCCTGTTTTCTAAGGCTTATCTTAGAGTACAAGGCTTTTAGGAATGTCAGACTTTTCCAGGCTAGGGTACAGGATGGGCTTGATTAGTCATTATAGTAGACAAGGTTAGACAAGTTACCTGTTTCCTTTCTCATATTGTATAGACTAGAGTGTAGAACTTCAAACTTCTGCAGGCTTCTGCAGGGCCACTGGGTGGAGCTGTACTGATTGTATAGGCTGTGTATAGGGGGTACTATAAGCCCCCTGGAGTTATACACTACAAAATCTGCCCAGCCATTCTGGGAAACCTAGAGGCCAGGCAGGTAACACCATTCAGTGAAGCATAGGGCCCATGTGAAGGACTCAAAATAATCAAAAAACAACATTTGGCTCCTAAATAACCAATGGATCAATGACCAAATAAAAACAAATCAAGCAATATATGGAGACAAATGACAATAATTCAACACTGCAAATCTGTGGGACACAGTGAAAGTTGAGCTAAGAGGGAAGTATATTGCATAACAGGCCTACCTCAGGAAACAAGAACAATCCCAAATGAACAGTCTAAACTCACGATTAATGAAACTAGAACAAGAAGAACAAATGAGGCCCAAAATCAGTAGAAGGAGGGACATAATAAAGATTAGAGCAGAAATAAATAATCGAGAAGAATGAAACAATAGAAAGAATCAATGAAAGCAGGAGCTGGTTCTTCGAGAAAACAAACAAAACAGATAAACCCCCAGCCAGACTTACCAAGAAAAAAAGAGAGTCTACACACATAAACAGAATCAGAAATGAGAAAGGAAAAATCACTATGGACACAACAGAAACACAAACAATTATTAGAGAATACTATGAAAAATTATATGCTAACAAACAGGATAACCTAGAAGAAATGGACAGCTTTCTCGAAAAATACAACCTTCCAAGGCTGACCCAGACAAAAACAAAAACAGACCAATTACCAGCAACGAAATTCAACTGGTAATCAAAAACCTACCTAAGAACAAAACGCCTGGACCAGATTTATCAAACATTTAGTGAAGACCTAAAATCCATCCTCCATAAAGTTTTCCAAAGAGTAGAAGAAGAGGGAATACCTCCAAACTCATTCTATGAGGCCAGCATCACTCTAATACCAAAACCAGGCAAAGATACCACAAAAAAAGAAAATTACAGACCAATATCCCTGATGAACATAGAGGCAAAAATACTCAACAAAATATTAGCAAACCGAATTCAAAAATACATAAAAAATGATCAAGTAGGATTTATTCCAGGGATGCAAGGATGGTACAACATTCGAAAATCCATCAACATCATCCACCACATCAACAAAAAGAAGGACAAAAACCACATGATCATCTCCATAGATGCTGAAAAAGCATTCGACAAAATTCAACGTCCATTCATGATAAAAACTCTCAACAAAATGGGTATAGAGGGCAAGTACCTCAACATAATAAAGGCCATATATGACAAACCCACAGCCAGGATTATACTTAACAGCGAGAAGCTGAAAGCTTTTCCTTTAAGATCGGGAACAAGACAAGGATGCCCACTCTCACCACTTGTATTCAACATAGTACTGGAAGTCCTAATCACAGCAATCTGACAACACAAGGAAATAAAAGGCATCCAGATTGGCAAGGAAGAAGTTAAGTGTCCCTGTTTGCAGATGATATGATATTGTATGTAAAAACCCTAAAGAATCCACTCCAAAACTACTAGATCTAATATCTGAATTCAGCAAAGTTGCAGGATACAAAATTAAGACACAGAAATCTGTAGCATTCCTATATACTAACAATGAACTATCAGAAAGAGAAATCAGGGAAACAATTCCATTCACAATTGCATCAAAAAGAATAAAATACCTAGGAATAAACCTAACCAAGGAAGTGAAAGACCTATACTCTGAAAACTACAAGACACTCATGAGAGAAATTAAAGACGATACCAATAAATGGAAACACATCCTGTGCTCATGGCTAGGAAGAATTAATATTGTCAAAATGGGCATCCTGCCTAAAGTAATCTACAGATATAATGCAATTCCTATCAAAATACCAACCGCATTGTTCATCAAACTAGAGCAAATCATTCTAAAATTCACATGGAACCACAAAAGACCCTGAATAGCCAAGCAATTCTGAGAAGGAAGAATAAAGCTGGGGGGATTATGATCCCCAACTCCAAGCTCTACTACAAAGCCACAGTAATCAAGACAATTTGGTACTGGCACAAGAACAGACCCATAGACCAATGGAACAGAGTAGAGAGCCCTGATATAAACCGAACCATATATGGTCAATTAATATATAATAAAGGAGCTATGGACATACAATGGGGAAATGACAGCCTCTTCAACAACTGGTGTTGGCAAAACTGGACAGCTACACGCAAGAGAATGAAACTCGATTATTGTTTAAACTCATACACAAAAGTAAACTCGAAATGGATCAAGCACCTGAATGTAAGTCATGAAACCATAAAACCCCTAGAAGACAACATAGGCAAAAATCTCCCGAGTATAAGCATGAGCAACTTCTTTCTGAACGCATCTCCTCAAGCAAGGGAAACAAAAGCAAAAATGAACTCATGGACTACATCAAACTAAAAAGTTTCTGTATGGCAAAGGACACCATCAACAGAACAAAAAGGCATCCAACAGTATGGGAGAATATATTTGTAAATGACATATCCAACGGGGTTAACATCCAATATATATAAAGAACTTACACGCCTCAATACCCAAAAAGCAAATAACCTGATTAAAAAATGGGCAGAGGATATGAAGAGACAGTTCTCCAAAGAAGAAATCAGATGGCCGACAGACACATGATAAGATGCTCCACATCACTAATCATCAGGGAAATGCAAATTAAAACCACAATGAGATATCATCTTACACCAGTAAGGATGGCCAGCATTGAAAAGACTAAGAACAACAAATGCTGGTGAGGATGTGGAGAAAGGGGAACCCTCCTACACTGTTGGTGGGAATGTAAACTAGTTAAACCACTGTGGAAAGCAATATGGAGGTTCCTCAAAAAACGAAAAATAGAAATACCATTTGACCCAGGAATCCCACTCCTTGAAATTTACCCAAAGAATACAACTTCTCAGATTCAAAAAGACATATGCACCCCTATGTTTATCACAGCACTATTTACAATAGCCAAGATATGGAAGCAACCTAAGTGTCCATCAGTAGATGAATGGATAAGGAAGAGGTGGTACATATACACAAATGGAATACTATTCAGTCATAAGAAAGAAACAAATCCTATCATTTGCAACAACATGGATGGAGCTGGAGGATATTATGCTCAGTGAAATAAGCCAGGCGGAGAAAGACAAGTGCCAAATGATTTCCCTCATTTGTGGAGTATAACAACAAAGCAAAACTGAAGGAACAAAATAGTAGCAGACTCAGAGACTCCAAGAAGGAACTAGTGGTTACCAAAGGGAAGGGTGTGGGAGGGCGGGTGGGGAGAGTGGGAGAAGGGGATTTTGGGGTATTTTGTTTAGTACACATGGTGTGGGGAATCACGGGGAAAACAGTGTAGCACAGAGAAGGCAAACAGTGAATTTGTGTCATCTTACTACACTGATGGACAGTGACTGAATTGGGGTGAGTGGGGACTTGATAATACGGGTAAATGTAGGAACCACATAGTTTTTTCATGTGAAACCTTCATAAGAGTGTATGTCAATAAAACCTTAATAAAAAATAATAAAGAAAGAAAGAAAAGAAAAAAAAAACCACAATGAGATATCACCTCACACCAGTTAGGATGGCTGCCATCCAAAAGACCAACAACAATAAATGTTGGCGAGGATGTGGAGAAAGAGGAATCCTCCTACACTGCTGGTGGGAATGTAAATTAGTACAACCATAGTGGAAAGCAGTATGGAGGTTCCTCAAAAAACTCAAAATAGAAATACCATTTGACCCAGGAATTCCAGTACTAGGAATTTACCCTAAGAATGCAGCAGCCCAGTTTGAAAAAGACATATACACCCCTATGTTTATCACAGCACTATTTACAATAGCCAAGAAATGGAAACAACCTAAGTGTCCACCAGTAGATGAATGGATAAAGAAGATGTGGTATATACACACAATGGAATATTATTCAGCCATAAGAAGAAAACAAATTCTACCATTCCTACCATTTGCAACAACATGGATGGAGCTAGAGGGTATTACGCTCAGTGAAATAAGCCAAGTGGAGAAAAGACAAGTACCAAATGATTTCACTCATATGTGGAATATAAGAACAATGAAAAAACTGAAGGAACACAACGGCAGCAGACTCACAGAACCCAAGAATGAACTAACAGTTACCAAAGGGAAAGGGACTGGTGAAGATGGGTGGGAAGGGAGGGATAAGGGGGAAAAAGGGCCATTACAATTAGCACACATAATGTAGCAGGTGTGGGGGTGGGGTGGGGGGATATGGGGAAGGCAGTATAACACAGAGATGACAAGTAGTGATTCTATAACAACCTTCTACGCTGGTGGACAGTGACTGCAATGGGTTATGTGGTGGGGACTTGATAAGAGGGGAGTTTAGTAACCATAATGTTGCTCATGTAATTATATATTAATAATAGTAAAATTAACAAAATTTTTTTGATGTTACCAGTGACTATGAGTAATGTGATTACAAATTATAACTTTCTTCTTCATAATTATCTGGGGTTTATAAATTCCTATAATGAATGTGTTATATTTATAATCAGAAAATAAATTTTTTCTCATATATTTTTTAATTTTTAATTTTGCTATTATTAATGTACAATTACATGAACATTATAATTACTAGACTCCCCTATTATCAAGTCCCCACCACATACCCCTTTACAGTCACTGTCCATCAGCGTAGTAAGATGCTATAGATTCACTACTTGTCTTCTCTGTGTTATACTGCCTTCCTCATGTCCCCCCCCATGTTGTACGTGCTAATCGTAATGACCCTTTTTCCCCCTTATCCCTCCCTTCCAACCCTTCCTCCCCAGTCCCTTTCCCTTTGGTAACTGTTAGTCCATTCTTGGGTTCTGTGAGTCTGCTGCTGTTTTATTCCTTGAGCTTTTCCTTTGTTCTTATACTCCACATATGAGTGAAATCATTTGATATTTGTCTTTCTCCACCTGGCTTATTTCACTGAGCCTAATATCCTCTAGCTCCATCCGTGTTGTTGCAAATGGTAGGATTTGTTTTCTTCTTATGGCTGAATAGTATTCCACTGCGTATATGTACCACCTCTTCTTTATCCATTCATCTACTGATGGACACTTAGGTTGTTTCCATTTCTTGGCTATTCTAAATAGTGCTGCAATAAACACAGGGGTGCATATGTCTTTTTCAAACTGGGCTGCTGCATTCTTAGGGTAAATTCCTAGGGGTGGAATTCCTGGGTCAAATGGTATTTCTATTTTGAGTTTTTTGAGGAACCTCCATACTGCTTTTCACAATGGCTGAACTAATTTGCAGTCCCACCAGCAGTGTAGGAGGGTTCCCCTTTCTCCACATCCTTGCCAACATTTGTTGTTGTTTGTCTTTTGGATGTTGGCCATCCTAACTGGTGTGAGGTGATATCTCACTGTGGTTTTAATCTGCATTTCTCTGAAAATTAGTGATGTGGACCATCTTTTCATGTACCTGTTGGCCATCTGAATTTCTTCTTTGCAGAACTGTCTGTTCAGCTCCTCGGCCCATTTTTAAATTGGATTATTTGCTTTTTGTTTGTTGTGGTGCATGAGCTCTTTATATAATTTGGATGTCAACTGCTTATCAGATATGTCATTTATGAATATATTCTCCCATACTGTAGGATGTCTTTTTGTTCTGCTGATTGTGTCCTTTGCTGTACAGAATCTTTTTAGTTTGGTATCGTGCCACGTCTTCATTTTTGCTTTTGTTTCCCTTACCCGGGGAGATATGTTCATGAAGAAGTCATTCATGTTTATGTCCAAGAGATTTTTGCCTATTTTTTTTGTAAGAGTTTTATGGTTTCATGACTTAAATTGAGGTCTTTGATCCATTTTGAGTTTACTTTTGTGTATGGGGTTAGACAATAATCCAGTTTCATTCTCTTACATGTAGCTGTCCAGTTTTGCCAACACCAGTTGTTGAAGAGGCTGTCATTTCCCCCACTGTATATCGATGGCTCCTTTATCGTATATTAACTGACCATGTATGTTTGGATTTATATCTGGGCTCTCTAGTCTGTTCCATTGGTCTATGGGTCTGTTGTTGTGCCAGTACCAAATTGTCTTGATTACTGTGGCTTTGTAGTAGAGCTTTTAAATATCCCAAGGCACTTGACTTTTACAGAATCCACGAATTAAATCACAGATGTGCCCTTGAACATGACAGCTGAAAAGAATAGAGGCCCAAAAGTCTCAGAAAAAAACTTCGACCTACCCCCAGTGGCATAAAAAGGGTTTAGATGGAGGAACAGCTCCAGGAGGAGAGCTACCACCATAGATAAGTATCTTACAACATGAAGCAGGGGTCGTAGACAGGGAGGAATATGGCTCTGTCTGTTAAAATTTCTCTCTAGGCCCCATTGCTTCTGTCTGACCCATCAAACATTTGTTTACCAAACATTTACTCCTTCTATTCCTTAGAATTGAAACCCCAAACCCCTACCTCCTTTTCCTTGGCTCAGGATGACATATACCTCATGATCCCTGACTATCTTGGGAATCTTTATCTATGGGTTCCCTGTACCTATGTAATTAAACTTTGTTTTTTTTTTCTCCTGTTAATCTGTCTCATGTCAATTTGATACCTGGACCAGCTAAGGGTAGAGGAAAATTATTCTTCCTCCACAGGACTATGAGGTAAATGGTAAACTGGGGGACACTTAGCACGGCTGTGTGTTTGGATTCTCCTTGTTGTCCCTTTGTCTTTGGAGACATGGAGGCTCCTTCCCTCTGGGCATAGAGAGGGCACCCTCACCTGAGGGTTTTGTGACCTGTTTCAGGGAGAGGTGTAAGGGAGGGAAAAAGTCAGAGTCACCTTCTTGCCTCTGCAGTTTTCTCAAACTCCTTCACCTTAAAGTACTCAATGTGGCAAGGTGCCATATTTTGGGGTAGTGTATCCTGAAGCTATCAGCAGAAATGGATAAATAATACAGGAGGGATTGGCTTTTGACAAGAGGATGAACTCTGCTTCCTCTGAGAACCTAGCAAGTCTGGTCATTTTTTTTAATATAATTTATTTTATTATCATTAATCTACAATTACATGTGCAATATTATGGTTATTAAAGTACCCCTTCATCAGGTCCCCCCCACCAACCCCATTACAGTCACTGTCCATCAGCATAGTGAGATGCTATAGAATCACTACTTGTCTTCTCTGAGTTGTACAGCCCTCCCCGTGCACCCCCCAACATTACATCTGCTAATCGTAATGCCCCTTTTTCCCTCTTATCCCTCCCTTCCCACCCATTTTCCCTAGTCCCTTTCCCTTTGGTAACTATTAGTCCGTTCTTGGGTTCCGTGAGTCTGCTGCTGTTTTGTTCCTTCAGTATTTTTTCTTTGCT
Organism: Smutsia gigantea; assembly: GCA_032199065.1. Taxonomy (NCBI): domain Eukaryota; kingdom Metazoa; phylum Chordata; class Mammalia; order Pholidota; family Manidae; genus Smutsia; species Smutsia gigantea. Next base: position 64,505 of record JAVSCE010009709.1, read on the forward strand.
CTTATACTCCACATATGAGTGAAATCATTTGATACTTGTCTTTTTCGGCTTGGCTTATTTCACTGAGCATAATACCCTCTAGCTCCATCCATGTTGTTGCAAATGGTAGGATTTGTTTTCTTCTTATGGCTGAATAATATTCCATTGTGTATAAGTACCACCTCTTCTTTATCCATTCATCTACTGATGGACACTTAGGTTGCTTCCATTTCTTGGCTATTGTAAATAGTGCTGCAATAAACATAGAGGTGCATCTGTCTTTTTCAAATTGGGCTGCTGCATTCTTAGGGTAAATCCCTAGGAGTGAGATTCCTGGGTCAAATGGTATTTCAATTTTGAGTTTTTTGAGGAACCTTCATACTGCTTTGCACAATGGTTGAACTAATTTGCATTCCCACCAGCAGTGTAGGAGGGTTCCCTTTTCTCCACATCCTCGCCAACATTTGTTGTTGTTTGTGTTTTGGATGTTGGCCATCCTCACTGGTGTGAGGTGATATCTCATGTGGTTTTAATCTGCATTTCTCTGATGATTAGCGATGTGGAGCATCTTTTCATGTGCCTGTTGGCCATCTGAATTTCTTCTTTAGAGAAGTGTCTATTCATGTCCTCTGCCCATTTCTTAATCGGATTATTTGCTTTCTGTTTTTAAGGTGCATGAATTCTTTATATATTTTGGATGTCAACCCTTTATCAGATACGTTTTTTATGAATATGTTCTCCCATACTGTAGGATGTCTTTTTGTTCTACTGATGGTGTCCTTTGCTGTACAGAAGATTTTCAGCTTGATATAGTCCCACTTGTTCATTTTTGCTTTGGTTTCCCTTGCCCAGGGAGATATGTTCATGAAGAAGTCACTCATGTTTATGTCCAAGAGATTTTTGCCTACGTTTTTTTCTAAGAGTTTTATGATTTCATGACTTACATTCAGGTCTTTGATCCACCTTGAGTTTACCTTTGTGTATGGGGCTAGACAGTAGTCCAGTTTCATTCTCTTACATGTAGCTGTCCAGTTTTTCCAACACCAGCTGCTGAAGAGGCTGTCATCTCCCCATTGTATATACAAGGCTCCTTTATCAAATATTAATTGACTGTATATGTTTGGGTTAATGTTTGGATTTTCTATTCTGTTCCACTGGTCTGTGGGTCTGTTTTTGTGCCAATACCAAATTGTCTTGATTACTGTGGCTTTGTAGTAGAGCTTGAAGTCCGGGAGCGTAATTCCCCCTGTTTTATTCCTCCTTCTCAGGATTGATTTGGCTCTTCGGGGTCTTTTGTGGTTCCATATGAATTTTAGAATTATTTGTCCCAGTTCATTGGAGAAAGCTGTTGGTACTTTGATAGGGATTGCATTGAATCTGTAGATTGCTTTAGGTAGTATAGCCATTTTGACAATATTTATTCTTCCAGGCCAAGAGCATGGGATGCATTTCCATTTGTTAGTGTCCTCTTTAATTTCTCTTAGGAGTTTCTTGTAGTTTTCAGAGTACAGGTCTTTCACTTCCTTTGTTAGGTTTATTCCTAGGTATTTTATTCTTTTTGATGCAATTGTGAATGGAATTGTTTTTCTGATTTCTCTTTCTGTTAGTTCATCATTAGTGTATAGGAAAGCAACAGATTTCTGTGTGTTATTTTTGTATCCTGCAACTTTGCTGAATTCAGATATTAATTCTAGTAGTTTTGGAATGGAGTCTTTAGGGTTTTTTATGTACAGTATCATGTCATCTGCAAATAGTGACAATTTGACTTCTTCTTTACCAATCTGGATGCCTTGTATGTCTTTGTTTTGTCTGATTGCCATGGCTAGGACCTCCAGTACTATGTTGAATAACAGTGGAGAGAGTGGGTATCCCTGTCTTGTTCCCGATCTTAGGTGAAAAGCTTTCAGCGTCTCGAGTCTGGTCATTTTTATAAGCTCTTGTTGTTTAAGCTTACCCTTTATTGTTTAGGCTTGATATCTTCAATATTTTAAATTCCAACTTACAGCTAGATTTAAACCATTCTTATTGCTCATCAAAAAATATCTAAAACATTAGACTCTCCTAACTTTTTGTAGCATCCCACTCAAAGTTGGCCATAATACCTCTCTCTGTCGTAACTGATATCCACATAACCATTTATTTGATACATATTTATTGTGTGATAGTGGTGTAAGTTTTAGAGGAAACCATGTTGCTTTTAAAGTGATTAGTAGCGATAGAGAAGCCATTTCCTTTTCTATCCAAATTTCATCTAGCAATAAAGTTGTACTGAACAAAGTAGTATGGGCATCAACATAAAAGTGTGGACAAACACCCCAATAGTCTATGTGAGAAGTTAATAATCCAGGCAGAATAAAAGATATATGCAAAAGACCCGTGCATGCATGAAGAACGAACTGAGAAGTTACCAAATCACAGCTGTGTTCGAAGCAAAAATCATGTTTGCATGACAAACACTGGAGTAGCAGTTAAGACCAGTGAATACCCTTGAGCACAGAACAGTGAGAAATTCTTCCAGCAAGAGGGTATAACTGCCAAATGGGATCATATAAAGGAAGTATGAAAAGAAAACTAATTTTGACGATATAAACAGGCAGAACTGAAGCTGATCTAGAAGTTCTGCTGCAGATTGTCCAAGAGAGGCGTACTCTTCTCCCTTTTTAACCATTTATGATAACATTCATGCATAAAAAAATGTTCCCACTGGTGGATGTGACTTATCGCAGGAATAATCACGTAAGTTTTTCTGTCATTTCTATTATTTATCTCAGGCATTTACTCTTGTATTTGCTTTAGGAAGGACTTGTGTGGAAACCATTGTGTGAAGTTTAAAATGCTAAATATGCCTTAAAGAAATTTTTAAAAGTTTTCTTTTTTTTCCTGAATGACAGAGTGTTTAACTGCTTTCTATCCCTTTTGTTGTATTTTAGATATCACTAGGTTGGAGGAGACTGGACCACAGAAGGAGCCTGGAGCTTGACCCTGAGGGAAGGAGCCTCCTTGTCTCCAAAACAAAGGGACACCAAGGAGAATCCAAACACACAGGCTTTGTTCAGCGTCCCCAGTTTTATTACACTACCTCATACTCCCTATGCTCCCATATTCCTCCACTACTGTCCACTCTTCCTCCATCCTAGCATAAAAATACTCAGGTCTAACTGAGTATTCTCGGGGTCTTCATATCCTTATGAAGGCTCCTGTGCCATATAAAACCTGTGTTAAATAAATATGTCTCCATTTCACCTGCTAATCTCTCTCTATTTAAGCTTCAGACCCAGCCAAGGTTGAGGAAAACTTTTCCTGCATGCTGCGTAACAAATCACTTGAGATTTAGCAGCTTGGAACAGTAAGCATTTATTATCTCACACCATTTGAGATGGTGGGGAATCTGGGAGCAGTTTATCTGAGTGTTTCTGGCTCAGAGTATCTCCTGTGATAACAGCCAAAATGTCAGCCAGGGCTGCAGTCATCTGAAGGTTTAACCGAACTGGGGGATCCCACTTCCAAGGTCACTACATAGTTGTTAGCAAGAAGCCTCAGCTCCCCACCATGGCTTTCGTCTGAATGCTTTCATGACTTGTTTCTCAGCCTCCATTGCTGATCTTGTTCCTTTAATCTCTATAAATATTGGTATTCTCTACAATTCCACAAATCAGCTCTTTTTGTCTAGTATTATAAACACTCCATTATAACTTCTATGCCAGTGGCTTTAGCTACCATCTGTATGCTGCTGCCAAATCTCAGTCCCCAGATTAGTTCTTTCTTGAGTTCTACACCATTATAACTAACTCCTTGCTTAAGAGTGTGAAAGCCCTGCAGGTTTCTCAGTTGTTAAATGTGTTGGCTCAATTTGGGGGTATCAATTACTTCTGAGAACTTCTGATTGGGATGGAAAACTTAAAAAAAAAAGTATTCTAAAGGAAACCTTATCCCCAGAAGAGCATTTGGTACAAAGTGTTGCACAAAGACATGATGGAATGTGGACCCAGCAAAGGGTTTCCCTCCCTTCCTAGAAGAAGCCACCATTATGTCCACCAAGTCATTGTGTATAGTTTTTGTTCAAGATAGAGAAGAGAAGGCTCACCCTAATTATCTATTTATGCAGAGAATGGTAGAAGAGCTGCCAGTCTCATAATCAACTCCTACCTGCCAGGGCCTCCTTCCTATACTTCATGGTGGCTGCCCCAAGAACCTCAGAAGCTTTCTACCTTCTATCCTTCTGGACAAAATTGTTCAAATAAGACTAGCTTCTCCCTGGAATGTTCAGGTTTTCAGACCTGAACCTCTCCTAAACCACTGGTATGATACCAGATTCTAAGAGTTGTGTCCTAGAGTGTGCTAGCATAGATGCTGAGTCCACATTCTGCCAATCTTACTACTGTAGTTACTTCTGCTGTCCCCAAATTTCTACCATAAAAATGTGCTGTGAGCAAAGTTCATCACATTCAATAACATCGTAATGTCCAGTCCCAGGGTACCAGGCAGCAGCCTGCTGTTCATATACACACAAGATCAGAAGCTTTTAACATTTCCATGTTCCTTAGGAGCAAAACCAGATGTCAGGTGGACAGGTATTTCCTCTTACTCAAGCCTCTTATTGTTGCCAGTGAAATTGCTGGCATTGAGAGCCCTCAAAACTTCTCCACATTGACACTCCAGAGCATCAGTCTAAGATGGATGAAACCATTCTCATACTAGTCAAAAAGACTGCCAGAAACCAGTCAGTCACACCACTGCTGTTCTAAGATTTAAACCTAATCAAGGATCACAAGAAGAAATTCATATTTCATCGAAGGAAAATATGCGAACATTGACTATCTCCTTTACACTCTCCTGTTATGTTTGAGACAGGCTGTTGAGATTGAGGAGGAAGTTGAATGGGCAGCCCAAAGAACACTGTAAGTCTTTGTAGAACTGTTGAGGGCATTTTGGAGAAGCAGATGGCCCCAGAACAAATAAAAAGATTGCCAAGCTTTGTGGGAGGTTCACCTGAGTTTAGATGTCATGGATTTATTGTGGCTATTGCATACCAGACTCATCACGTGTGTTTTCATATTTAATGCTCGTGACATTCATAATGTGAATATAATTGTCTTGATTATACAGAATTTAAGTCACCGATAAAAGCTTCCACAGTTACTTAGTTAGGGTTTTGTGGTTGCAAACAACAGAATTTACTCTGCCTAATATAAGATAAAAGGGATGTCATTGAAAGGATATATGCAAGCTGACAGAACAAAGGGGAGGCTAATGAAACAATATTTAAAGGACAAAACCAAAGCATTATCACAAGTTTCACTAGTAAAACAGATAGATTGATTCTTTAGGGCATAGCTGCCTATGTAAATCACTTAATGCCTTCAGATCTCTCCACTCCAGAGTCCAATTCCAGAGAAAGAAAACTGTTATGCCCTAGTAGTGGTCATATACTCAGAGCTGCCTCCAAGACTGGGACACAGTGTTGGAGAAGTAATTCACCAAAGGAGAACTGGGACGCTGTTGCCAAAAGAAAAGCGGTTGGAAAATGGGCCTAAAGGGTATGTACCTCAACATGATATAAAGTCTATATACAAAAAACCCACAGCCAACATCATACTTAACAGCAAAAAGCTGAAAGCTTTTCCTCTAAAATCAGGAACAAGACAAGGATACCCACTCTCCCCACTTCTATTCAACATGGTACTGGAGGTCCTAGCCACAGCAATCAGACAACACAAAAAAATAAAAGGCATCCAGATTGGTAAGGAAGAAGTTAAATCGTCACTGTTTGCAGATGACATGATATCGTACGTAAAAAAAACTCTAAAGAATCCACCAAAAAACTACTAGAATTAATAACTGAATTCAGCAAAGTTGCAGGATACAAAATTAATACACAGAAATCTGTTGCATTCCTATATACTAACAATAAACTAGCAGAATGAGAAATCAGGAAAACAATTCCATTTACAATTACATCAAAAAGAATAAAATACCTAGAAATAAACCTAACCAAGGAAGTGAAAGACCTATACTCTGAAAACTGCAAGACACTCATGAGAGAAATTAAAGAAGATACCAATAAATGGAAATACATCTCGTGCTCATGGATAGGAAGAATTAATGTTGTCAAAATGGCCATCCTGCCTAAAGCAATCTACAGATTCAATGCAATCCCTACCAAAATAACAACAGCATTCTTCAATGAACTAGAACAAATAGTTCGAAAATTCATGTGGAACCACAAAAGACCCCAAATATTCAGAGCAATCCTGAGAAGGAAGAACAAAGTTAGGGGGATTATGCTTCCTAACTTCAAGCTCTACTGCAAAGCCATAGGAATCAAAACAATTTAGTACTGGCACAAGAACAGACCCATAGATCAATAGAACAGCATAGAGAGCCCAGATAAAAACCCACACATATATGGCCAATTAATATATGATAAAGGAGCCATGGATATACAATGGGGAAATGACAGCCTCTTCAGAGGTTGTTTATGTTGAGATAATGCTGTTGAGAGACAGATAATGTTGACAAAACTGGACAGCTATGTGTAAGAGAATGAAACTGGATTATTGCCAACTCCATACACAAAAGTTAACTCAAAATGGATCAAAGACCTGAATGTAAGTCATGAAACTATAAAACTCTTAGATGAAAACATAGGCAAAAATCTCTTGAACATAAGCATGAGAAATTTTTCTGGAAACATCTCATCAGGCAAGGGAAACAAAATAAAAAATGAACAAGTGGGACTACATCAAATTAAAAGATTCTGCACAGCAAAGGACACCACCAAAAGAACAAACAAGCAGCCTACAATATGGGAGAATATATTCATAAATGATTTATCTGATAAGGGTTTAACATCCAAAATATACAAAGAACTCATATGCCTCATCACCAAAAAACCCCCCACAAATATCCCAATTGAAAAATGGGCAGAGGACCTAAACAGACATTTCTCCAGAGAAGAAATTCAGATGGCCAACAGGCACATGAAAAGGTGCTCCACATCGCTAATCACCAGGGAACCACAAATCAAAACCACAATGAGATATCACTCCACACCAGTTAGAATGACCACTATCCAAAAGACAAGAAATAACACGTATTGGCAAGGATATGGAGAACTGGGAACCCTCCTACAATGTTGGTGGGAAGGTAAATTGATGCAGCCACTGTAGAAAGCAAAAAACTAAAAATAGAAATGCTATATGACCCAGTAATTACACTTTTAGAAATTTACCTGAAGAAAACAAAACCCCTGATTTGAAAAAACATATGAACCCCTATGTTTATCACCATCTTATTTACAATAGCCAAGATATGGAAGCAACCTAATTGTCCATCAATAGATGAATGGATAAAGAAGAGGTAATACATGTACACGATGGAATATTATTCAGCCATAAAAAAGAAAGAAATCCTGCCATTTGCGACAACACAGATGGACCTAGAGGTCATTATACTAAGTGAAATAAGCCAGGCAGAGAAAGGCAAAGACCATATGATTTCACTTATTTGTGTAATATAAATCAAAGAAAAACAAAATGAATAAAATAGCACTAGCCTTACAGACACTGAGAAGTGACTGGGGTTTACCATGGGGGAGGGGTTGAGATGGGTGCATGGGGATGGGGAGGGGTATAAAGGGGCACAAAAATTCACAATCATAATGTAAGTTGGTCAGGGGATGGTGGTACAGCATGGAGAATATATCCAACGATTCTGTAACATCTTCCTATGTTGACAGTAACTGCACTAGCTGGGGTGAGGAGTTAATAATGTGGGTGACTGTTGAACCACTGTGCTATATACTTGAAACTAATATAAGATTGTATACCAACTATACTTCAATTAAAAAAAAACTATTTGACATTCAAAAAAAGTAAAAGAGAGAGATGTGAGAAAGAAACAGGTCCGTTTCCCCTGCCTCCACACCTTAGTGTGAGGATGTGTTGCTTAGACCTGTACAGCCATCTTACAGGCATGAGAGGAAAACTGAAGAGAATCACAGAGATGCTGAGCTGGAGTCACAATGTCATTGAGCCACTAAGTAACCAACCCCAGAACGACCCTACTGATTCCTCATGTGAGATATAAACCTATAGTATATATATATATGTTTAATATAATATTTTAATGTTAAAGCCATTTTGCATTAGGTTTTCAGCTGAGTCATTCCTAATAATCAATTCCATTGCCCTCTTACTTTCCTCTTAGCACGTCCCATTCTCAGTCATACCTTGTCTGTTTACCACTGTTTCCAGCAGTTACATCACAAGAGAACAGGGACCTGCTTTCTTTGCCACTGTGCCTGAAGCATCTTAGATAACATCTAGTATCTACTCAACAGCCAATCATTATTAGTAGAAAATAAGTGAATGGGCCCTTGACTTCTCTTTTTCCTTCACTTTCAAACCTTCAGCAAGTCTGTTGGTGCAGTCTTCAAAATATATCCCACTTTGACTCTGCCAACCGTCTCAGGGTTATCATCAGTGCGTGTCCAGGTTGGAAGGACGATCTCACCCTCCTGTTCACCTGGTTTGCTCTTCACTCCCTTTCCTACTTCCATTGATTCCATTTTTGTAGAGGTGCATGCAGGGTGCTGGGCTTATGAACCCTATTGGGAGAGGTGGGAGAAGGGTACTGATGCAGATACTGTGCCAGAAATGGGGGTCTGGTGGCCTGGGCAGGTGACCTGCATTCCCCGCTGCAATTACGCAGAAAACGAGGTGGGAAGCAAGGAGCTACTCTTCTATGTCTGTGCAGAGGCGGAGGGAGGAGTACTTAGGTTAGGAGTGTTCATTTCCTTTGTGTATGTAAGGAACAGCTAGGTGAAACACTGCATATGTCCTTCCCCTCAAATACTAAAAATAAAAATAATCCCTCAGTCTAGAGTGCATGCACCTTCTCATACCTCTCCTGTCATATTTAGATGGGAGGGACCAGCCACCCCCATTTGAAAAATCAAGACATTGAGACTCGGTGAGGGGAAGCCATTTCCCCAGGGTTATGCACCTCCTCAGCAGTAGCGCACACCCTCTGCCTGTGCCCTCAGGAGCAGTTCACCTCACAGCTTGTCGAGCATCCAGCCCAAGCCTCCCACGACACGGCCTCAGTAAGCAGGAGCTGTTCACCCTGCCCCCTTTCTGGACCCCTCTGAGAGGCCACCTGTTAGAGATACAGAAACAGAGAAATAACCTGAAAGTCATAGCAGAGCAGACAGGCTGACCTGCCCCAGGAGCTCTGATTTATGATACTAGCCAATATTTATGTAGTACTTCCTGTGTGCTAAATCCCGTTCCAAGCCCTTTACACACAGTATCTTTGTCCATCCCCCAGCAATTCCATGAGGTCATATGCTACATGCCCACAATCCCTTATTTGAAATTTGGAAGCCCAAGAAATCCTGAGAACCAATAGACTTCTCCTGGATTTGCTGCTCTAACTCTTTTCGTGGCAGAATCTGTCCTGAACAGAGATAAAGCTATTTAGTTATTTATAATCTTTTATAATTTTAAAAATACATTTTAAAAATCGGCAGGGGGGATTGGATTAAAGATGGGGGTGTGAGAGGTGAGACAGAGGCTTCCTCCTAAAACCTCATATAATATGAAAATAAAGCTACATCAACTACTCTTGAAAGAGCAACGGGAAAGAGGATGGCAACAAACTGCATAGACCTGGAGACAAGAGCACCCCTCACAAAAAAGGCTGACATACTAAAGCTGTGGTCCTGCGGGATCCAAGCCCTTCTCCCACCCCAGCTCACCAGTGGGAGGAACAAGAACGGAGCAGGGAGGGAGTGGAGATGTGGGACTGCTGAATAACTAACTCTGGAGATCTGCTCTGGGAGCACAAACCTACATTTCATGGTGCTTGCATGATACTCTTGTAATTAGGGGGTTGGAAAGCTAAGACAGGCAGAATTCCTGGAGAGACTAAGATTCCAGCTGCTTGTGAAAGCAGGGATCCATACCCAGCTGCTCGGGGACAAAAGAAGGGCAGGCAGCCTGAAAGACTTCCTAACAAAGAAGCCCTTAGCAAGAGAGCTACTAAAGGGGCAAGGATTGCACGGAGCTTACTGCTCAGGAGAAAGGACAGGCAGACAAAATTGTCCGGGTGCACTCTGCCCAGCAGGTTGGGAGCTTTCACGATCTTCAGGTGCTCCAGCTCCCTGGCTGCCTACACAGCTCCAAGAACCCCTTCTGTGACAGGCAGACTAGTGCGCCTTTCTTCTGGCCAGCCCCACTGGGCTTGCAAACCGGGAAATCCTTCCCTGGTGTTAGGTCAGCCAGAGGGAAGATCTGACTATTAAAAACGCAAAGCACAGAGGCTTATACCTGTGTGCTCAGCCCACTGGTTCAGGCAGTGGAGACAGGCATAGCAGCCAGGAACCAGCAAACACCCCTTTCCTCCCTGGAGGCACCAATACCACTCTCCCACAATCCCTTCATTGCTTCAGGGTCTGAGCAGCTCCAGAAAGTAGAGCTTCTGGGCACTAGAGGGCGCCATACACAAATATGAAACGCCAAAGGAACCCGGTTCAGAGTAAAATTATGAACACAACTCCTGAGAAAGATTTAAATGATATGGACCATATGACTCTCCCTGAAAGGGAGTTCAAAATAAAAATCATTAACATGCTCATGGAGGTACGGAAAGATATTCAAGAACTCAGGAATGAATTCCGGTCAGAGATCCAATCATTGAAGAACACAATGGACGGTATTAAAAGCAGACTGGATATGGTGGAAGAGAGAATAAATGAAATAGGAACTAGAGAAGAGGAATATAAAGAAGCTGAGGCACAGAGAGAAAAAAGAATCTCTAAGAATGAAAGAATATTGAGAGAACTGTGTGACCAATCCAAACGGAACAATATTCGCATTATAGGGGTACCAGAGGAAGAAGAGAGAGAAAAAGGACAGAAAGCGTCTTTGAGGAGGTGATTGCTGAAAACTTCCCCAATCTGGGGGAGGAGATAGTCTCTCAGGCCATGGAGGTGCGCAGATCTCCGAACACAAGGGACCCAAGGAAGACAACAGCAAGACATATAGTAATTAAAATGGCAAAGATCAAGGATAATGACAGACTATTAAAAGCAGCCAGAGAGAGAAATAGGATCACATACAAAGGAAAATCCATCAGGCTATCATCAGACTTCTCAGCAGAAACCTTACAGGCCAGAAAGGAGTGACATGATGTATTTAATGCAATGAATCAGAAGGGCCTTGAACCAAGATTACTTTATCCAGCAAGATTATCATTTAAATTTGAAAGAGGGATTAAACAATTCCCAGATAAGCAAAAGCTGAGAGAATTTGCCTCCCACAAACCATCTCTACAGTGTATTTTGGAGGGACTGCTATAGATGGAAGTGTTCCTACAGATTAATAGCTGTCACCAGAGGTAATAAAACCACAGTAAAGAAAATAGAACAGCTAATTACTAAGAAAATGCAAAATTAAATTAACTATTCCCAAAGTCAATTAAGGGATAGACTAACAGTACAGATTATGATACCTAATATATAAAGAATGGAATAGAAAGAAAAAGGAGGAAACAAACAAACAAACAAAAAAACAACGAACCTTTAGATTGCGTTTGTAATAGCATATTAAGTTAGTTGTTAGACTTTTAGATAGTAGGGAAGTTAACCTTGAATCTTTGGTAACCACAAATCTGAAGCCTGCAATGCCAATAAGTACATACCTATCCATAATCACCCTAAATGTAAATGGACTGAATGCACCAGTAAAAAGACATAGAGTCACTGAATGGATAAAAAAACAAGACCCATCTATATGCTGCTTTCAGGAGACTCACTTTAAACCCAAAGACATACACAGACTAAAAGTGAAGGGATGGAAAAAGATATTTCAGGCAAACAACAAGGAGAAAAAAGCAGGTGTTGCAGTACTTGTATCAGACAAAATAGACTTCAAAACGAAGAAAGTAGCAAGAGATAAAGAAGGACATTACATAATGATAAAGGGGTCAGTCCAACAAGAAGATATAACCATTATAAATATATATGCACCCAACACAGGAGTGCCAGCATATGTGAAACAAATACTAACAGAATTAAAGGAGGAAATAGACAGCAATGCATTCATTTTAGGAGACTTCAACACACCACTCACTCCAAAGGACAGATCGACCAGAGAGAGAATAAGTAAAGACACAGAGACACTGAACAACACACTAGAACAGATAGACCTAAGAAATATCTACAGAACGCTGCACCCAAAAGCAGCAGGATACATATTTTTCTCAGGTGCACATGGAACATTTTCCAGAATAGACCACATACTAGGCCACAAAAAGAACCTCAGTAAATTCAAAAATATTGAAATTCTACCAACCAACTCCTCAGATCACAAAGGTATAAAACTAGAAATAAATTTTAGAAAGAAATCAAAAAGGCTCACAAATACATGGAGACTTAACAACATTCTACTAACTAATCAATGGGTTAACGACCAAATCAAAACAGAAATCAAAGAATATATGGAGACTAATGACAACAACAACACAAAGCCACAACTTCTGTGGGACGCAGGAAAGGCAGTTCTAAGAGGAAAGTATATTGCAATCCAGGCCTATTTAAGAAGGAAGAACATTCCCAAATGAATAGTCTAAAGACACAATTACTGAAATTGGAAAAAGAAGAACAAATGAGGCCCAAAGTCACCAGAAGGAGGGACATAATAAAGATCACAGAAGAAATAAATAAAATTGAGAAGAATAAAACAATAGAAAAAATCAATAAAACCAAGAGCTGGTTCTTTGAAAAATAAACAAAATAGATAAACCCCTAGCCAGACTCATTAAGAGAAAAAGAGAATCTACACACATAAACACAATCAGAAATGAGAAAGGAAAAATCACGATGGACCTCACAGAAATACAAAGAATCATAAGAGAATATTATGAGAATCTATATGCTAACAAGCTGGAAAACATAGAAGAAATGGACAACTTCTTAGAAAAATACAACCTTCCAAGACTGACCAAGCAAGAAACAGAAAAACTAAACAGACCAATCACCAGTGACGAAATCGAATTGGTAATCAAAAAACTACCCAAGAACAAAACCCCTGGGCCTGATGGATTCACCTCTGAATTCTACCAGACATATAGAGAAGAAATAACACCCATTCTCCTTAAAGTTTTCCAAAAAATAGAAGAGGAGGGAATACTTCCAAACTCATTCTATGAAGCCAGCATCACTCTAATACCAAAACCGGGCAAAGACCTCATCAAAAAAGAAAATTACAGACCAATATCCCTGATGAACGTAGATGCAAAAATACTCAACAAAATATTAGCAAACCGAATTCAAAAATACATCAAGAGGATCATACACCATGATCAAGTGGGATTCATCCCAGGGATGCAAGGATGGTACAACATTCGAAAATCCATCAACATCATCCACCACATTAACAAAAAGAAGAACAAAAACCACATGATTATCTCCGTAGATGCTGAAAAATCATTTGACAAAATTCAGCATCCATTCCTGATTAAAACCCTCAACAAAATGGGTATAGACGGCAAGTACCTCAACATCATAAAGGCCATATATGACAAACCCACAGCTAACATCATACTTAACAGCAAGACGCTGAAAGCTTTTCATCTAAGATCGGGAACAAGACAGGGATGCCCACTCTCTCCACTGTTATTCAACATAGTACTGGAGGTCCTAGCCACGGCAATCAGACAAAACAAAGACATACAAGGCATCCAGATTGGTAAAAAAGAAGTCAAATTGTCACTCTTTGTGGATGACATGATATTGTACATAAAGAACCCTAAAGACTCCACTCCAAAACTACTAGAACTTATATCTGAATTCAGCAAAGTTGCAGGATACAAAATTAACACACAGAAATCTGTTGCTTTCCTATACACTAATGATGAACTAACAGAAAGAGAAATCAGAAAAACAATTCCACTCACAATTGCATCAAAAAGAATAAAATACCTAGGAATAAACCTAACGAAGGAAGTGAAAGACCTGTACTCTGAAAACTACAAGACACTCCTAAGAGAAATTAAAGAGGACACTGACAAATGGAAATGCATCCCATGCTCTTGGCTAGGAAGAATAAATATTGTCAAAATGGCTATACTATCTAAAGCAATCTACAGATTCAATGCAATCCCGATCAAACTACCAACAGCGTTCTTCAATGAACTGGAACAAATAATTCTAAAATTCATATGGAACCACAAAAGACCCCGAATAGCCAAATCAATCCTGAGAAGGAGGAATAAAACAGGGGCAATTATGCTCCCTGACTTCAAGCTCTACTACAAAGACACAGTAATCAAGACAATTTAGTATTGGCACAAAAACAGACCCACAGACCAGTGGAACAGAATAGAAAATACAAACATTAACCCAAACATATACAGTCAATTAATATTTGATAAAAGTGCCTTGGATATACAATGGGGAGATGACAGCATCTTCAGCAGCTGGTGTGGGAAAAACTGGACAGCTACATGTAAGAGAATGAAACTGGACTACCGTCTAACCCCATGCACAAATGTAAACTCAAGGTGGATCAAAGGCCTGAATGTAAGTCATGAAACCATAAAACTCTTAGAAGAAAACATAGGCAAAAATCTCTTGTACATAAACATGAGTGACTTCTTCATGAACATATCTCTCCAGGCAAGGGAAACAAAAGCAAAAATGAACAAGTGGGACTATATCAAGCTGAAAATCTTCTGTACAGCAAAGGACACCATCAGTAGAACAAAAAGATATCCTACAGTATGGGAGAATATATTCATAAATGACGTATCCGATAAGTGGTTGACATCCAAAATATATAAAGAACTCATGCACCTTATCAAACAAAAAGTAAATAATCCGATTAAGAAATGGGCAGAGGACATGAATAGACCCTTCTCTAAAGAAGAAATTCAGATGGCCAACAGGCACATGAAAAGATGCTCCACATCGCTAATCATCAGAGAAATGCAGATTAAAACCACAATGAGATATCACCTCACACCAGTGAGGATGGCCAACATCCAAAACACAAAACAACAACAAATGTTGGCGAGGATGTGGAGAAAAGGGAACCCTCCTACACTGCTGGTGGGAATGCAAATTAGTTCAACCATTGTGGAAAGCAGTATGGAGGTTCCTCAAAAAACTCAAAATAGAAATACCATTTGACCCAGGAAATCCCACTCCTAGGAATATACCCTAGGAATGCAGCAGCCTGGTTTGAAAAAGACAGATGCACCCCTATGTTTATTGCAGCACTATTTACAATAGCCAAGAAATGGAAGCAACCTAAGTGTCCATCAGTACATGAATGGATAAAGAAGAGGTGGTACATATACACAATGGAATATTATTCAGCCATAAGAAAAAAACAAATCCTACCATTTGCAACATGGATGGAGCTAGAGGGTATTATGCTCACTGAAATAAGCCAAGCCGAAAAAGACAAGTATCAAATGATTTCACTCATATGTGGAGTATAAGAACAAAGAAAAAACTGAAGGAACAAAACAGCAGCAGACTCACAGAACCCAAGAACGGACTAATAGTTACCAAAGGGAAAGGGACTGGGGAAGATGGGTGGGAAGGGAGAGATAAGGGGGAAAAAGGGGCATTAGGACTGCAGATGTAATGTTGGGGGGGCATGGGGAGGGCTGTACAACTCAGAGAAGACAAGTAGTGACTCTATAGGATCTCACTACACTGATGGACAGTGACTGTAATGAGGTTGTTGGGGGGGAACTTGATGAAGGGGGTAGTTTAATTATCATAATATTGCACGTGTAATTGTAGATTAATGATCCAAAATAAATTATTTAAAAAAAAGAGAATATTTAGGAGAAGCTAATAAAGGAAGAAGTGATTTAACAAAAAAGTACATATGGGATGTGAACAATTTCCAGGGATGTGTTGTTTTAATTTGTCCAATTTTTTGCATACTATTCAAGATCAAATAGACAACATTCACCATGGTATTGATAAGTTTTCACAAATGCCTGGATTGGTAGATTGGTTTTCTTTGTTTCATTGGATATGGCCTATAATTGTAGGTCTAATACTGTCATGCATTTGTATTCCTGTTCTCCTAGTGTGTGTGCGGAAGGCAGCTGTTGGTCTTTTAAAGCCAATACAAGCATATGCTACTTTTCAAGAATTAACTTCAAGAAATAAGTGATTCCTTTTAAACAATTTTGTGAAATCATATACTGATTCCCCACCTGCATTTGCTGCAAGAAAATAATCATGTATATTGTGATTTTATCCAGAATTATAGCTGCTGGCTGTCCTCTCTTTCATATTTTATCTCCCTGTTTGGTCCCAGGAGATGGCTGGTTAGCCAGAGACGGGTAAGATTCCTCATGGCAGGAACTACCTAAGACAGGCACAGTCACAAGGGACCTCAGGTGAGCAACGTGTGGGCCAACTGAGGTGAGGCATAGAACCCCACCCCTCCAGACGAGAGAGACATTGCCTGTGACAAGCTATGTCACAGGCTGAGCCCAGCTAATCATTATTCTGGTACCTTCCACAAATATATGCATATGCATTTGCGTCAATTAAAACAAAAAAGGGGGAAATGTGGGATGCACTTATAATTTAAGTATAAAAATCATATGAATAATCATAGTTGATTGATTATAGTAACTGAATTAGTTTCTCTGATATGACTGCCTTTGCATTGTTCACCTTGTGAGAACTCGTTCACTAGATTCCTTGCATTGTTCACCTTGTGGGAGCTTGTTCACTGTATTGGAACTTGTTCGTTGCATGGTGAGCAATAATGTCTTGTGTATTGAAAAGTTAAGAGAAAAAACCTCAAAAGTTCACATCCCAAGAAAAAATTATTTGTAACTGTGTATGTTGAAGGATGTTAACTAAACTTACTGTGATAATCATTTCACACACAAAAAAAAAAAAAATCGGGGGGGGGCCTGAATACGCATGCCTTTATTAGTTTTATATTGCTGTGTAATGATATTACTACCAACTTGGTGATTGAAAGCAACAAAAATTTACTATCTCTAAGTTTCTGTGGATCAGGAATGCAGGCTGGATGCGCTGCTTAGGGTCTCGCAAGGCGTCAGTGAGGATCAGCTAAGGCTGCAGTGTCATCTGGCTTCCCGTGGGGAAGGACCCCCTCCAAGCTCACTCGTTATTGGCAGAATTCAGTTCCTTGAGGTGGTAGGTCTGAGGGCATTGGTTTATTTTCTGGGTTTTTGTTTTATTTTCCTGCTGCGTATGAACCAGAGGCTGCTCACAGCTGTTACACGCTGCACACACTCCTTACTGTGGGGGCAGGCTGGGTGGGGGTACCCTATCTCAGAGCCAGCAAGGTGTGGGGGAGAAAGACTGTGAGCAAGACTCCAACAAGGACTTCCGGGAAGATGGCGGTGTGAGCAGGGCGGCAGAAATCTCCTCCCAACACTATATTTATCTACGAAAACACAGCAAATACATCTATTCCTAAAAGAGAGACGAGAATACACAGGAAAGCGCACAGACTGCAGCTACACCCGAGAGCACTCGGCACCCCAAGAGGCGGGTAAGATATGGAGCCACGACCCGGCAGAACCCTAGCACTCCCCCACCCCAGCGCACCGGCAGGAGGAGAGGATTCAGAGCCGGGAGGGAGTGGAAGTACACCCCGCGAAGTAGCCAGCCCCGGTGATCTGCGTGGGGAGCGCTGACCCACATTGCGGAGTGCAGCGGAGATTGGAGAGACAGAGGGGCACAATCTGAGTAGGGAATGCGCCAGGGTGCTTGCAGCCGGCTCCCGGGAAGGAAAAAAAAAGCACGTGCTTTCTTCAGCGGTCTTAAAGAGACAGGAGCACAGCAGAGGAGCCAGATCGCCCCAGCACACTCAGCCCAGCAGGCTGGGAGTCCAGGGGAGTTTCAGACGCCTTAGTTGGCGACTGAGGAAGCGTAGCCATACTTACACTTCTCACTGAGATCAAGAGCCTCCTATTCGTTCCCACCCCTGCCAGAGCGATAAAGGGCCCTGCGGAGCAGCGCAGTCACAGCTGTGGAATAGTGGGGCAATTGGGCCAACTACAGCATTCCCACAGAATCTACGTCCGGTGGGCTTTGTTGTTTGTTTTTTTTTGTTTTGTTTTTGTTTTTTTTCTTTCTTCTTTTTTTTTTTCTTTTTTTTTTTCTCTTTTTAAAGTCTTAAAGAGCCCAGCTGACATACGTGGCAACTAAAGTGACCAATGCTATAGCCATGAAAAGACAAGAGGAATATGGTTCAGACAAAAATCAACCAGACAATCCCAGAGAGGGAGTCTGAAGGGATGGAAATGCACAGTCTTCCTGAAAAAGAATTCAGAATAAAAGTCATAACCATGCTGATGGACCAACAGAGAAATGTGCAAGAGCTGAGGGAGGAAGTGAGGGAACTGAGGAAAGACAATACAGAAATCAGATAAGCGATCGACGGGCTTAACAGCAGAATGGATGAGATGCGAGAGACTGTTAATGGAATAGAAAACAGAGAACAGGAGTACAGAGCAGCTGAGGCAGAGAGAGATAAAAGGATTGCTAGGAATGAAAGAATATTAAGAGAACTGTGTGACCAATCCAAACGGAACAATATTCGCATTATACGAGTACCAGAGGAAGAAGAGAGAGAAAAAGGATAGAAAGTGTCTTTGAAGAAGTAATTGCTGAAAACTTTCCCTCGCTGGGGAAGGAAGTAGTCTCGCAGTTCACCGAAGCTCATAGATCTCCCAACACAAGGGACCCAAGGAAGACAACACCAAGACACATAATAATTAAGATGGCAAAGATCAAAGATAAAGACAGGGTATTAAAGGCAGCTAGAGAGAAAAAGATCACCTACAAGGAAAAACCATCAGACTATCATCAGACTTCTCAACAGAAACCTTACAGGCCAGAAGAGAATGGCATGATATATTTAACGTTATGAAACAGAAGGGGCTCGAACCAAGAATATTGTATCCAGCACGATTATCATTTAAATATGATGGAGGGATTAAACAATTTCCAGACAAACGAAAGTTAAGAGAATTTGCATCTCATAAACCACCACTACAGGATATCTTAAATGGACTGCTCTAGATGGGAGCACACCTAAGGCTAAAAAGATGTCACCAGAGAAAACAAAGAATCATATAAAAAGCAGTTCATCCAAATATAGCTTTAAAGGCAAAGAATAAAACATCTATTATAGAAAGAATGGAGGAGGAGGAATAGGAAGGGAGAGAAAGAAAGAAATATCAGACTGTGTTTACAATAACTTAACAAGAAAATAAGTTAGATTGTTAGATAGTAAAGAAGCAACCCTTGAACCCTTGGTAACCACGAATCTAAAGCCAGCAATGGCAATAAGTACATACCTATCAATAATCACCCTAAATGTAAATGTACTGAATGCACCAATCAAAAGACACAGAGTAACAGAATGGATAAAAAAGCAAGACCCATCTATATGCTGCCTACAAGAAACTCACCTCAATCCAAAGATATACACAGACTAAAAGTGAAGGGATGGAAAAAGATATTTCATGCAAACAAAGAGAAAAAAGCAGGTGTTGCAGTACTTGTATCAGACAAATAGACTTC